>LFJQ01000027.1:2217500-2706558 GCA_001182835.1 Oropetium thomaeum | reverse complement strand
GGCGGGCAGCGTCGTTCTTGAGATAGAACCACTGCCCGTGCCACCCCCTGTGAGAGCTCCGCAGCCGCAGGGGGATGTAGGAGCCGGAGCGATCGCTGCGGAGGTGGATGCTGGCGCAGCCGATGGGGAGGTGGGGCCCCTCCTTCGTCTGGAGCGTGACGGAGAAGAAGTACCGCCACAAATCAAAATGGGGCGCGATCCCCAGATAGCCCTCGCATAACGCCACGAAAATGGCGATGTGCAGTACCCCGTTGGGGTTGAGGTGCTGCAGCTCAAGGCCGTAATAGTGGAGGAGCCCCCGCAAGAAGGAGTGCGCGGGGACTCCCAGCCCGCGCTCGTGGAAGTGAGCGAAGGACACCACGTAACCTTCCGGCGGCGCGGGCACCTCTTCGCTGCCCGGGAGCAACCACTCCCTCGCCTCCGTCCGGGCAACGAGGAGGCCACGGCTAACCAAACCCTCGAGGCGCGTCTTCCGGATATCGGATCTTAGCCAAGAAGCCATGGAGGACGAGCAAGAGGTGAGATGTAAACGAACAAGGAATACGGGGAAGACGAGGAGAAGGAAGATGCGCAAGCACGGAGGACGAAAGGCAAAAGAAGACGCAAGTGACGGATGCGGCGAACAGACGAGCGAGGTGCGTATTTATACCTTTCACCCGCTTGGCGCTCCTCTCGCCGCCAATGGGCCCCGCCTACTCATCCCGCTCAGCACGGGCGTCTCTTCGCCTTCCCAGCCTCCTCTCGTACCGCTCGCTGCAACTGGGACCGCGGAGCCACCTCACGCAGCGCGGGAAATATCCCGCCCTCGGGATATCACTCCAAAACCGCTGCGAGTGGGGCCCGCCTAGCCAGTCCGCCCCGCGCGAAGCGCGACTCCGCCGCTTCAACTTCCTCTCACCCCACTCGCTGCCTAAAGGGTCCCACTGGACGCCACGAGCGACGCGGGAGGCTTCCCGCACACCTGGCCTGTTCTCTCTGCCACTGCAAGAGGGACCCGCGATGCTGCCTCGTGCAGGACGATGTCTGCTCCCGCCCGTGCGACGTCCGCCGTTAGTCGCTGCAGAAGGGACCCACGCGGCCGCCCGCCAGGCAGGGTCGAGCGCACGCGCGTTAGTACTCATGACCCGCGAAGACTAACGCCTCTGCCGCACGTCCCGTCTCGGCGGGCGCCTCTGCTACGCCGCTGCCATGAAATAAATTCTGGCAGACGGAGTCTTGGGCTGAAAAACGCCCCGACGGCCCAAAGAGTTCGAAGGCTGGCCCCACGAACGGGTTCGACAGTCGCTCAGGGCACAAATAGAGTGAGGGGTGGATAGAGATGGGCCCGCTAGCGGCCAACACCCTGGCGCACGAGCGCCGAGGGCATCTCCATCCGCGTTCGAGTCCCGGTTCACGCCGACCCATGGGTATCCTATCGCAAGGAGGCAGCGAGCCCTCGGAGCCTAGCGAACGGCGTCCGGGTACCAGATTGGGACGACAACCAGGAATATTGAGGTCGACCACCAGCTGGACCATCGGAGCACCCCCCGAAGGGAGCCCGGGCCTCACCCGAACTCTCCCGTTAGCAACTCGACGAGCGTCACGCTTCGGCCTCCGTGGTAAAGCATGGCCCGGCTCGACCTCCTCGTCTGGCGGACAGACGCGCTGGAGAGACGAAAAAAGTCGAACCGTATCCACGATCGGACCACCGCAACGAGCGGGAGTCTCGGGAACGGAATCGCAAAAAGAGATCTATTACGGGATCGCAGAACACGTAAGCTCAATGGGGTACGGCGCGAGCCTACCGTCAGGGGTTTTGCCGCTCCCGATGTGAGTGACTCCAGCCTCCCTCTCACGAGGAGGTCAGGCCTCACTCGGGGGCTACTGTTGAGGGTCACTACCAAGGGTAGTTAACTTTAATGATCCTCGGCCCTAACGACGCGGTCAAGGATAAATAAATCTCGCCTAAACCGGTCCCCATACCGTACGGGCGCGCTGCGGAAAGAGTCGACTGACGGTCTCCGTCTCGCCCGACCCCCGCAAAGGGGGTCGGGACCGACTGACGGTCTCCGCCTCGCCCGACCCCCGCAAGGGGGGGTCGGATCTTGCACGCTCGGACGGAGCGCTCGACCCCGCCTCCCTGGGGTCGGACGAACGCGCCTCCGCCTCGCCCGACCCCTGGGTCGGGCGAATCACCTACTGCTCCACGAACTAGGAGGGCGACGACGGTTGGGGAATAAATACCTGACACTCCACGACCACTGACAAGCAGGGTAGCTCGCCAACTCGGGCAAGTGGGAGTTAAATGCACACGACGTGCACCGCCCACGGCATGGGCGCCGCTCCCCAACAGCCCCCTGTCAGTGACTCATCGCCCTGTACAACAAGACGTCCCGAGCGACGGCCACACTTACGGCGTCATCAAACCGGCTCCTACAGTGGCGTCTTCTCCATACGGATGGAACTCCACCGGATGACAGCACAGGCCATTCCGACGAACAGGAACAAGTATGGCCAAACCAAGGACGACGCCCCATCACGGCCCGGCCTAACTGGAGTACGGATGCCGTCAGCTTCGAGGAAGCAGCCCCCCTCTAGCCGTCGTATAAAAGGGGAGGGGAATCGAAGACGAAGGACGACGCTCCAAGATCGACAAGTTCTCCACAAGCAAAGTCCAGAGAAGCCTCCACGATCCACGAGCTCTCCAGACACACGAACAACACTCACGAACTCTCATAGAGGCGGAAATCCCTCTCTCTTCCTCCTCTGTTTGTAACCCGCCACTGTAATCTCAGTCGCAAATAACACGAGCTGCCACCAAAACTGGACGTAGGGTATTCGGCCCGAACCAGTATAAATCCTTGTGTCCATTTGCGAAACCATCCGGGCCCAAAACGCGCTTCCCCAAAAATAATCACTCGTTGGTGATATCGAACACCGACAGGAGGTTACACACAGATTAACACATAAACCAGATCTCAAATTAGGCTACCTTTTATTATGAAGTTCCGGTGTCGATGACGAAAATTAGAAAAAATCTTCAAAGTGCCAATATGGTGGCCACCGACACTGGAACTCCATAGTACAAAAACACAATCTCGATACCGAACTGAACCCGCACATTATATAGTTGAAAGATCACGAAAGCTCAAAATAGCTAATTTCGCTCTGCGCATTGTGAAGTTCTTCGGAGGCGGATCCTTTATTTTATAGGCGGCATTGGCGGATACCGACATTTATATTCATTTAGGCCCTTACATTTGATCGCCATGTAAAACACACAAAACCCTCCGCGATAACGTGCTACGCGGAGGCGCTAGTTTTATATATGTGTAAGTTGAATGGTGTGCGCTTACCAAATTTAACTGGTACGGGTTCGCTCACTGACTTAACGGGCCATCTGCCAGTGCGTGGCATCGACGTGTAAAGCGCAACTAAGGTTTTTTTTTTTTTTAGATACGATGATGAGCTGCAGTAGTAGTGTCAGTTTTTGTCCTTTTCTCATCGGCTTGCTGCAAATTTTGGAGCAAACTGAGCAGATTTCGTCTCACGCGTAACAAATTCGCTTTATATGCTGGCTTGAAAACTGCCAAACGTCAGTTAAGTTTGCGTGCTGTGTAAGGTAATTAAAGCGGCGCAGCAAAAACATCCAATGTGAGTTTGTTTCGCTACTCAGGTCTCTGCACTGGTTTTGCTGCAGGTTTTGGTGGAAACGGTACAGTTCTTTTTTTCTTAGGCGTAACAGAGGGAAAAAAATACTACGGTGAGGTGCTCTACTTCGCAGCCAGTGGAGCAACCTTTATTATTTTGACGCGTGTCCCGTGGGCCTTTGCAGCACAGCGCGCGCACGCACCCCTCATGCACGCATCGGCTCCCGCATCCATCGCATTTCGAGCCCCGAGCCACCCGCGCATTGGCCCCAGGTCACGGACGCGGCTTCAAAAGCGCCGCGCCACAAGCTCACAACTCCTGGCCAAGCCGTGCGTAAGTACATGGGTCTTTTTCTTTGCATGCGCTCCGCCAAGTCACTTTTATCTCCTGATAAAAAAAATCACTTTTATCTCGTTCTGCAGATGCGTAAGCATAGTATAGATACGACACTGCTTCATTGTTTATATTTATATTAATTTCTTCCATTCTTAATAATATATGAGTAATAATAAAACAAAAAAAATACATCCTTAAGTAGAGATGAATACGTTCTCAACACGAAATAAAAAAAAGAACATGAGTGCTTCTGATTGATAAAATAGAAAACTAAAGGTATTATAGTGCTCTCGTAAGTAATAAAAAGAGTCTAATCCTTAGATATTTGATCCACTTGTGAATCATTAAAAGATAGTGATCGAGCAACCGACCACTTTATGACATCTTCATCTAGCGTAAGCAATAAATTTTGTGTATCCACCTGGGACAAACGGCGCAACCATTGTTGATGAGCTAGGATTGATGCTTCCATGAAAAGCTCACTGGATAAGGCAAAAAAAACAGTTAATAAATCTTTATTTTAAAGATTGATAACTTTGACATAATAACGTCTTACAATGAATGGATCAAATCCATCTGGAACGTCTCTGTTTGTCTATACAATTGGTGAATCATCTCCTACAAATATATATGTATACAACATTTGGAAAATGTTGATGGAAAATAGAAATAATTTAAATATCACATACCTTTTTTATTAGTAGACTTGGCATTGTTCTCTCTCTTCTTCTCAAGTACACTTTTTGATCTTTTAGATTTTGACCCCTTAAGTATTGGAGGCGCTCTAATAGAAATTTTACCTTTCAATATGTCATCATCACCAATGGTACAACTAAGTGGAGTCGTACCAGAACGTTATTTGGCTTTTGAGATATCGAAGCATCCACCTCCAAAGCTAATTTATCTATAGCTTTTTCTAAATTATCAAGAATCTCCTTTGAACCATGAGCTTTAAGTGCAACAGATGTTGCTTTCCAAGAGATATGAGCAGCTTGGGCTTTCAAACTTTCACTTTGAACTCCTTTTCCCTCTGAGTAAAACTCTATTTTGGGATATTTTGTCCATCTCTTAGTATGTTTTGAGAAGGCAGGATGACACATTCATTTATATTGTATATTCGAAGAGCATGCTTGCATAATTACCTATAGAAGAGAAACAAAACGGTATTAAATATACAATGAATATAAGGATTCATGCATGATGGAATAATAAGATTTATGATAAGAAATGCCGTAAATTTTTTACATAACTACAATATAAAACTTATTGCATGAACGAGTAATGCTCATATCCTTTGTGTTAAAGACAACAATCACCTCATCTTGAATTTTGGTAGTCATAACTTTGTACGTCATAATCGGCCCCTCCATTTGCATCTGCTGACACGTGAAAGAAAATTAGTCTCTAAACTGTTCTTCAAAATCCGGATAGATCCTATGTGTATATGGTTTGGCTGCTGTCTTTAACATAGGTAAATCTTTGACGTACATAATCGGATCAATGTGATGTGACTTAAAATCTGCATCCAACTCATTCTGGCGGAGACTAGCATAGACTTTCTTACATTCTTCTATGAGCTCTGATAGACATAGTTTTCCACCAAACCTTTGTTTAAATACATTGTTCATACCTTCATTCCTTTATCCAGAGGTCATGTCAGCAGTAAAAGAGTCACGGAACACAGCAGCCCACTTCTTCCGAATCGAATACAAGTTTTGCAGCCATACATTATCCTGGAGTTTAAAGTCCTCTAGCAATTGATTCCATAACTCAATGAAGCAATCGATCGATCTTTCTTCATAGATACAACTTTTAATTTAGAGAGAAATGTACGATCCTTACCAATGACATAACCAAGATGTTTACCCGCATTGTGAAAGATGTGCCACAAACATAGACGATGACTTGTGTTTGGCATTACTGCGATTATGGCTGCTGTCATAGCTGCACAATGGTGAATAAAAATTGTGCTAGGATGCTTTCCAGATATTGCCTCGATAAATGTTTCAAATAACCAAATAAAGGACTCTGTGGACTCATTATATAACAATGCTGCCCCAAACATAATGGTTTGCCTATGATGCTTGGTTCCAAAAAGTGGCGCAAAAGGCATTTCAAACTTATTGGTATTAAATGTGGTGTCAAATGACAAAACGTCACCAAAACAGGCATAATCTATATAGCTTGTCTATCTGCCCAGAAAAAATTTGCTACCTGACCTTTGTTCTCACCATCCTCTTGATCAATTTGTATAGCATAGAAAAACGCAGGGTCTTCCAATTGCTTCTTTTTCAAATACTCCAGCAACGTGTGCACATCATTAGCTGGCAAGTACTTCTTACGCTCTCGTCGAATCTGATTGTTACAATCCATACGAGTGAAAGGGACGTTCTCCTCTCCTCCATACCATTGCTTGCAATACTCATAAATTTGGGCCGGCTTCACTCCAGCTTCTCGTATCTGACTAATCATATATCTATCAGTTTCTATCATATTTCTTTGAGACCTCATCTTGTGCCGTTTATTTGGAGTAACAAAATGATGGTTGTGCTCAACTACAACTTTCTGCATTGTCCAGATTCCCTCTCGTGAAACACTGAACTGAACCCGAGCTTCATAGTTAGTCCTACTAGTTGCACGCCCTTTGATAGTTTGATGTGAAGACTGATCGTCGCGTTCTCCTTGGTTACTGCAAACTATATGCTTCTGAGATATACTATTATCTTTTCTGCATCTGGGCCAGCTCTTTCTATGCTAAACCAATTTTATGTGCATAAGAATTATACATATCGTATGCATCTTCCTTGGAGTGCATCAGGTTCAGGTTCCTACAGTAGTAGCAGCTAACATTAATCTAAATTCAATTCTACCGGCATAATATTCAGAATATCACTATAAAAAATATTAACATTGCAGTGTGCTTACCATAACAATGTCTTTTGCAATGCCATCATGTGTCATCAACATTGAATTGACCATATCGATATCCTTATCGAGAATGGCAGGAGGAGCATGAGAACTTCCAACAACATCAGATCGTCCAAATAGCTCTTCGTGCTCGTGCTCCATCTATGTACGTATATAGGCCATGGAAACAAAAAAATCGAACCGTAAATCCATGAATTATTTTCTCATTATATCCTTAATTCCTATACGTAGAAAAGATTGAATACAAGAGATTAGATGACATACCTTATGTGGAGAGGACCGCACGAGAACCGGGACTGCCTCGCTCGCCGTCGTTTCCTGCCTCGCGGCGCCGTTCGCGTGATCAGGTGTCGCTGCGTTTTTTGCATCGTTGTGGCGGTGGCGGCGCCTCTACAGCAGGAGAAAGACTTTTCTCGTGATGGACCAACTAGCATGCAAGCAAAGGCCCAGGATACGTAGGATTCTGTTTCGTGGAGGCTCCGGGCATAGCTAGCAGCTCGGGATGCGATGTATTCGGGAGCCGATGCGTGCTTGAGCTGCGAGTGCGCGCTGTGCCGAAGAGGCCCACGGGACACGCGTCAAAATAATAAGGGGTGCTCCACCGGCTGAAAGTAGAGCACGCAATCACAGGATTTTTTTTTTCTGTAACAGAGTGCTTGTTTTTAGTACTATGGTTTGGAAATTATTGCGAGCCTTTTTTTGAAAACTTTTGTGGCGGTGAAACAAGCTTTGCAGCGCACACGGAAAATTGCGTGGTGCTTTGTATGCATCATGCAAGGCGTAGGCGTAGTAGCAAAAAGCTAATTAAGGCCCGGTGGTGAAGTTTGTTGCGCCGGCCCTTGTCGTCTGGTCTGCACAGCACGAGGATCGTCCATGCATGGGTAGGTCGTGACGTGTGTGTGTGTGACACTGCAGGGACTTGATCGTCTCTAGTTCACTGATAATAATAATAATAAAAAAGCGTAGTGCTGATAAACAAAGTTTGTTTGGCAAAAAATACACGTAATTTTAATTACTTTTGGGAGTTTCTGCACTGCTGCTGTGTGCTGTGCAAAGGGGGCGGTGTGTGAATATTGTGAGTGACGGTGTGCAACAAGCATTCTACGTACGGCGCGTGGATGGAGCTTTGTGAATTGTGATCGATGATTTGTCTACGCACTGTTTTTAAGTACATGTATAAAACCTTGAAATCAAATTTAAATCTTACTATTATTATACTTTGAATCGTAATTTTGTTACAAACTAATTTAAGTCTTATTATACTTTGTATCGCAATTGTTAATCGTGATTCAAACTATCGAGAGACTCCCCCCCCTGCATCTGCTCTTCCTCCTCTCCCGAAAGAAACACGTACGGCCGCGCGCTGTGTGGACTCCGGCGATATCCCTCCGGTCGCTCTCTCTGCATGCAGGAAAGGAAACATGTCCTCTTCCAAATTTCTCCATTCTATACTATCTCCTCTCTGCTTTTGGCCCGTGGTGGAGTCTCTTCTCTACTCGACTGTAACTTCAATTCCGCGCTTCATTCTAAATTTCTTCCTTATTTCGATCGACCGCATTTCCATCGGCCCAAGATCGAGATTGTGTGGTAATCGAGATGCATCTCGATGTTTACACGTCGTAGAGCATTTTCCGAACTGCCTCTTGAATTCTTTTTCTCTTTTCTTTTCTTTTTTTTTTCTTTTTCGAATGTTACCTCTTGGATTCTGGTGTGGCATGGCATGGCATGGTGACCCATGTCTTGTCACTGTATCTGGATATTGCTCAATCTCGATTCCGACCCTTTTTACTGAAATCCTATACTACGTGCTATTACTGAGTTTAGTGTAATAATGTTGGAAGTAATACAGTACTATAGTAGGGAGTGTCATTTGGAGTTGTGACATTTACATTTGTTCTTGTCTTTATTATTATTCCCCAGCTCTCATGAGATTCAGCACCAGCTAGTTAGTACGTGCAAGCGGTTCCATCGCAAGTTCGAGAGTAAAAAAAAAAAAAAAAAGGTAGTGCACAATTGCAGCGTCGCCCTTGTGTGAAAATTACAAAGATCCAGCCTTCACTGTGTGACAGTTTATTAATCCACTGCACTTGCAATTAAATCATGCAATTCATTTTGTTTTCTCATATAGTAAATCAATGCACTGAGCTGTCAGCTATAAAAACCTCTGCTGCCCTTTCTTCCTCTGATCGACCGATCCAAGAGCTGAGCTGAGAACAGTGAAAAGAAGAGATTAGTAGAGATGTAATGACCGTGCTAACAACACCAGGAAGGAACCCAATTACTAAGAAGAGGCATTTCTGGTCTGCTGAGAAGACTGCTGCTATACAGGCTCGAGATGCATTTCAATTACCATATCACCATCTGGGAAGGTCGCAATCCAAATATTTACGCTTAGGCCCCTGTATTAGATTAAAATTTCAACCCATGGTCCCTGATTTGGCGTCAATCCTCTGCCGGCGGGCCCGCCGCTGCGTCTGCGTTCCTCCGCGGCTTCTGCCTGTACGGAGGTGCGAATATTGAGGACGCTCATCGCTTAGCTCGGGCTCAGCGACCGAGGCTCCGTTCCTCTGCTTTGCTAAAGAACTGAAATCCCTCTCGATTCGATCTGTGGGCGCAGCAGGTCGCGCGGCGACGGCGACTCGGACAACTACTGCTGGCAGCGTCCCGAGGACATGACCACGTCGCGGCCCGCGTACCCAGCTGTTCGAGTTCGCCGACAGGTAATACAGGGGCCGGTACAACGACAGCGTCGACGCCGTACCCGTCGTCGTCCAGCGGGTACGGCGGCGCGAGCTGCTATGGGCGGCGCTGTGGCTGCACTGCGCCACGGGCCTGCGCGAGTACCTCGGATACGCGGTCGCCAAGACGACAACGCCGACGAGTCCGGAGGCACCGGGTGGGCCGTCTCGGAGCTCAGCTGGGACATCAAGTACGCCGGACTGCAGGTCCTGGCAACTCACTCACAGGTACGTACTACATTCTCCATTCATTGGACACGTGCGTTGGCATTTTTGAATTTTTCTTCTTAAATCCCGTTTCGAACGTGGCATGACGAACTTTGAGATTCAATGAACGCTCGGATGTGTAAAGGCACGTTAACAGTTCATGAAGACTGGCATACGTATACAGGGTCGGGCTTGAATGGATACATGGGCTGATCCAACTCAAGCCCAATTGAGCTGTGGGAGGCGGGTTTGAATGGAGGAGTGGAATTATTTTAGGCGCAATATTTGCATACAAAATACACCAGATCCCCTATATGAATTTGTTGATTGAACTTGTGTTACAAGAATAGGATACATCTCTCGTTTCTAATTCATTGACACCTGTATCATGTGGGAGAAGAATTACAACTTACGTAGGCCTATTTGCTGTTCCGATGGCGCAAGAAAATCATTTTCAAAATGGAATCGCGGCGGATTTATTCTTTCCCGCTGCATCCATAAAATGAAAACTGCCTACTTCTTGCTCACTTACAGGTAATCTGCAGCATCTGCTAATCCGAAGCCGACAGCTAATGGGAGCACCGTGAGTCATGGCCACAGCAATAGGAGGGATTGAGTGAACAGCATACAGAATTTAACAGTGCCGGTGACAATCACCAATCCGTCAGACCAACAGGAAATTCTCGAGGTGACACATCTGTTTCCGATACAGAGAATTGCAGCACCCTTCATCGATATACCATGGACTCTCACATCTAAGCCTCAACACTCAAGTCATTTTAAGCATAATAGTCTGAACATAACACTCCCCCTCCAGAACTTCACAGATAACATAACCGTCTGAATATAACAGGTACCAGTGAAGCTAGTACTCCCGTTTTCTGGAGTGATCATTCTCAGTCCCTCCACCTGTGGCCACAGCTGGGGTTGCAGCAGATGAAGTACAGCGTCAAGCATTGCTCTCCAGGAGTTGGGGCCTGCAAGTGCAAGGTGTCAACACTCATGTAATAGCGCAAAAAGATCAAGTACAAGGTGTCAACACTCATGAATTGATGCTCTGAACAAGGGATCCAGAATGCATGAATCGGATGATACAGTTGCTCCAAAAAATAAGTGAGAAGTGACCTGATATACAACAAAAAGAAAACAACGTTTGAGTAACGTACAAACCTGGAAAAAAGCAGCTTCTTGATGGTTGCAGTTGTAACACCTAACACTTCTGGTACGCGGCAAACTGGGATCGGTTGCTGCATCCTTCAAGAGATCTTTAGGTTCACCAGTAGGCTTACGGATGACCCTTTTGTAGACACAAGTATCAGTGGCAACCTCCTGTAAGTAACAAAGATTGAGAAGACTGGAACTGATAAGTGAAACTATGAGCAAACCTAGTAATTGCAGTTAAATACATTACAGGAGTATGAAAATCATATATAGGTTGTAAGTGAAATAAACATTGAGAAAAGTTGATGCTTCACTGCACATAAAGAAAGCACATCCAAGGAAATAAGAGAACCATTCCAATTTTGCTGGCTTGACGCTTTTCAAGTTCTAGTTTTCTAGATTAGTTTGCTGCTTAGCCACAACTACAAAATTCATATGTCCTGGATGCTAAAAAAACATTAGCACTGGTGATACATGACTTTTTTTCTAGGGGCATTGAGTTTGAAATTTCTGTTTCATGGTGCCATCTTCATTAACTCCATTTCTGCCAAGACAATTCATGGAACTTAACCATGCTTTATCCAATCAAACTACATATTTCAACATATTAAGTGAAAATAGTTATGAAAAATGTATACACAGAATTACTCAAAAAAATGTATAAACAGGATACATGAAAATAAATATATAGAAAAGCTCCTCCCTCAGGCCTTCACTGCACACAAATGGAAGAACATCTAGGAAAAGAGTAAAATCTAAAGCTATATTTCTCAAACTTAGTCAGCTATGAAGTAGTAACTTCACATGTTCAGGAAGTTCCAAAAGAATCGGCAAGGGGAACAAATGACCTCAGTTTAGGGGAATTCAGTTCCAATATTGGCTCTCTATGTTAAAATATTTTTTAGGATACAATATTCATTATCATATTTTGTGGTTGACGTACTTCAAGGTGTAAGAAAGAAATTTGTTCCAATACCAACAATGCAAACTACAAAAGTATACAACAATAAACTGATGGCAGAAGATTCAGTAAGTTTGGAGGAGATCATGCTAGTTGATACAATCCTGCTAAAACACATCAGCTAATCGATATAATCTTTTGGTAATTCCTAATTTTAACATGATCACCATAGCATTTCCTAGTTCAATTAAAAAAATAAACAGAATGAATTGTCAGTGTTTCCAGCACGAAGCAAATGGTTATCATTACGAAACAAAATCTTCAAATGGAGAAATTGAGCATATGCCAGCCAAAATCATCCACGATGAACATGCACAACCAAGCTAAAGCCGCACCCACCGTTAGATACCGACCAGATAACTAAACCTAGCTTAAAGCCACAAGTGACCTGCATAAACCATTCAAAGAACACACCTCAAAGGCTCAACCCTAGCACCGCAGGTGAACCTAGGGTATTCCACCATAAGCAACACAAATGATGACGAAAAATGATTGTTCCGAGAAGGAATTAGGGAACCACCTGATGCTCGCAGGCCTGGCAAGCGTAGAAGAGCGTGCGCGTATCTTTGTCCTCCGACGGGTACAGCATGTTGTTGCTGCGAAGAAAACAAAAACCCGAAGGCAACCAGATGATGAATCAAACAACTTCCTTATTGGACCAAAAGAAATCCAGGAGATTGAAGACGAGCACTCTAAAATTTCCTTCGCTTTACCATTGGCCGCAGAACCTGAGAGCGCTCATGGCGGCCGCGTCGCTTCCGTCACTCTCCCCTTCCCCTTCTCGCCTTCGCCCTCTGCTTCCTTCTCGCTGCTTCTGACTGGCGGGTCTACATAACCCCACATGTCAGTGAGTAGATAGAACAGGTTTGGGCGTTCTGAGGCCGCACATGTACACGTGTCAAACGAAGGCCGCAGCCGCACAGGTGCCACCTACCTCCGTAGCCGCACTGAATCGCGTCGACCCGCCCCTCCTACTACCCTGCGTATTCTCGTCCCCGCGCGCCAAACCCTAGCTCCAATCCAGAATACCAGGAAAAATTCGCCAAAATCACTCGAAATTTCTCTCTAGGTGCTTCTCAGGTCACGTCTTTGCTAGGAATCCAACTCGAGGTCTCCATTTTTTTCGATTTTATTTCAAAATTTGGGAGGTTTTTTCCGATGCGGCTGTGCCATTTGCAGGGTTGTGATGCAATGATGCACATGCTGGTGGCCCCGGATGGGGGCGGAGGGGAGCTGCAGCCGTTCACCGCGCAGCCGGCGGAGCAGGTGCTGGAGCTCCATCGCGACAACGCCGCCGACGGCCTGGAAGGCCATGTTCGGTACGTGCGCGCTTCTAAGAGCTTCCTCATCCTGTGCTTGTTGCAAGTCACTCGTGTTTAGTCGCCATTGGTGCGTTGGGGAAGGTCTCGCCTTAGCTCCGTGGTTGCTTGCAGTGGGGCAAGTGACATTGCGCTTGCTTTAGTTAGGAATTTATTTTCTTGCTTCTCCTCTTTCAGAAATGGTTTTAGTTAGACATGTCGTTTGAATTTGTCGTTTCTTTACTGTGATTCTATCAGGTGCCTGAGATGTGGGATATCAGGCAATGCAACACCACATATGCGACGTGGCCCTGATGGCCCAAGAACTCTTTGCAATGCATGTGGCATCGCTTACA
This sequence comes from Oropetium thomaeum, assembly GCA_001182835.1. Lineage (NCBI taxonomy): Eukaryota > Viridiplantae > Streptophyta > Magnoliopsida > Poales > Poaceae > Oropetium > Oropetium thomaeum. The sequence goes on along the minus strand of LFJQ01000027.1, from coordinate 2,692,943 downwards.
GGAAGGTATGAGGCCTTTGCTTCCCAATCTGGAGCTTTGGAATTCTTTTTCCCAACAGTATTCTTTGTGCCACATTTATACTAGGTTTCACCCTCTGTAAGGACTATTTTTGCCACATCTATGTTGCCTATGAGTACTTTTGTACCACAACATGTTGCAACCTTTAAAAATCATCCCGGCCTATATTGTGATGCCTGTTGATTTCCTTTGTAGGTTTTGTTTTCTCAATCATAAAACTACTCTCTGAGTGTTCCCACTTTGACCAGCATTGTATTTACAGTCTTCTAAGACATCATGACCCCCCCCCCCCCCCCAACCCAAAGTAGAGAAATAAACATTTTTACCTGTCTTGATGATAGAATTTGGCTTTGAGCAATTAGGATGGAAGACTATATGAGCATATGCACATATTATTAGTAACAAAACATGAAGAATTGTGTTTAGATTTCCTTTTTTTTTTTACATTATTGCTCAAGATTGTTATTCTGGTTATCAATTTGCTGTTGCAACTATATGCCTCTCAGTGTCCTACTAAAACTTATATGATTTATTCTCCAGGGGAAAATGAGGAGAATGATAGAAGCTGAACCACCCATAGATGAGGCTGCGCTTGCAAAATTGGTTCCAGAGATAGGCATGGAGTTTGAGAGTGAGGAAAAGGCATATGAGTTCTACAATAAATACGCTGGCCATGTTGGTTTCAGTGTTCGGAAAAGCACATCACATAAATCTTCTGAAAATATCACGAAAGTAAGAACTTTTGTGTGCTCAAGAGAAGGATACAATAGAGATAAAAAATCTTTGGAAGCAAAGAAGCCCAGGTTAGATACACGGATTGGTTGCCCAGCAAGGTTGATTATCAAAGTCACGGCAGAGTGCAAATACAGAGTAACGGATTTTAAAGCAGACCACAATCATCAGCTTGCCCCTCCTTCGACGATGCATATGTTAAGGTCGCAAAGGATACTGACAGAACTTCAGTCTGGAGATGCAGATCTATCTGATGATTCTGTAGTCACACCAACAACAAAAGCAACTGGTGATCTTGTTGTGAGACAAGTTGGTTTCCTTCGAAGTATCTCTCTCCTTCCAGCGGATTACAAGAATTATCTCCGTTCAAAGCGTATGATTCCTATGCAGCCTGGTGATGGTGGAGCAATATTGAAATATTTGCAGACAATGCAAATGGATAACCCCTCTTTCTTTTACACTATGCAGATAGATGAGGATGACAAGCTGACTAACTTTTTTTGGTCGGACCCAAAGTCTAGAGATGACTTCAACTACTTCAGTGACGTGGTCTGCTTAGACACAACATACAAAATAAATGGATATGGCAGGCCACTTGCTTTATTCCTTGGTGTAAATCATCATAAGCAAACTATTATATTTGGTGCGGCTTTGCTTTATGATGAATCATATGAGTCATATAAGTGGCTTTTTGATAGTTTTAAGATTGCTATGCATGGGAAACAGCCTGCTGTAGCTTTGTTGGATCAATGCATTCAGCTGAGTAGTGCAATGGCAATAGCCTGGCCAAATACCACTCAACGAATTTGTGCTTGGCATGTGTACCAGAATTCACTTAAGCACCTCAATCATGTGTTCCAAGGCTCAAAGACATTCGCCAAGGATTTTAGCAAATGTGTCTTTGGCTTTGAGGATGAGGAGGAATTCGTGTTTGCATGGAGAAGTATGTTGGAAAAGTATGATCTTAGGCATAATGAATGGCTGTCTAAAGTGTTTGATGACAGGGAAAGATGGGCTCCGGCATATGGGAGACATATATTTTGCGCTGACATCGTAACTGCACTTCAAGCTGAGAGTTACTGTAGTGTCCTGAAGAAATTCTTGAGTCCTCAATTGGATCTGCTGTCCTTCTTCAAGCATTATGAAAGAACAGTAGATGAACATCGCTATGCTGAGCTGCAGGCTGACTTCCAAGCTAGTCAGAGCTATCCGAGAATACCCCCAGCCAAGATGTTAAAGCAAACTGCTCATACATATACACCAGTCGTGTTTGAGATCTTTCGTAAAGAGTTTGAGCAATTCATGGATTGTGTGCTTTTTGGTTGTGGGGAGGCTGGGACAGTTTCTGAGTATAAGGTTGCTCCATCTGAGAAACCCAAGGAACACTTTGTTAGATTTGATTCAAGCGATTGCTCATGTATCTGCACCTGTAGGAAGTTTGAATTTATGGGTATCCCATGTTGTCACATGTTGAAAGTGCTGGACTTCAGAAATATCAAAGAGCTACCTCAAAACTACCTGCTGAAGCGATGGAGAAGGACTGCCAAGTCTGTAAATGAAGACAGCCAGGTTAATGCTGCAAATTCCATTGGGTCATCATTGAATACCCCTGTACCTTCTGCAAATAGCAATGGGATTTAAAGCTTCAGCGCTATGATTCAAGTAAGTTACTCGCTATGTCATCCATACATAATGTATTGCCTCTTTTTTTGTGACTGGTTTCATTTTTTTTTTAAATGAAATGCAGAACGCATCGGTTTCTAGCATGCATGATTTCATTTCATAGAGGCTCTTAATGAAGGTACTAGACCATGATTCAACGAATTTCTCACCTTTTTTTTATTACAAGTTTTTATCTGCCTAGTTTACACCTTTACTGTATGTTCTGGCTTAATTCTGGGTCCATATGGTTTTATCATTTTCATCTTATAAAATGGAAGGTCCCTGTTACAATTTTGGTTACTTGTGACAAATTTTAAACGACAAGGTTTTTTACCCTCAAGTATCAAAATTTACTGCTGGCTAAAATTCATGTTTTTGTTCGTCCGTTTGGACTATCCACTCCTGTAAACAAGGGCTTGATCCTGTCATGAGCATATCTGCCAGATTTCATTAGGGTGGGCTTGTGACTCACTGATCCTTGAATGTCCTGTGAGCCTTCACGAGAGACTTGGTGTTATTTTAGAAATATAATAACTTAAGAAATCTCTGAATTCCCTGTGATGAATGAAACGATCATTCATAAAGATACACTTGTGACCTGGTTACATTTGAGCAGACCGTTGTATGTGCTTTTGATTCTGTTGCATGATGAGCCTTGGTTATATTTGAGCAGACAGTTGTATGTGCTTTTGATTTTTGTTGCATAATGCACCAACTTACGGCCTTCAGTTGTAATGCAGGTTTAACTGACGCCACATTTTGTGCAAGGCTAGATGTTTGAGCGTCGAAGCAACGAAAGATAGGCCACCGTATCAGTTGGCAGCTTGTAAATTATTATGACGTAGGAAATTTCAGGTAGCGAGTTTCATTCGTTAGCGCAGAGTAGAGTATGACTGTTGAGCTTCGCAAAAAAAAAAAGTAAACAAAGGGTATGACTGAAGAGTCAATGCCGGAAACAATTGAGGAAATTTTGTGAAAGTGTCATGTTAAGGTGGCCCATCTATGGGTTTCAGGTATGAAGGACTGACAACTTGTAGTATGAGGCAAGTCCAACAGACATCAATCATACAGTACTATATACGGAGTAGCAACTACACACATTGCATACTGGAGAAGATGCATCTGGAAGTCGTACGGGTCAGGCTGCCCTTGACCTTAATAGTCCTGTGCAGAGCGAGGATGCCGGCCCCTCATGATACAAGGTTTCAGTGCAATTCAGTTAGATTCAGATCTGGAGTCTCACCGGCAGCTGTGCTGGACCAGGCCGTGCCACATTGAAGCGTTGGGAGGAAGGCTTGACCACCAGCTTGGCGTGGCCTGGGGGATCTCAGGTAGCCTGAGAGCCGGCATGCCGGAGAGGTGTTGCCGGCTGAGCCACCACCTGGTGCGCTCGCTACATTGGGTTCGTGTTCGTGACTGTATGTAAACTCTGTTGCATATTTAATAGTAATAATATATCCAGCTGGTGTTAGCATATCTCGTGTAGTAAGATGTTACTCGTACTGTCTGGCATAGTGGGATATGTGGTTGTTGATGTACTAGTATTTTTAAGTAAGCAAGGAGCTTCCATGCTCTTATTTTCTTGGTCGATCGACGCTCGAGAGAGAATTTCAGCAACATGTGACAGATGGCAAGACGACGACGACGACTTGGCTATGTGATGGCTGTCAGTACGGCGACCGTTCTGTCGCAGCATCAGATACTAGTATGTGTCCGTCAGTACGTACGGCGACGGTGACTTGGCAACCGACGACCGAGAGAGATACGATGATGTGGCAGGCAGGCAAGGGCAACAGGGCAGGGCGGCGATCGAGCTGCCGCTACTTACGCCGCGCGGCACCCGTCCACGTCGGATCGTCGTCGTCCTCCAAGCGCGCATCCGGGCGTCCCTGCACTGCTCATTGCTCGTTTTCGTTTCGTGTCGTGGCGCGACGACGAACAACAAACAAACTTTGCCGAAAAAGTTACTACTAGTAGTACTACCGGTTTGGAGGATTCGTAAATGGGACCGCGCGCGCACCAGCACCACCGACACCACCGCACCGCCGCACCGGAGTTGGTTCGTTCGAGTCAGCACAGCACTGGGTTACCTCGAATCGAACTCATCCAGCGAGCGGTTTGCCCCGCGCCCACGCCACGCGCATGTGACGCAGTGGACCTCGGCTCGGCTAGCTGTCGTCTGCAGCTTCTCTCTCTCTTCTGTGCTCCTCTCCTCTCCCTGCCGCCAGCGTGCCTCGGCTCGGACGGACGACGCCTGCAAAGTCCTAATACTATCTCCTACATTACGATGATTTCTCCTCCTGCTTCTCCTTGTCCCGTGATGATTCGTCTTACATTACGTACTACTAGTACTGTAGTAAAATACACTGTCGGCGACCAGTAAAATTCGTGTTACGCACGAGTTTTCTTTTTTTTTTTTCCTTTTGACATGCAAATAACCAGTTCAGTCGCGAGCTTAACTAATACTCATCCGGTTTTTTGGGCTGTCGTTAGGACAGCACTTTACAGGTTAGTTTTAGTATATTTTATTGGTCTGAAACGACAGACATTAGCGAAAGGAGGAGTATATGAAAGTACTCGTACTTTTGTTGTATACTAATATCGGTCTACGCAATCCTACCCGTCTCTATAGCTGCTAGCTTGTTTTTTTAAAGAGCATAAAGACCTCAAGTTCTACTGTACGTAATAACTACTACTAGTAGCATACGTACGACGTTTCGATCGCATTCGCATGTCGAATCCTTATCTTCTTCTTCTTCTTCTTCTTCTTCTTCTTCTTCTTCCTCCTTTTATTATTTACTTATCAGCTAGCACTAGCAGCACCACCCACGACAACCAATAGCTCATTCACATCGAGATCGTCCATACGGAAGAAGCAGCAGCAGAAGAAGAGCTTTGCTTTCCAATCGTACGTACCACCATTTCCAACCAGCAATAGCTACTGATCTAGCAAAGCAAAGTGCTCCATATAAGTACACACCACCTCAAACCGATCAGAGTTAACTACTACTAACAAAAAGATTCGTTACGTACGGTACATTCGTCGATCCCGTCCCGTCGTCGTTCGGTGGCCGATCCTCATCATCATATCGGACGGCCATTATTGAAAACAGACGCCGGGTCTCGTCTCTCCGGTCCGGCGCACACGAATCTTCCTCTCGCCGCCGGTAATGCGTAGTACGGCGCCTTTGCCTTTTTCTTTTCTTTTCTTTTTCCACGCCATCGCCCCTTGCTTTGATCAAGAAAATGGCTCCTGATACTGCGACCTGATGGGCATGGGCTTCTCGCTTTGATTTATAATATGGGCACCGCCCTTCTACTTGATCACCACCCAGGAGCTGCTTAATTAGTTTAATAAGCTTAGTTCAGGCGCGTCTTCTCTATCATGCAAAAAAAGGGGCCAAAACACGGCAATTTAGCGACTTTGGTGACGTTCGTTGCTACTACTGCTAGCGCTGTCTGCATCATACATTCATACTACTACTAGTACGTAGTAGTATTCCCTGATTAATGGATGAACAAGGAAAAGCTTAAAGTCTCTGGCCTATTAATTAGGACTTGGCTACAAAGCAACCTTGCTGCTGCTCCCTCCGTCTTCCGATCCAAGCCATCGTCTGTCTGTCAGAGAACCGAGAACTGAAGGCACCACGAGCCTCAACTCACTCAATGACAGACAGACAGGCGGTTAACGGATCCCGTCCCCCGTAAGTAAAAGGGCTGGAACGAAAGCTTAAAAAGGTCCATCCACATAGTATAACGATCGAATTAATCAATCAAACGTTGAACCTAAAAAACGATCAAATCAAATTAAATCAAAACGCAGGAGACGGAAGGGAAAAAGGCTACAATAAGTAGACGAGACAGATCGAGGCGTGATCTGTCCTCTCTCTAAAAACCATGCTTTAATTTGTTTCGCATCGCAGGAGTAGAAAGGAAGACGCTTCCTAATGGCCCTGGGCCACACACAGGGCACTGCGCCAATTTTCCTTTTCCCTGATTAATAAAAGAATCCAAAAAGGCAAAAACTTTGGTTCGGTCACCCTCTGTCTTGGCCAAGTGTCGGTTACTTATTCAAGACTTTTTTTTTTCTCCCCTGTATAAAACAAAAAAAAAAGGAAGCACGAACCTTCATTTCCAAATACGAGACTTTGAGGCACCTAGATGTAAATACATACTACGCCTGAAGTATTTTTTTTTTCTTCCGAAGTGCACAAAAGTCAAATACAAGGGTTTGATCAGTAGTACTAGCATCATCATTAAAATAATTGGCAAGCTGCCAATCAGAAGGGCCAGACTGACTGAGTCGGCACTTGGCAGGGGGGTGAATGCAAGCAGACCGCTCAACTGTGTACTAGTACTGTACTACTAAAGAATGTCTTCACCATTCTCAATGTATCATTAGCTGCACAGCACTGCGTGTTCGAAGTACATCTGTTTCTTGTCCTGTTGACCTTTAAACTGTGGGCTGTGGTATTTCTGTATTTTTTTTTTAGTACTACAGTTATCTACTACTATAGTTGCTTGGATTCTTTAGCCAGTCCAGTGTCATGTCGAGAGAAGCGCCACCTCATTTTAAATGGCTAGAGATGTGCTCTTTTTTCTTGAGATACTAAACTAATTTAATCGACCAAGAACGGGTAAATATTCGGCTGCAAGGTTAAAAAATTTGGTGCTCGTGCCACATATTTTATCCTTGGTACTTTTTCTGAATAACAATGTGACCGCAGATCGATGGGATACTTTTCAGTTTCAGGGGAGGCAAGTTAATGAACTCTGAATATTTTTAGATGAAGCGACAATCCAAATTAATCGTCATTTAGTTGTATAAGATAAAAAAGCACATAAGTTATTTCCTAGTACTGGATATTTAGTTTTCTCAGGTCGTACCGTGAGCTCATAACTGCAAGCAACTCAACGATGCTATCAACAAATAACCAGTACTAGACAGTTTTGGGGGGAAATTAAAGGACTCATTGGCGTCGGCAACTCTGCAAGTCAGGCAGAGGCAGGTGATCAACCCCAATCCTAGTGTTGACCCATACTTTATGGAAAAGCTAGTGGGAGGTGAAACATTGCAATCTCATGGACACATAATTACAATTACCACACTCAATAAACTAAGCGTGTACTTACTTATGCAATCTGGGGTGAACTCCTAAAGCTTTTCCGTATCAGGTTGCTAAATCGATTTACCAATAATCATATCACTTGTATAACTATTTTTTAACAAAAAAAAGTTCACGCGTCTTTCATGGATTGTAGAAAACTAATTCAGCTGAATGTCTGTGGGGACTCAAGAATGTGGATTAGAGAGAAAACAGATATAAAAAACTAAAGAAATGGCTAAATCCAAGTTGGTTGAAAATCTTGAACAAGAATCTAAAATGACATCATGTTAATTGAAAGGGACTGCGTCGGGTGATCTGTGAGCTTAATGTGCCAACAACCTCCCATGGTTCTTCAGCCTGTACAATTACTATCCCCTCTACCTTGGCGTTTGCTTTTTCCAATCTATATCTTATGATTTCTAACATTCCTTGTATGTCATAATTGTATAATTTTGTTTCATCGACAAAAGAGATGGGAAGTTCTCATCCAAGTGGCGTCATGATCTGATCTCTCTATCTCTTTCAGAGTATGTATTGTACAGCCAGTCAACAACAAGATCTAGATTTGTGGTATTTAATTTTCGTTAAAAAAAGGAATAATGAGCAGCAAATACACAAAAACTGGAAAAGCCTCTTTCTTGGTCTAATGTAGAGTACATTGAAGGCAATAAGTAACTGAAGAATAGTGATATTATTACAAGACAATAACAATATAACCTAAAAGCATACAAGCAAAGCAAAGACAATAAATGTAACGAACAAAACTTTTCAATTCACTCACCGCACCAGACACCTACATTGTGGATGCATCATATGAAACAGCTTCGAATCAACCTGTTAAAATTACTGCTTATAAAGTGCTTCTTAAACTTTTCCTAAAAAACAAAGTGCTTCTGAAACAAATATCCTGTTACTATAAATTTAAAAAAAACAATCCAACATCTGCCCCTCGGGGGGCAAAATGGTAACGTCGCAGCCTGCTTAAAATCGTTGTTATCCATGAATCCTGAAAAGCTTTAAACAGAAGAAAATCCAAATTGAGAAGAAATCACAAGGCCCTAATTTTGGCCCTAATTACAAATAAAAAATGGAAGCCCCATATTCACATCCAGGCTTAACCGAAACCCCAAATTTAAACACTAATCTCTCCAAATTTGATCTTCTCCATTCCTCAGCATCAGCCATCAGCAGGCCACCACCACACCACTGTCCACTGCGAACTGAGAAGTCAGTCCACCACCACCGAACACACAGCTCTCTAGTCCTCTCTTCCTCCACTTCGCTCCGCTCTCCCTCCGTCGCAAGTACGCACGCTCATCCTCATCGGATTCGGCAGCGCGCCGGCGAGATCCGGTCCGCCGTAGAACGGTCGGGCGGACGCCGCCGTCGCCGCAAGCCGCGATCTTATCGTCGAGGGAGCTGCATTGGACCCACCTCACGGCCTTCCGGCGTTTCTTCTGGGGCTTCCATCGTGGGGAGGAGCTCGTGTCCGGGATCCGCCAGATCCGAGCTCGGCGACGGCGGAGGCAGTTGTGGCCGGTACCATGGAGGCCGATGCGCCGCTGGACTACGCGCTCTTCCAGCTCTCCCCACGGCGCCAGCGGTGAGGAAGCACAGGGCCTGGATGAGAATTTCACATTTGTGATGGGTTCGTGCCGTTCCCATACGCTAAATGCGGTGCGTTTTGTTCCCTGCGCAGATGCGAGCTGGTGGTTTCGGGCAATGGGCGGACAGAGAAGATCGCGTCGGGGTCGGTGAAGCCGTTCGTCGCGCACCTGCGGACTGCGGAGGAGCAGGCGGCGGCACAACCGCCACCTCCGGCCATCCGGTTGCAGCTGGAGCGGCGCGCCGCTTGGTTCAGCAAGGGCACCCTCGAGAGGTAATCGATGACTCGATATATCCGGTGGTTTTGGGTTTCTGGTTGGATTTTGAGCCCACTCGCGACTGCAGGTTCGTACGGTTCGTGAGCACGCCGGAGGTGCTAGAGATGGCTAACACCTTTGATTTGGAGATGTCGCAGCTGGAGGGGGCCAGGAAGATTTACGCGCAGGGAGTAAGTGCCAAGCAGTTGTTCCGTTGCTGAAGTGTGTTTTTGGCTGTTTGTTACTTTGTTCAACAGATTCCTAAGAACTGTTTACCTTGTTCAGGGTGTTGGAAATGCTACCTCGGGTGAACCTGGTATGCAGCATGTTGATTTTTTTGTTTTGTTTTGAATGCCCATTTGGTGTGAACCAGGGATTGGATACCGTTGGATGAAATATCTATGTTCATGCCCCATAAGGTTTATCTGCAGTTTTCTATTGTGAGAAATTTAGACCCTGCTCACTTGGGTGACTTGAGGGTCAATTAATTGTAAGAGCAGAAGGGGAAAGGGGATATAAGTATTTGATTGTATTCATACGGTGTTACTAATTGGATAATTTATCTCAACGTAATTTTAGCACTCTTGATTAACACGGGAATGAATTCAATGACACATACCTTGTAAACTATTGATTTATGACATAAATAAATACAGTGAATAAATGCTCCTGGTGTTTATAATGTTTTGTTAGAGTTAGAGATCTATTAATGTGGCATTGTTACAACTTTCGATGTGCTACTTCTAGATGTAATTTATGTAACCTTTGATCGTGCTTTCTGTCAGCTGAAGTTACAGTCTCAACAGCAGCAGCTGCAGATATTACAAAGTAAGCTCCTAAGCTCCTCTGTAGCATCTGTTATTCAATTTTTTCGGTTTCAGATAACGCAACTCCTGAGTTGAACTTGACCCACCCAATAGTTGAAAATCATGCACAGAACATTTACCTACATGTATAGTTTCTGTACTCCTGTGGCTCTAGCATTCCTCCATGTTAACTGGTATTACTAACTCTAACAAGATATTTAATGGAAGTAGGGTTGATCAAAGGGCTTTTCTTTCCGTATATTTGTCTTAGTTGTAGATGCCTAACTGTATCATGGAAATAAGTTTAGTGGACGCGGAATGGCTTGTACTGTGTTTTGGTGGTGATTTAGTTGAACAACGGGTATTTAACTTTTAAGTGAGAAAGTAAAAGTAACATATTTGACTCTTTGCTTCAATGTGTTACCTGCAGATTAATCCTTTTGCATGAAGTGATGATAAAGTGTATAACATACTACGTGTGCATAAGCCTGTATCACATTGTGGGGTGGGGGGGGGGGGGGGGGGGCTGACCTAGTTTTGGCGATGGGTTGTTACATGCATGTCAAGAAACTTGCTTTTGTTTCAACAAGGAGATAGCCATGTGTCTCTTCGCTATATTATGTTTGCAAGAAATTTATGAATTGTATTCATCCAATGCAAAGTGATGTGTAGGATTACCTCAGTGAAAAATATCATAGTTGTTTATTAATTAACCATCTTATGAATTTAACTCTTGTCAGGAAAGAACTTCTTAGGGCGATTGATGTTCGTCTCAGTGCTCTTAAACAAGATCTGGCCACAGCCTGTTCCCGGGCATCCTCTGCAGGTTTCAATCCCAATAGTGTCTCAGAGCTTCTGCTTTTTGCAAACCATTTTGGTGCCAATCGCCTGAGGTAATTCTCAAACTAGAGAATCTCATAATTTGGTTAGAGTTATGAATATTAATTAAAGTTGTTGCTGATGATTTTGGTGTACTTCCATGAGATGTACAGGAAGCAAATTTTATTAGTTGTGATCATCTTCCCTTTAGTCACCAAACTATTTAGTTCCACGAAAAGGTGGAGAATGTGCCAGTTGTAGATTTAGCACAACTCATATCCCATAACATGCAATAGATAACTTGTACAGGTTACAAATTACTTGTTAATTTCTAGCGGCCGAATTCTCATTTATGACACTAACATCTTCATACTGTGTAGAGAAAAAATATCTTTTAAGATTTACTTTTATGCAATGCCATACATTGCATGAAAAGGTATACCTTATTCATTCTGAAACAGTGATATAATCAAGAAAAAATAACATGATATATACTTTAAAATTGGATGATCAAGTTTGCATGGAAAAGGTTTCTTTATGTTGGTATAAGTTTGTATGCCCCATGTTTCACTTGTGGTTTGTGATGACAACATTGAAGTTATTCTTACTTGACATATTTTGCTTGATTGTTCTTTTATCACGTCTCCCGATATGAATGGTGTTTAGGCATTTACGTTCATATAACAATTTAAACTTATGATGTCCAGTGAAGCATGTACCAAATTCATGTCACTTTGTCAGCGACGTCCTGACATCAGTCCTCAAAATGCACCACCAGCAGTTTCATCCCACTGGAAGGGGTTTGATGATGGAAATGTCCGTGGTTCTTCCAGTTCAGACATGTCTATAGATGAGCCACAAGTTGATTTTGGTGGATCCTGTGACAAATTGACAGTTGGTGGAAGTGATTCTCAGGTCCACAGACTAAGCAAGAGCCAAGGTTTAGTACATGCTGTATCTGAACCTGTCACAGAACAGCAACCCAAGCCAACTATGCAACAGGCAGTAGATAAACAAGAAATGGAAACAGACGCGTCTCCTGCACCTGCCGTAGGAGGTCTTGTCAGGCGCTTAAGTGTGAAGGACAGGATAAACATGTTTGAGAGCCAGAAAAAGGAGCAGACTCCAAGTTCTGGTAACAGCAACTCGATAGGTGCTAGTAAAGTAGTTCCGGGAAAAGGTGAGCACCGCAGGGTTCCTTCTGGTGCATCCATGGAAAAATTGGTAAGGAGGTGGAGCAGTGTCAGTGACATGAGTATTGATCACAGCAACAATGACAGTAGCAGTTTAAACGAAAAAAAGGAGGATGGAACTTTTATTGGGACCCCAACCTCTACTGATTTGGAGGGTAATTCAAAACTAAGAGCTGATAAGGACTCTAGTGCGTTGACAGACTCATGTCAAAAGGATGGCATGTCAGTGAGTTCAACCCCCATAAATACATGCTCGCCGTCAGTTTCGAACGACGCTCCTGCTTCTCATAAACGGACTAAATCCCATGCAGAAGATGACATGGTTATAAACACCAGCTTTGAGAGTGACTCATCATTTGGAAAAGAACAGGGAGTTATTTATGGACGCGACTCTACGATTTCAGATCATGTTGCTCCAAAGTTTTCCACTCAAAATCGACTAAAGACATCTCCAAAGCTAGTCGAAGATGCCTCGCTGAAACACAAGGATACTTTAACCTGCTCTTCATGGAAGGAGCATATTCACATGGTAGAGAAGGAAATCACAGCTGTTCATGAAGTCATAGATTCAAGCGAACAGATAGGACCAAATGATACTAGGGATCCTCGTCTGCATACAAAAGATATTGACACTGAAGCAGATATGACTGAAACAAAGGATCGGCCCACACGGACATTTGAAAAAATATCTGGTGGTGTTAAGCCTAAATCGAAAGCCCCATCCAGTTACCGTATTAATTCAAGAGGCTCGTCTGGTAGGGAGGAAATAGCTTCTACAGATACCGGAGGCCATAATGTTAGCTTGCAGCGTAATCGCCGGCCCAATAAAGCAGATATTACAGGGAGAAGTTTAATTAGTGGCTCCGATTCAGATTGTTCTGGTCGCCAAGGGACAAATTTGAGCAGGCAATCATCGAACGCTGATCAGGAATTGAATGTGCAGGGTAGGGTGATGAGGCCAGCAAAAGGGAACCAAGATCGACATGGTGAGCTGCAAATGAAGGCCAATGAGTTGGAGAAACTATATGCTGCACATAAGTTAGTTTCCTCTCGGAGAGGAGGCAAGTCTACTGATGTCCAGGTTGATAACACACCTTTGTTAAATGAGATAAAGCCTGTACCGGTTCTTCCAGAGAAAATCTACACGAAGCAAATTGTGACAGAGAGTATAACAACCAATGATTTTGATGCCAATGAGCTTCTGAAGATGGTGAACAATCAGGGGTATGACAGTTTACCACACAATTTTGGCATTCTAAGTTTAGAAGAGTCAAGAGGGAAATTCTATGATCAATATATGCAAAAAAGAGATGCAAAACTAAAGGAAGGCTGGAAACTACAGAGAGAGGAGAAGGAGGCAATGTTGAAAGCAATGCATGAAAGCCTAGAAAGAAGCAAGGCTGAGCTGCAAGCTAAATTTTCTCGGTCTGTGGTTGCTTCTGACTCGGCTTATGTTTCTCATTCTCAGAAGATTCCTCCTTTGCAATCGACTAGAAAAAATAAGGATCAGGTATTTATTTATTTATTGAAATTTCTTTGATGCGAAAACTTAGTTAACTTGATGCAGTTTAAAAGGGGCTTATTCTGGTAATGCATTGCAATGGCATTTTCGCTTAACTGGAACATTGTTTGAATGCTATTTGAATGCTATGATAGAAATTAGTACAAAATCTTTAAAAAATACATATCTTCACAAATTGTTCACTGTTCATTGATGTATGCTTGCCTTCGAATTTTATAATTAGATGCAACGTTGCATAGTGCTGAAATCATTCTATGTCAATTTTGCTTGCTTGTAATTAAATTTTTTTGCTTTCTCCAGGGAGTAGATTCATTCTTGGTAGAAGAGGAGCTGAACAGTGACTATCTATCTGGTGATGGTTCATCAAGGAGTGCTGATTCCAGAACGCATTTTTCACGTAAAGTTGTTTCTGCCCAAAAGGCATCTGCTCCCCCTGTCCATAAGCGTTCGTCAAGGACTGTAAGCTCTGGTTATGCAAACCGCAGGAATCCACCAGAAAATCCTCTTGCACAGTCTGTACCCAATTTCGCTGACTTCAGAAAGGAAAATACGAGGCCTGCACCTGGTCTTAGCAGAGCGACTGCAAGGAGCCAGCAAAAAAGTTTTGCCCGCAGTAAAAGTATTATCGAAGAGTCAAAGAGTATCTTGAAAGAAGATCAATCAAGGAGGTCACAGTCTATGAGGAAGAGTGCAATTCCTGATGAATTAAAGGATATTTCATCAGTGAATGAGGATATTTACAATTGGGCTCCAGCAAAAAATTTCAAGAATCAACCAGAGGGAACTTTTGGTTATAACACACGTAGAACAGGTCCAACAAAGGATTTTCTTAGGAAAGGCAATAGGACAAACCTAGCTGGCAGTATTGCTGGATTTCAGGCAGCCATGATGGTGAATGCCTTCCAGAATGGCGACAGTGGTGATTTTGAAGATCAGCAGGATGATTCCTTAGATGATGCCAAAGAAGAGGAAGAATATGAAAGCATGGAAGAAAATCTTAGGGAAAGTGATTTTCCTGCTGATTCTGAGAGTGAGAATCCAACAGGAAGCCATGATTTTGGAAATTCAGATGACCCAGGATCAGAAAATGGTGATATTAATTTCCCAGGTGAAGCACCTGATCTAGGCAATTCCAAGTTCGGTGCTTTTGCAGGAAACATGCATGATTCAACCGGTGCTCTTCCAGCACCATGGAACTCGCGCCCTCCACAACTGTTTCCTTATGCGAACGATAACTCTGATGGTGATGCTTTTGCTGATTCACCATCTGGAAGTCCATCACCCTGTAATTCTCATTCATTAGATGAAACAATGGATGCAGATGTATCCCGAATGCGAAAAAAATGGGGCAGTGCCCAGATGCCTTTTGTTGCTACCAATGCATCCCAACAGCCACGTAAAGACGCTTCTAAAGGGTTGAAGAAACTCTGGAAATTTGGCAGGAAGAATAGAGCTGGTGATGGTTTAGTAAATGATTGGGTATCTGCTTCCACTGCTTCAGAATGTGATGATGACGTGGAGGATGGGCGAGATCTGGTGGTAGGATCTTCTGATGATTATAGAAAGTCTCGGATGGGTTATCTTGCTTCATATGATGCTTCTGTTGAGAATGACGGTTTTGCAGAACAAGGTACTTTCCTTTTTAACTACAAATGTTTGTTGGACTTTAGATTACTTGATACATCTCTCAAAATACTGCTACCACAATGTACGTGAGAGAACAAAAAATTCCTATACCCATATCCTTGCTTAGTTACTCGAAAGATATGATTGCTCTTACTTTCATGCTGCATAACCCCCTATGGCAACGATTCTACCTCTTGACTGGAATATTTTATTCATACTGCAAATTTTGTTTGGCGATCATTTGTTCATGCAGTTGTTTGAATTAATCTTGCACTTTTACAAAACAATGTTTCCTATGAATGCCATGTGCAATATCTACACCGAAACGAAAAGAGCACCATAACATCCTTTTTGTGAACCTGACAATATGACTTGAAGATCCACCAGGCAATGATAAAGAAAGCATAAAACCTTTGTGAACTTTGAACCTACCAAAGTCCTTAAATCATAGTAACTTTCATAGATCATGATATGCTATCGGGAAAGGGTTTTGCTGGTTATGTGAATAATACGCTAGTACATACATTTGCCCCTGCATTCTGAATGGTAGCATATATATGTTTGACTGTTGTACAATTTTAGCTCTTTCTATAAGCTTGCTTTACACAAAATACCACAAAAGTTTGATTAAGATTTTAATTTGCAGAACAATCTCTACGCAGCTCCATCCCAAGCCCCCCTGAAAACTTCAGACTGAGGGAGGATCAACTCACTGGAAGTTCTCTTAGAGGTATATAACTAATGCATATGCTTATGTGAAGTTGCTCATGGAACACTATAGCATACTGATGTTGGCCATTGTACTGAGAATTGTAAACTTCTCTAAAGGTATCATCTCTGGCCAAAATGCAGCACCTCGTTCTTTCTTCTCCCTATCAACATTCCGAAGCAAGGGAGGCGATGCCAGGCTCAGGTGATCCACAAAATGCACCGGAGTTGGAGTGTATAAAATATCTCCGGTGACTAGGTACAAGTATGAAATTTTCATGGTGGTACGCAGACACTGCTAGCTTGTGATTTATAAATATATATTATGTATCTATGGCAATTCTTATAAGCTGCAAGTTGAGCGTTTCCATTGTTGTGTTTGATTATTCGTTTTTCTTGATATTCTTTTACCTCTTGTGTAGAATTGAATAAATTTTGTTTTAACAGGCTCAGAAGTACTGCATTTTTTTTCTTCATTTTTTGGTGATATATTTGTATCTCCCTCCCCATTTTTCTGTTCACGTATATCACAAAGTCATGATATATGGTAATTTTGCCACCAAGAGCATCAAAATTGGACTTCTGCAAAGGGGCACCTTAGTCAAAATTCGACTGTATATCTTTTTTTGCCCTACCTTCGACTGTATATCTTCGTCTTGTGTACTTACAAAATGCCTAATGGCTTAGACCATATAATATCTTTGATGTACCTGTGCTTCGACAGATCAATGGAGCGTTTCATGCAATTAGATCTCAAGCTCAGTTTACTGCTAATCTGTACCATCCAACTTGCTTTGCTACTTTAAACTTGATCCAGATATTCTCCTTAAGTTCACTTGAAGTGATGTGCATCATCTGTTAGTCCAACCTGAAAATACAAAAAGCTAAGTTTAAGTTAAATCTGCGATTGTGGATGCAAGGATGCTATGAATGTTCAGTTTCCGAAGTTACATAAGCAGAATGTTGAATGACTTCTGAGCACTGAAGGCTGTCCAAGTTAACTTCTATTTGATTGTTTTGCTATTCCACTTTCGTATTTCATCTAAATCGTCGTACTCAGTATGGAATATATATCTATTATATCTTCAAAACATGGATGGGAGTGTTACATGCTGTAGCTGTTGCAGTGGCTAGTGTGAATAGTCTTTTTCCTCTCTGATCCATGTAGGGCCTAGCCTGAGCCCCAACTCAGTGGCTGGGCTAGGGCTTCTAATAGGCTTTTTTGATAGGTCATGCTGCGACTTGCCGCCGTCCATGTAAACCAATTACAATTGCGCTTCTAGCTTTTGCATTGACGCGAAGGGTCAAGAGTGGCGGTTTGCTCATGTCCTTTGTTACTTACGTACTCCCTCCAGATCCTTAAATTAAGTCGTTAGAGAAGTTTTATAAAATTTTCCTAAAATAAATCGTTTTAGAAAGTTTTATAAAAGTTTCCTAAAATAAATCGTTTTAGAAGGTGTTAATGATTGTTTTAAGTTCCAAAATAATAAGAATAAAAAATCTGTACCAAGGTGAGCATGGATTTCAACCTGGGTATCCAAGATTGGTGCACAATGTCCAAACCAATCAGGTTGTGCAGCTTTTGTGGTGAATCATGCACGACGTTGTATTTAATATGAGAAAAACTAATAAATAGAACCTAATTAATTGGTTCTTGGTATATGAGACTATGTCTAAAACGACTTGATTTAGGAACCTGGAAAGAGTAGACTGTTAGTATTGTGTAGTATATTTCAATCTTGTTGACTAAACACTACTGATCCAGAAGTCATCGCTTTCGTTATGGAACCCTCAATTTTTGACTGCATTAATTTGTTTCATACTTTGTACTCAATTTTTGGAGTACTAATGCTCACTTGTTATAATCCAGCTGAAATATGAGTAGATTGGCAGTCTCCCCTGCTTGAGCTTTTAGTCGGGGTAGAAACATACAGTACCATTCTTAATGCTAATTTCATCAGGATCTCATTCTTAGTAATTAACATGCCACATAAGCAAAAATGATGACATGTCATAGCATTCATTATGAAGTAGAGGAGTTGAGTTTGGTCCCATGAAACCTGATGTACACTGTTTCCTAGATATGAAACCTCTCCATTGAGAATAATTTATTTCATCTCCATATACTTTCTTAAACTCCTACTGGTCATTTACATATAATATTTAAGTGACATAATAGCCTATGATTTTATAAAACAAAATAGCCTATGATACTGTGAAATGAAACTTTGCATTGAGATAACTTAGTTTCATCTATATTTTTGTAGGACATGACATCGTTGGAAAGAGTTTCGTGAAACCATGCATTGAGACTAACCTATACAACACTTCGGACGGGGTTAATTGATGTAACCCTTGCCTTTGCTGATGTCAGTTTCGGATGCATGGATTCAATGTACTATTATACTAGCTGCTCTGCACATTGCAAGACTATAGCAAATGGCTATAGCCTACGTAAACAGCAGGAATGGAAGTGACTGCCCCCTACCAGAATGGCACAGTTTGTAAAGTCATTCACTGAAGGGCAAATTGTGCACCCTTAATAGCATTCTTTTTTTTTAAAAAAAAATTGTGCACTTATTTTGTACTATTGTTTTTAAAAGAACCACTATAATTCGAAAAACTGTTAAAGAAGAGTAGTGGTGGTTTTGGGTTACCAGATAGTAAAGTCGTCACAAGGAGGTAACTCCATTGTGATAGCTTGGCGCTTGCCCTAGATGGCGGTGGCGCACGTCTCGGCTAGTTATTTACAAGACAAAAATGGCAGATAATTACACAATAATTACCAGCTTGAACGGGCGGTTAGATTGTGCCTATATGATACCTCTAAAAATCCTCTGAAAAAAAGCTAGGCTGGGTATGTTTTGCACCCAACAACACCAATACCTGTCGTGGCGCGATTGATATCCGAGTTAAGTTCCGTGTGTAACTCAAGTACCAAAGAGATGACTCAGAAGACGTTAGAGATCCGAGTATCTACTAACAAGGTACTACGTACGTAGCTATATATGACCATGCCTAACGTACGGATAACAGCTATCATAACAAACTATACGCTTCCTAGACCACCCCTACATACGGCCCTATCATGCATGTCCAAGACGATGACGAGCTGCTCCAGACCAGTTGCAGCTCCAACGATCTCCTTTCTTCTCTTTTACTAAGAGCAACAGCATCTAGCAGTAGGAAGAACAACCACACCTCCCAGCTGGGCTTAGTACATCAGGAGCCTTGTGAAGAAGCAGCTCTGATGAGCTCATCCTCATCTCATCATCATCTGCAGCAAGATCGAAAGCCCAACACCTCCACAGTTCCACACGATGAGCAGTTCACAAGATCAGCAGCCACAGCAGGGGCGTGAGCAAGCAGCACTGAAGCCACAGGTCGTCAAGAAGCAGACGAGGAAGAGGATGCACACGAGCAAGCCGTACCAAGAGCGGCTACTCAACATGGCAGAGGCGAGGCGTGAGATCGTCACCGCGCTGCGGATACACAGGGCCAACATGGAGCAGCAATCCAATAGGTATCAGCAGGAGCAGTGGCAGCCACGGTTGCAGCAGCAGCAGCAGCAGCCGGTGCAGGTGATATTTGAAGAGCAAAGCCAACCTTTTCGAGAAGCAAAGCCAGGTAATATTCCACTTGCAAATCCGGTTGAAAAGGCGTCCCTGCTGGACACTACTACTACTACCCGTCAGCATCCATGCTTTCTTATAATCTCACGCCGCTTGAAGAAGAAGCACCTGCTGCTGCTGCCGTTATTGGTGGCCTGGATCATCAGCTGCCCTGCATACTGCCTGGGCAGCCGCTAGGACTGAACCTTAGCTTCCATGGCTTTGGTGGCAAGCCGCTTGATAATGCCAACCGCAGCGACGATTCGTTTGATGTTCCTTTGATCCAATCACCATCGCCATGCCCTGCCACGTCTTACTCATCTCCGGTGACGGCTCTGGCGGAACGATATGGATACTCGTCGGCGGCAGATACACCGGCGTCGTCGACGACGAGCATGGTGCTTGGCGGCGACGGCGAGATGCAGGGCACGGAGTTGAGCGAGGCAGCTGCCAACGTGGCCGCCGCATCAGAGTGGTGGACCAAGATTCTGGAAAGCATGGAGAGCAGCGGCGTGGGCGAGCGCGCGGTGGCGCCGGAGCAGCCCACAACAGGGGCCGAGGAAGTTGGTATGGCGGATGAGGTGGCGGCAGCGGCCGGCTGGCCGGAGGAGTGGCAGTGGCTCTGCGATGGTGGCGTCAAAATCAAACAAGAGGTCACGGCGGGGTGCAGACCAGACATCCTATTGGAGGCGATGCATGTCCAAGACGGCGACTACAGCGATTGCTTCTTCGCAATGGATCAACGAGACAACGATGGCGGCGACGTCTTCTTTCCGTGGTAAGACTGAAAGAAAGAGCCCAATCATTCTATCAGTTTGTAAATATACTTTTTTCATAGTATTTTAATAAAATCCTATAAGGACTTACTGTATTATATTAGCCTTGGATGCAAATTTCGTTGCAAACGAATAACTTCACTGTGGAGAGAAGATCGAAACTAATCAAAATGAAACATAGTCGGTCTGCATCCCAGCGGGCTCCTGCTGGTGACCAATTTATTCTCTCGAACCCACCATGTGGCGTGTATGGTGAAACTATAGTCAACTAGTATCTTCCAAACTCAAAAGGGTGTGTCTCATTTTTAGTCATATGAGATTTTGTATATCTCTTATTTATATTTTTCAAAACAATCAATATTAACGTGTGAAGTATTTTATTAGTAAAATTCTGAATAATTTATAAATTGAGCTGCAACAGTACTGTTTTATGTGGATAAAAGTCTTACATGTTGGTTTATCATAATGCATAAAACAAAGTCAAATACATATCTAGAATATTGCCCTTTGAAGCTTATTCAATTGAAGGCGAAACATTTTGGCTTGCTTGTCAGCACGAAAAGTCAACACGACAATTAGATCCAACTATAACGGAACATAGTACAGTTTTTTTTTATTGGCACGGCAACATATAATTAAAAAGGTACTTAAGAACAGATCAGGATGGCAGTTTATTACATGTTCAAATTGACCTTCATTCATTGAGGCCACCACCTCTCGCATTGCTTGCAAAGTTGCAATTGAATAAGCAGAGTCAAACACTAGTACTTGCATCGGTTCATGAGCACGAAGATATCGATCTGGAGGAGTGCCGTCTCCGGCGTCGGCCCGCCCAGGGGCTTGGTGAGCGTGTACCCGCTGGCCATCCTGAACTTGCCCGTGCCGCCGACTATGGCGCGCTCGAACGTCTTGGAGAAGTCGAGGATGGGGCCGTGGAGCGACAGCGTGCTCCCGGCGTGCTCGCCGGCGGTGAGCACGAGCGTGATTGACGTCAGGAACCCGGTCTCCTTCTCCAGGCCCGTGCCGACGATGAGGCCCTGGAACCGGCCCACGAGCTTGGACGACGCGCGGTCCCGGCCCGTGCGGAGCTCGTCGTCGAGCACGCCCACGCGCCCGAACGACGAGTTGGCGCCGAGCGGGGAGGTCAGGACATGGATCGCCGTGGGGTCGCGCCTGCGAACTTCTCGTGCACGTAGAGGTGGATGTGTTTAAGCTTCTCGTCGCAGCATGTTCCGGCGGCAGGGGACGACAACGATGAAGCAGCAGTAGCCAAGAAGAGGAGAAAGAGCGCTAGTAGTGATGATGGGGATGCCATGGTTATCGAAATGCTGTAGCTTGGAGACATGGGTGGGGCGTTGGATTCCGGGGTTTTTATAGGAGCGCCTGGCCCAGTGGCCCTTCTCCTCTCCATCTACATCCAGTTGGTAACGTATATGATGTTTTTAGTCCTTTTTCTTGTTTAAGGTGCACATGCAACTGAGCAGTGAACGTGCGAGTCAACCTTCATCTACCTCTTTTTTTTTTCTTGTGCATATGCAACTGAACGTGCCAGCGAATACTTACCCGGTGACATCCACTACGCTCCAGCTATCCGAGACTATTTGCCTGGATAAAATATGAGCTGGGCACTGGGCGATACACATGAGCGAATACACTGGGCACGAAGGCTGCATCGGCCCGACATTCAGCTTCCGAGCTTCAGCTTCACCTGTAAACGACGATGAATGGAAGATTGACTGCTTCCCGCTTTCGGATGGCAAAGTTATCTGCGTGGATCAGTCAGGGCGTGGGCTTCCTCTTCGACGCGAACGCGCGGCAGGTGGGAACTGTTTGCAAACTCCACAAGTCCTTGGCGATGCCCATCTCCCTCTCTATCCCGCAGCCCGATGTTGACCAATTCCCAACACTGTTCTGTCGATGTGAGAGAGAGAGAGAGAGAGAGAGAGAGAGAGAGAGAGAGAGAGAGAGAGAGAGAGGATAAATGTGCGCTCAGATGGAATGCATGGGTAGTACGAACTATAGGAAAAGTGAAAATTTAAATGACAAATAGTTTATACTAGTTGAACATAAATACAGCATTCAGCTCCAACACCCACTGCTAAGATCAACTACGGGATTGCCAAATCTAGATAATATATTTGCCATGATCAACCTTGCAGGGATCAACTATGTATTGCACAAATATTCCTCGGCCTCGACCCCCGTGTAATGTGTGGCACGGCGAGTCCAGCCACTAGTCTGTCATTCTGACTGCAGTTTCAGTTCCATGAAGCCCGTTGATCTGGGAGAAAGCAGACATTTCATCAATCACGCTCACTTGTAAGGCGCGAACAGGATCGATGAATTGTGTCCGCCAAAGCCAAATGAGTTTGATAGGGCCACATTGACTTCGCATCTCTCTTTCTTCGGTCCTACCAAGATGCCCAGATCCTGTATCAAGATTGACACAAAAATAAAAACATATTCATATTATCTCGACTCCTTGGTTGGAGCGGAAAGAAGGCAAGAACTACATTAACTATTGCATCAGTATAAAAGATGCCTACCACAGCTTTCTCTGGATTCTCCAAATTCAAATTTGGATGGACCCAACCAGTTCTTATAGCCTGTAAGAACAACACAGTCAAGCGATGATAAGCACAATATATTTACACTGGAAATGTTCACATAGCCCAGATTCTTCCATGATGGAACTCATGACGGTTGATGACAAAAAACTAAAACAACAAAATGAAGAGGCGTTACCAACAAATGTTTTGAGCATGCACCTATCATGTCAACAAAAAGAAACATGCAAATAGGTACATTTTAGAATTCTTGAGCAAAGAAAGATGAGGGTGCCAAAGTTGCAAAGAGTTTATGTGATGTGTCTATTATATGGAACATGATACAGTTTCCATAACACTCTAAAATCATCATTCCTTTTCGAGTACTGCTGTTTGACATTTTAATGTTTTACAAGCATTCCCCAGCTCCAACATAATAAACAAACTCAAAACTAACCAGTCCATACGATCTCTATGTATGATAATCTACAAAGTATGGTCATGCAGGAGTGCAGTAGATCTCTTCATCTGATTAAACAAAGACACTGACCTATCTTTCAACATTTTTCTAAAGTTAAGTTATAACAGATTATTTTTCAAACTCTCATTTAAAAATATTATGTTTTACAATAAATCATCACAGAGGATAAATATACAAAATTATATGAATACAGAGAATTCGACACCACAATTTATACTTCATGAAGTAAAATTTGCATTACTAATAACAGAGTAATACAAGTATATACAGAAAATGGAAAAGAAATGAAATGAGACTTCTTTACCTGTATTGAAGCAACTGCTTCTATTCCACCAGCTGCTCCTATAAGATGACCAGTCATTGATTTTGTCGAGTTCACCCTTAGCTGCACATATATAAAGGAAAAGGTATTAAGATGATTTATTTCATAACATTCCTATAGCATTGCATATCATATTTCATACTTGAGGGTTCTGGCCAAAAGACCGCATGATAGCCTCATACTCCTTCAAGTCACCCGATTGTGTTGATGTTGCATGGGCATTCACATAGTTAATTTCCTCCCTTGCTACCCCTGCATCATCTAGTGCCTTTTCGATACACAGAATAATTCCTCTTCCTGACATTGAGTCCATGGAAATGTTGACATTGGAGGGTCCCATAAGGGTTATATAGGGAAAAAGGAGAATGACACAAAACGAATGCATTTTCACCTTCAGGATGTGGCTCGGTCATGTGGTACGCATCACATGTGAAGCTTCCACCAAGAAACTCAGCATATATTTTTGCACCTCGTTCCTGGAGAGCGGGCACAGATATCAGAAAGCCATAATACTCCAACAAAGTAGCAAGTCACCAACAAGAAACAAGCTACAGGACATTGCACAAACCTTAGCGTGTTCAAGTTCTTCCAATACAAGAACACCAGCCCCTTCCCCCATAACAAAACCATCACGGTCCTGCCACATGAAAGCCAAATGAGCAAAATCTTGCAGAACTCATCAACAAGGTGCTGATACATCAGAATGTACTATTGATGATAATTACTAATCAAGCAGTAAATTTGGTCATGAAATTGACCGTATGAAAATAATCAATTTCATGAAGAAAATCACTTGGCATGCCATGATAAAATGAGATTTGCATAGTTAGATATACCAACCACATCCCAGGGCCGGGAAGCTTTGGTAGGGTCACTGTTTCTCTGTGAGAGAGCTCTGCAGGCAACAAAGCCTCCCAGTCCTGCATGCAATGGTAAAACACTTACTGCAAGGATCAAGAGCTATAGAAAACTGGAGTATAAAGAACCAAGAACTGTAGCCACGTACCAATTGGGATCAGTGGTGCATCAGAACCACCACAGAGCATAACATCCTGAAAGATTGCAGATAAGATAAAAACAAGATGTTACTTTTTTGTCATTTAATACCCCAAGGGAGGAGCCCCAAGTACCCCTTTGCAAGATGTTACTTATGGAAGAGAAGTTGCTTACAGCTTCCCCTCTTCTGATATGGTTTGCTGCATTGAGGATACAAAAGTTGCTGGTAGCACAAGCAGTGGAAATAGAATAGTTTGGCCCCATCCATCCCTGTACATCACAGAAAGTATGAGCTGTGGAGAACCATGGTTGCTGATACCCATACAAAAATATCATGAATGAAAGAATTAGAGGACAGATAATATCACACCAGATCCATTGCAAGGATTGCAGAGCCCATATTTGTCGTTGCAAAAGGAACACAAAACGGATTCATTTTCTTGTACGAGACTCTCAGTGCTTCAATTGCATCATTAAAAACCTGCTTGACATTGACTCAAAACTTGTGTGAAATTATGAGAAAGTGGTATTTGTCAGCACTTAAAGTTCATTGAGATATAAGTAATTGAATATATGAATACAAACCTTCATGCCACCCATGGCAGAACCAACGAGAACCCCACACCTTGTTTTGTCCAATTCATTCATAACTTCTTCAGTGAGTCCACCATTTTCTAATGCCTTCTTTCCAGCAGTTATCAAATACAGCATAAACTTGTCCATCCGCTTAGCAAGCTTAGGTGCAACCCAACCTTCTGTAGAAAATGATTTTATCTCTCCTGCGATTCTCTGTATTGAAGTCCAAGTATCACTCATTGTATGAAAATATTCCAACAGGTTGCACAACTAGCAGAGGCACCAGTGCCTATAAATTGATATGTTTTGTATTACCGTGGGGAAGTTGGAGCAGTCAAATCGCTCTATCTCGCTTATACCACTAACACCATCCAGAAGATTGTTGTAGAACACGTCCGGTTCATGCCCTAATGGTGTCACTACACCCATGCCAGTGACAACCACCCTCCTTTGTTTAATATCAGGTTTCTTGTTTTCGATGACCCCTCTTTCAGCTTGCAATGCAACAGCCATGGTCATTCCTGTGAAACATAAATTTATTTTTTGTTGAGATCCTTTTGTGGTCCAATTCCAAAAATGAAAAATAAACAGAAAACTGAAGAGGTAAGGAAATAGACTGCTCTACACACATACACATGAGATCGTCAGAGGTGCCTATGGGACAGGACAAAATTGGTCATGCCAAATAAACTAGAAAAGGTTGCTTGCATATTCAAGAATCAAGATATGGCATAAAAAGCTAAACCCTGGTTGGTCGTAGAGTTTCAGATTGATCAAAATTATTAATTTTTTATAAAAAAAGCATTTTAGAGTTTGATATTGTGTAGCACAAGTCCATTCTATTCAAGCCAAAATATGTGCGACTAGCAAATGCAAGCAGGCAGAGGCAGCCAAGCAGAATGAAAATGATGTTGAGGCCACCACTTCCACCAGTAACTACAAGCGAATGCATCCCAACCAGAGGCAGGGGAATCCATATGATTGTGCCGCCAAGTAGCATCCCACCGCAGCTTAAACTACTACTGCTCACGATGCCAAGATCCTTAGCACAATCCAGGGGAACAACGTGACGGCCGAAAAAGGATAAAACTAGCACATTTTACCCCGGGCGATACAAACGATGCTCTGAAATTACGCTCGGATTCGCACGTACGGTCACCCAACGATCCAACAAAACAAACAAAGGACATTACGCATCTGAATGAATGAATGGGCGAGTGGGTTGTCGTCTCACCTGAACGTGCCGCGTCGCGCCGCCGCGCGCCGGGGCGGCGGCGCTGGCCGAACATCACTCCGCCACCGCAGCAGTGTTTCGGCTTGTGCTCGTCGGCGTCGCATGCCGCCGACAGGCACGCGGCAACTAGCCACGTGCAAAGCGGGCCCGCCACAGCCGCCATTGCCTGTCCCCGGCGTTAGTGCCCCCCGCTCCCCCGCTCTCGGTCCGCCGGATCCCGTGCACGCGACGGGCACCTCCGATTCGACGCCGGGAAGGCACGGGTGCGTGCGCGTGGGCCGGGCGGCGTCCAAGAAAGGCGGAGGGCCAGGGACCGGGAGAAAGCACGAGATGCGGGCGCGCGCGAACGGGCGATGGGTCGGGGCCGGAGGAAATGAGTTGGAAGGCGAAGAAGCAAGCGGCAGAGGCGCGTCGACCTCACGAGGAAAGACGGTAGCTTGTGCGCATCGGAGGGGACGGAGCCGCCATTGGCAGTGCCAAGTGCTCGACGCGAGGAGTAGAGAGCGGTGGACGACTGGAGGAATGGGGGTTGGGCAAGGGGGGAGAGTTATAGGAGGAGAAAAACGGGAGATTGTTCTGGGCCTTTTTAAATTTTTTATTCTATAATCTGTTTGGCACATTTGGTTTGAGGCTTTACACTAAATTAAATCTATGTTCAAAAGAGTTTGAGAGGTTTAGTCCTGGAAGTGATGGTTAGTGAAGATGATGCTGGGATCATATATAGGAGGAATAGGGCAAGCAGAGGCGAAGTCAGACGAGATGAGCGTCAGGGCGAGCACCACTGCCGATCATGGTTAGCATCAGGAAACACGGTGATTTCTCACTGATTTGTTTACAAAAACATTAATAAACTAAAATAGGCTAGCTCGCCCCTGCTGGACAAGGAGAAGAATAATCAAGTTTTTCAAGGCTTGAGGATTTGTTTCTACTGGCAGTAGAGTGAATTTGGGTTTTGGTTTGGTGAGACTAGCAGAGAGAGAGAGAGAGAGAGTGCATGTGTATGACAGAGATAGGTAGAGATTTTAGTATTTTGTTTTGTTTACGTTAGATAAAGAGAGATGATGGGGACCATTTATTTGCAATTTGATGCCAAGTCCTGTATTTTGGCACGGCTCTGGCCTTACATAAAAGATAGGGAACAGATTTGGGGTGAGACTGAGTTCGTGGCTGCTGCTGGGCAAGTGAGAGAGTAAAAAGGTGCCGAATTTTGGCTGACCTTGTTTGTGGTCGGACCAGATAAAAAGGAAAAAAGGAGAGAATGAAGTCCACTGCCTGTAGCCCATTTACAATTTCTGAATTTTCGGGTATCCACTGAAAATTACCGGTAGAATCTGAGTTAAATGTGTAAGAAATGGATGAGGCTTTTAAATTGAATCTAATTTAGAGGAGAGGAGGCAAGGCAATGGATGAGTTGAGGCCGAGAAAATAACTCCACCTCTCCTCATGGTTCTCACAGTATGAGCTTATTGTGGACGTCGCATGGAGTTTCACTCTAACAACGCCATGTTTTACTGGGGAGTTTCACCTTCACTTGCCGCGAGCTAGCGGTACGTATGTGTTACTGGAGGCGATGGACGTACTCGACCAATAGCTAGCGACAAAGGTGCAATGCTTTGCCAGTCTTCTTATCTGGTTCGTGTACGAGAGACAGGCAGACAACAACGATATCTTTAGGGACAGTTGTACATGTTTCACGTACCACAATTAACCTGCTTGCACGGGTCACTCTTTTCCAAGAGTTTCATTACTTTTTACGGCAACGAAACCACCAGCACCATATACTGCTGGGTGTTCAAATATAATACAGGTCTGATCCAAATAGAAAGGAACCGAACGAAACAGTAGAAAACACGTTTGGGAAAAAGTTGATTTTGATGCCACAACGACGTCCGTTGATTTTACTACGACGACGGAGGGGAACTACGACCAACAACCACCGGCAACCAACATTCCTGGATATTTATTTATGAGAAATAAATGGATTTAATTATGAGCAAAGAAAGGGTTCCTGAACCTTACTTACTACTACGTACTATACCTTATATAGTACTAATATAGTACAAGAAGGAGCAGGTCATCGTTGGTAAACTGGATCATGCATGGACGACGACAGCTTCAACTAATCGAAAGGACGGCCAAGGGATCGATCGGATCGTGCAGGCCAAATAAATTCCATGAAAAATTAAAACTACGTCCTGACTCATCAGTGTCTCAGCTCAGCTCGTGTGGTGGCACATGGGGGGCGGCGGCAGTCAAGCAAGGATCAATGAGCCGAGCAGCGCAGTAGTACTATACCATTGAGCAAAGATAAATGCGAGAGAGAGAGAGAGAGAGAGAGAGAGAGAGAGGCGGCCCCTACGTACTTGACTGAAGCATGTTTTCCGTTTCCAACAGCATTGATGCATCCATGTGTCCTTCTTTTTTTCCGGGCCACGCAGCATGCAGCATGCAGCATGCAGCGCGCGCCATTGTTGTCGTTGGCCACGATGATCGATCTCGAAGCAGGGGACACGGGCAATAACGTCGAGAAAGGCGATGACTGAGGCTTTTTCTTTTCCGAGAGAGGAGGGTGCAGCGATGCCTGCCTGCGCGCCAGAGTACGTAACTGCGAGCACGAAGCACTTTGGTGCTGGCTCTTGTCTGTGTACGTTGATGCTCATAGCTAGCATAGAGAGAAACCTACTACTTACTATTAACCCCAAGCAGAAGCAGAAGCAGCCCACATGCACGTCTGCTCCCTGCTCTCTCGCCCGCCATTGATGCATGCGCCATGGCAATGGCAAGAATGAATATCGTCGTGTCGCGCGTCAATGCGAACGCAGGAGGAGGGAGCCTTGTCGCGCGTCGATCGGCGGACGATGGAGGATATTTTCTTGGCGGCCGGCCGTACTCCGTACTATTGAAGAAAACTTGATCAACAGCCATCGAGCACGCATTGAGTTGGATCGATTACTACTTAATAATAGATCTCTTAATTAATTTGGTGCCGCGAACTGAGATAATGTGATAAACGCGGGTGGGGCATACTGTTACTACTAGTAGTTTGAAAGAGACGCGCGTCGCGCTCTATTCAACTTAATTTTTTGCATGGAAATAGCATCTTGAGACGGCGACGCTTGTGCACATGGAAATGTTTGCAAATTAAATGAGGAAGATATATACTACTAGGTTGATTGGTTGAAGAGAAGCATGGAGCAGCATGTGCGTTTCGCATGCAAGTATGTAGTACTCATAAAAACATCCTCCTCCTAGCCTACGGTTGGTGGGGTGGCCACACAACGGTCGATATCAAATTAATGGCAGTTTTATCTGACTTTTTTTTTTGGGTTATCTTCAGTCCCCGAGCACAGCTCTGCACTCTTGCAGTCCCAGAACAGGCTGATGATTTGTCAATCATAGTCCCTCGTACTGTAGTTGATGAGTGGAGGACGTACGTAGTTAAAATGCATCGTGTTCGGCGTGCAGTGTCAGTATCCGTATGCCGCAAGGACACACCGTCTTAAAGTTCAATGCAATGAAATGAAATACTACTACGTACTACTAGTCCCGAAATATTTGAAGTTTAACTTTTGAGGTCCCAAAACACATATACTCTCTGTCCTGAAGTACTGGCACTCTGGCACACAGGACTTCGTTCATCATTTTTCTCTTTTTTTTGTAGAAATAATGAAATAAGAATATTATTATTTGTTTCCATGTTGCAACCCAGCCATCTCCAACTATAAAACACAGTTGTCAACTTAAACTAGTACGTACTCGGAAGTCGGATCCACATCAAACGCCCAATTGTAGCACACCAAACCTCCACACAGACCAGCAGCGAAAAATGATGTCACCAACTTCAAAAAACCTTACGAGTACTGAATAAATAAGCAGGATACTTACTATAGTTCATTTCTGGCCTGTCAATTTGATTTCCAAGATCTGATATGGCCAGAGCCAGAGCACCTACCAGCGGCCTTGTCCTCTAGCAGAGTTTTTGGCATCACGCCAAGGACTATCCTTCCAAGCTCTTGCATCACCATTTCTTCTCACTGGGCTGATAGGCTCACTACGTTCCCAAGTCCCCCTTTACCTGCCCTTCACTAGTCCTGACATCCTTTGATTGATGTTCGCCCTTCCCTAAATCCCGAGAGTAAGGTTCTGGCCATGGCTCCTCCTTCAGTTCCCTCCTGCTTCAGATTTCGCTTTCAGTTTTCTACTCCAATCTTGTGGAGATCTATTCCCCTATTTTTTTTTCTTAACTCTCGTTATGTATTAGTCTTCTTGCGTTTCTGTGGAAACCATAGGTAAGGTAGATGGCCGTGTTCGATGTTATTGCAAACCTTGAATGCTGTCCACCGTGCAAGAACCAAACAGTAGTCATAGTAGTAGCATCTTTATCCGTCTGTTTCCTTGATTCTGGGCTTGTCTTAAATTCAATGGGGACACCTTTCAGTTGTGTCTTGGAGTTCAGTCGATTGCTCTGTGCGGAGCTGTTGCAGTAAGGCGTCACTTGCAGTTTACATATATATACTGACATGAGTAGTACAGGTTTGGACGAATGATTTCCTAGAGATGAATTTCTTTTTCAGCGACATCTGAAATAGCAAGCATCTCTGACCCTGCCTTCGAGTTAATTCAGAGTTTAATTTCGCAAAGCCAAAGGTAATTCAGAGTTTAATTTCGCAAAAACAAAGTTAATTCAGAGTTTATTTCACAAAATCAAAGTTAATTCAGAGAGAATCTAAGAGAGATTAGTGGTCCCCTTGGTCCCATATACTCCATTTCTTTCGTTCTTGTGGACAAGTGTAACTGTTTTCTGTACTAGGATCGCAGCACCTGCCCAGCTACAGCTAGCCAGTATCGGATTGTGCGTGTGGCTTGAATGGGCACATGCTCTTCTTATCAGGTCTAAATGTATTTGTGGTATATTGTAGTGCTATTCAATATTCATCAATGTTCAGAAGGGTAGTGTCCATCAATCAATACGTATATCTTTAGCATGCCACTGAGCTTGTCTGAAGAATAAAAGTGGTTCAGAAACGCAGAACAAATTGGGTTCTATTCTGATCGAGATGTGTAGGTCTGCGGTAATTTTGTTCAAACAGCGGTTCATAATCATTTTACTTTGCTCGTTTCCACTTTGTCGCCTAACTTTGGGTACAGATGGGGACTAGAGTAGAAGCTCCCTCTGCCTCGTTTTGTTATCTGTGCTTTTCTGTCAAGCCTGACTCCCCTAAAAGGGTATGCGTAGCTTGTTCTCTTCAGAGTAAGTGCAGAATTAGAATGCGTTGGGTTCACTTAGACTGGTTATTGGGTGAACTAATTGTCTGTATGTATTTTTCTTATGTGGGTAAAATTTTCGTCTTCAGTGTTACAACCACCTGAAAACTGTTGTTAAACTAGCACGGAAACAAAGTGGGTATTGCTCTGAAACTTGAAACTTCTTGTTTGCAGTGCTCCATATATGTTTGTTTACTGCACCTATATCTTGAATTTGTACTTTCAGAGGGCTCAGATGTTTCAGCTTAGTATTAAAATTTGTTGCACGTTTTTATCTCATCGAGTCTGTCTACTATAAAATTCAGTAGAGCAGGATGTTTGCATTCCGAACTGAAGTAAAGTGATCTGGTGCATGTACCGAGAACATCAAAACATATAGTACTACTATTCGACCGTGTTTCTGAATTTTTTGAACTGCAATTCAGTAATTGAGAGCAAATATAATTGCAACAGCTGACTGACCTTTTATGAACTGAATCGTTCAGAAAATGGAGAACAATCTACCAGTCAACATCCGCGAGTATCAAGAACTCGCCAAGAAAGCACTACCCAAGATGTACTACGATTACATCGCCGGCGGAGCGGAGGACGAGCACACACTGAGGGAGAACATTGCAGCATACGGGAGAATCGTGTACTGTTTCTTTCACCTCACCGTAATTCCAGACGTCGTCACTTATAAAAGCAATTAAAAGTAGGACCTACTAATTAGTTCGTCCTTGGCGTGGATTCCTTCCACAGGTTACGACCACGAGTGCTTGTAGATGTCAGCAAGGTAAACATGTCGACAAGCTTATTAGGGTATGACATGTCGTCGCCCATAATCGTCGCTCCGACCGGATCACACAAATACGCAAACCCCGAAGGTATGATCTAGTAAATTGTAGTGTAATAATGACTCTTGGTAAATACCTTCACAATTCTTCCTGAAATGTCCATTTCAGGGGAGGTTGCTACAGCCAGAGCTGCAGCAGCATGCAACACCATTATGGTAACAACTGATCCTTTCTGAAAAAGATCATCGTGATTGATGCACTTATCTTGTGTATCCTTTGTAGATTTACCATATTTATATGTATATATGACATATGTGCAGGTGCTTTCCTTCTCATCCAACTGCAGGATTGAGGAGGTTGCTTCCAGTTGCGACGCCCTTCGCTTTTATCAGTTATACGTATGATGCCTTGAATATATATGAACTTCTTTCTACTAGTAAATCCATTCGCCGTGTGTTTAATCTGATGTGTTGAAATTTCCATCGTGCACCTTATACTAGGTTTTCAAGAGAAGGGATGTTTCAGCAACATTGGTACGGCGTGCTGAGAGTTGGGGATTCAAGGCAATTGTTTTGACAGTTGACACGCCGGTGCTCGGTCGGCGTGAAGCTGACATCCGGAACAAGTACAGTGAACATTCATCCAAACTCTGTCCATTAATTTCTTCTCTTCTTTCGTGATGAATCTGCAACCGAGGTGACTGTCGACGCAGGCTGGTCGCGCCACAGCTGTCAAACCTTGAAGGATTAATGTCGTTGGATGATGACGATCTTAACGCTGTTAGTGAGGCCTTCCTGCTTTGCACGAGCCATGATTGACAAAGAAGTGAACTCTCTTGCCCATCTGAAAATCCTCTGATAAAGCTTTTTTTTTTTCCTTCGCTGTGTGATTGATTGTCAGGAAGGCGGCTCCAAGCTGGCACGTTACACGAGCCAGACGCTGGATCCGTCGTTGTCATGGGAGGTACAGGAAACTGAAGCCCGTAATAAATTCCTTTGAATCTAATAGTAATATAGTACTCTCTCGATCTTGAATCCCACAGTACGTGATCAGCATAAGTAACAGTCCTTGGCTCATGGCCTTGATGGGTCTGCATCAGGCATCAGGGCCAGTTGCGAATCTGATCTGAATCCCATGTGTGAAAGCGCTGCCCCTGCTTCGAGAACAGTTCACGACTCTTAATACAACATGCTGGTAGAGTATAGGCAGGGACGACGGCGACCTACCAGGAGGACGCCGAGCTTGAATTGCATCAGTACTTGTTGGCAAAGAGCGAGCTGAGAGAGCCCACATCACTGACGGAGAGAATTGTTGTAGCGCGAATAACTGCGAGGCTGAACATCATCAGTAGCAGTAGCAGTAGCGTTGCTGGTCTGGTGATTAGTAATAAAGACGTGGAGTGGCTGAATGTTTGTTGGCTGCAGGACGTGGAGTGGCTCAAGTCCATAACGACCCTGCCGATCCTGCTCAAGGGCATCGTCACCGCCGAGGACGGTAAGAAACCGACCGCCGCCATGATAATACTCTTGGGGTGGGGGTAAATGAAATCTGGTGGTGGTCACAGTCACAGCAAGCTCTGACTCTGCTTCGGGTTGCGTTTTGATTGGTCGGACAGCCAGGAGAGCGGTGGAGGCAGGCGCCGCCGGCGTGATCGTGTCCAACCACGGCGCCCGGCAGCTGGACTACGCGCCAGCCACCATCTCCATGCTCGAAGAGGTAAAAAAAGTCTCTCTTGAGCGGCCATGAACGCCGTCACATTTTTTTATCTCCTGACATGCGCGACCGGAAATCCATGTGCGACACGCCACGCCACGCCACGCACAACACAACACAGGCATCGTTTACGCAGGGGTGTCAGCCAAGCCATGTTGTCCATTTTCGCAGGTGGTTAAGGCGGTTGGCGGGGCCGTACCGGTGCTGGTGGACGGCGGGGTCCGGCGGGGCACCGACGTGTTCAAGGCGCTGTCGCTCGGCGCGCGGGCGGTCATGGTGAGCAAGCCAAGCCATCCTCAGTTTCTGAATTCTGACGACCAACTAATGACTCTGATCGCTTTGGGTTGGATTTGCCACAAACAGGTGGGCAGGCCGGTGTTGTACGGACTGGCGGCGAGAGGGGAGGCCGGGGCGAGGCACGTGATCGAGATGCTCAAGGCGGAGCTGGAGCTGGCAATGGCGCTCTGCGGCTGCCGGAACGTCGGGGAGATTACCAGAGCGCACGTCCAGACCGAGGGCGACCGGTTCAGGGCTATGCTGTAATGCTCACAAGATCGCTCGAGAAATAAGGAACTGAAAAACGTGTGATGTGCTTGTCCTGGAACTAGTGATGTTGAAGGTCAGACACGGCGCTGCCTGATGGATCTATGTATTCCTCCGACCAGACCCAGTTTAGAAACGACCCACCACCGATACTAAATTCAACCAAAAGTTTCCAGAACTGCCATACAGTACATAGAAACGGAACAATGCATTGTACGAGAGCATCTTGAACCGAATATATTCAGAACCGTAAGGCTACACAGATCTTGCAAGGAGGACAAAAAGCATGAGACCAAGCAAAATGGACCGCTCTGCTGAAGAGATACATTTGTTCTCAAATTGCGCTTAAAAATAAAGCTCTCCATGATGTAAAAAAATTGGGCAGGTTACTCTTTCCCAGCCGAGTCAATAACACAAAATTGACTTACATCTAACATTAACAAGAATTCAAGCTACTCAAGCAGGGTCTACCAACAAATTTCGAGTACAAGTAACTAGGGTATCAACGGATAAGCCACGCGTGTATACTCTTCTACTCCCAGTTAGGAGTGGCTGCGACAGGTGCAGCGCCTTGTTCCCATCCTGGGGCTGCAGCTGGTGGGGCAGCAGCTGGATCCCACACACCTTCAGCCGGAGGAGCTGCAATTCAAAAGGAAAGCTTTAGTTTTAGTTAACCTGGACTATCCCATGTCTTATCAAGGAGACAAAACATGCGGGCAAAACCACAAACAGTTAGTGGTAAAGAAACTACAGAACAATGTTCTCCACACTTGGTGAAGAAACAGCTAGGAAGTCAGATACTCAGCTTCAGTAACAACCCACTTCTAGCAGCTCACAGAATAGAGCATTCTAAACAAACTACAGACAGAGGAAATACACAAGCAAAATAGAACTCTCTTGAGCAAGCAATTCAATAATTACTACTATCAAAGAAAACTAAGGACCTGAAGCAGCAGTCCATTCGGCCCCAGCTTGTGCAGGTGCAGGTGGAACTTCACTCGCTCCCCATTCGCCACCCCAGGTATCAGCTGCCGGAGCAGTATATTCTGCAACTGCACCATACTCAGGGGCAACCAGGGCTTCCTCTTCCTCCAGCTCCTTTGCTTCCTCTGGATCCCTGTAGAAAAATAGATCAACCTGCAAGTAACAAAAGTTGGGATTGTCATTGAAAAAATATGTTACAACTTAAATGCAAAATATTAGCATAGAGGATGATAGTTTGACATACCATGACATCCCACTGGTGTCCTGGGAGAATTGTACCACGCATCTGCAGGACCATCCTAGCAAGCAACCAGAACAAACAACCAATGCTTTGCTTCCCCTTGTTATTTGCAGGAATGCCAATATCAACGTAGCGCATAGGTGAATCCGTGTCACAGAATGCAATGGTGGGAATGTTTCCAAGAGCAGCCTCCTTAATGGGCTATAAACAATTTCATAAGCAGATTTAATAGTGACTTCAATTTATAAAACCAAATTATCTAACTAGTTTAACAGAGTAAAACTCACCTGATGATCAGTCCTGGGGTCAGTCAGGATAAGAAGGCGTGGCTCACTGAACGAAGTTTGCAACTGGTTGGTAAATGTACCAGGAGTGTGCCTGCCGGCAATGGCATGAGCACCAGTATACTGTGCAAATTTGAGGACAGCCCTCTGCCCATAGGGCCTAGCAGACTGCACGATGATGTCCTGTGGGTTCTCGATTGCCACAATGACCCTCGCGGCCAGCTGAAGCTTCTCCCAGGTCTTACCGAGGTTAATGATGTAAATACCTGTAGGATATATAGTATAGAAAGCCGGTGTTAACTTGCAGTTCACCATTGTCAAGTAACAAAGGGGATTGATACTTAAAAGTTAATTGTGTTGGATTTGCTTGTTTCGAACATATCCAACGATCCAAATGACTAAAAGTTACGTCAAACAATGTCAGTGAAATTGTTCATTGTTCAGTGCTGAGATCAACTTTTGACGAGCAGTTACTTCAATGGTAGGCACTAGATATTACGGCTAGGTCCAAACACTGGCAACAATTAACAACCAAACAAGATCTAAATAGAGGACAATACATACTGATCTACTGTATCTGTATCCAAGGCACTCGTATGGTAGGCACTAGATATTACGGCTAGGGCGGTATCAGGGGGATTAATCTCATACCGTCACTGCGGCGCTTGTATACGTAGCGTTCCATCTGGAAATCGCAATTCTTGGTGCCGAGGTGGACGTCCGCGGCGAGCATCATTTGCATGTCCTTTTCCGTTTGGGACAGCTCCCGAGGGGCGCTTGCTGCCGCCATCGTCGCAGCCGAAGCTTGGATTACGGCGCGTTTGCGCCGCCTGCGAGAGCGCCGGAGGAGGAAGAGGGCGGCGGCGGGAGGGTGGCGACGGTGCTGGGATGCGAGAATTTATATGGGCCGGCGCGTTTGGGATAAAAACCCTAGCTCGAGATTTCTCTCTGTCTAGGGACGGCGTGGGTTTAGGGCCTTTGGCCCGCTTTCTTTTGGGCGAGGGGGCCTGTTCCTTGGTTTCGCATTCCTCTGCGCCCACGGGTCTGCCTGCTCGGACTTCGGACCAGCCGCAATACATTCCGTTCAGTCCGTTCTGAAGCACCGCCGGCGATTGGCTCTCCTCGTCAGTCCGTTCCGTCGGCCTCTCGAACTCACAGGGGATCCCCTACCCACCCCTGTCACCTGCTTGCCCGTAGTCCTCCTCCCTTACTACCTGACCCTAGCCGCCGAATCTTCCGCCAGGTGCCATTCCACTGCCTACCAAAGCCGTCCCCGCCACCGGCCACCGTGAATTTGGCTCAGGTCAGGATTCGCTCTCAGTCTCATCTACAGGTTGCTGGTAGCGTAGGAAGTCTATGAATTGGCCGTACCTTATTTCCTCATGAGTCATGACCGCGGATTGATCCGAAATATGCCCCGCTGTAACAGTATATGGATTCGGCTTTTCTATGTTGCGTGCTAATTGTTGATTGTTCTAGAGAAACTAGTTTTACTGGACCAATCTGTCATGTGAACTGTTGGTTGTACATTCCATTCAAACACAAAAAATCACATGCTTGAGTCTGGTTATATTATGCATTTTTGAGATATTCTCTTGTTTGTTAGGCTTATACATTAGAAATAAATATAGTGGTGAATTGCTTCATCACTCCACGTCATTTACTCTTACTTTTGCAATGGTCAATTTCGATCATCATGCTTAAAATTTCAGGTGGCATTATGTTTCAGGAAGAATAGGAACCTGCAGTGTTTCTGATGACACATAGCTTTGAATTATTGATTCCCTAGAGTAAACCCACTGCGCCAAGGTAGCAAACGTGATACTTAACTAAAAGAGACCACTTACTAGTTTGTTCTATGCTTCTACTAATTTTTCGATGCTTAATCATACCCTTTCTTTCACCAATTCTGATTAGAATTTATGAATAGACAGCTTCAGCATGGCTAGCGAGGACCCGAAAGATATACTGAAGAATGTGGACTGGAAGACAGTTGGTGGTGCAGTGACTAGTGAAACAAGCCAGCCAGTCGTCAAGAAGCGTCTTCCGAAGAAGATCAGACAAGTCCCTGAGTGTTATTTTTTGCCTCGACGATCTTTACCTTCTGCACTGGCCTTTTATGGTGCAGTATGCGCTGCTGGAGTTGGTGCAGGAATGCTGCTTGAGGTGTGGATAAACAAAAAGATCAAAGGTGCTTGCAAAAGAGACTACTCTATTGTCTTGTTAACTGACAGTTATACTATATCTGAAAGTCTCCTTTACTTGTACATTTTTGCGTTCATCTCATTCTTGTTTATTGCTACGTGACAGAGGATGGCGGCATAATCTGGGAGATGGACAAATGACCAATTAGTGTATTAAGGTGTTAGTAGCTCTTATGCTGCTGAGAAATAAGCTTATCACTGTTGTTCCCGAGTGAAGTTTTCATCATCCTGAACAGTTTTTTAGGAAGTCTTTAGATGTAAATTCACACATGTGCTTATCTCTAATTTCACTTTCCAACTAGCAGTATGGTTCATCAGATGTAACACCGGAGCAAAAGTGCATCTAGACTCTAGTGTCCATTTTGCTAAGATGTTGTTCATCGTTACTCACTACTGCACTGGTAGAATATTTAGTGTTTACTGGCTGTTTTAGGTGCAGTATTCATCATTAAAAGAAGTCATGTGCCGTTGTGATGGATTATTTCCTGCACTCTACAGAATATGGATGCATATCTTATCTTGATGCAGTCCTCATTTCATTCTGCTGGTCCAACGAGAAGCGCCTTGCAATTTTTCATTATATGAAGGCTGTTTCGTGTCAGCATCCAGAGTTTTCACTTTTACCTTACTCCCGTGAAGTTCATGATGGTTGTGGTTGTGGAGTGTGTTCATCACCTGTTATATAAACCTTTGCTGTATCAGGAAATAAGCTATACAGCACCTTGTATATGCATTAAAAAAAAACTTCCATGAAAAAGGAAAGTCGTTTCTTACGAGGAAGGATGCTTTTTATCTCGGCCCAATTGAGCCCAAATAACGTGGGCATTACTAACCGGCCCATAAAGCTGACTCAACCCATCATTGCAACCGAGATATGGTCCCCACATGTCTGGGAGTCCATCCTCCCACACATCACGTACCCGTCTGGGAAACCCAAATCCGATAAACGAGATAACTTCATCCCCAAATTAACTGGCAGCGGAAAGCCCGATATTACTAGATTACTTCGCCTTGTTTCTGAACGCCATCTCCGCTGCTGCCGTTTGCCGCCGGAAGAAGCCAATCAACCAACGATTCCCAGCTCGACGCTGCCGACGACGACTGCCCCGGCCGGGGCTGCTTCCCCTTACTTCGGTCCCGCGACGATACCACCGCCTCTGCACCCGCCCCGTCCCTTCGATCCAAGTACGAGTAAGCCTCGCTGTTCCTTGATAATTTTTTCGTGGGGAGAGTTGTAGCTAGCTCAATTGGACTACTGTGTTGGGGAGTGATTAGCCCTTGAATTGATATCTTTGTTTGCATATGGGCGATCCATCTTTTGCCCGCAGTCCCCCAATAATAGGGTTCCGCATCTGTATGGGTTCATCGCGATCTCGTACCATAATCGAGCAATCGATGAGCATGCTTGTAGTCGTATCTATTTGTGAAGTTATCGTGCGGGTACTCATTTTGGCGCGCTTTTGTTGTTGTTGGACATCTGGGTTAATTCAGCCGGATGCCTTCAGGTTTACTGGCAGAAACTTATGACATTGTTGATTGCTAGTTCACGGACTCGGTTCCAATTCTTAGTGTTCAAGTTGGGATAAAACTTGAATATCCAATAAAAAAAAAACTCATGAGTGATGTGTCATGCTAATCCTCTTGTTTTGTTCCTTGTTCAACCGCATCTGTTTTTGATGAGTTATGTGCTATAAATTGTAGGTGGTCACTTTGTTCGTTCTGCCATAACCTATAGATGATTCTATGGGAACTCCAGATGAAATGATGTACTCTTCACTGTCCACAATCCAAAGCAGCCGCAACCAGGGTGGACCTGCCTTGTCCAACAGAGTTACCGGAATCAACTATCCCACTCAGGATTATCTTTACGAGCCATCATTAGAACCGGATTTTCCAGAGTATTCCACAAGGGAAGATCCGTTTGCTTCAACACAACCAGGTCCATACTCGAAGGAAGATCCATTCACTTCAACACAAGCAGGTCCAAAAGTCAATTTGAAGTCTGTTCTAGGTGGGCTGGTTTCGATTGTCACTGGGGCAAGCAAGAGCGAGGATGATACACCACAGCAGACAAGCTCCAGCACAGATGTATCGTTCCTAGCATCTGACAAGAATGGCGTTGTTGATGTCCACCCATCAGTCTGTTTCCCAAGTGCACCACCACTAAATGAGAACAATGAAACAAGTGAATTGATGTACAGGAGATACAGAGAATTGTTGCTAACTGATCCACCAGAATGGTTGCCAGATAGCTCTACTAATGTTTGTATGCAGTGCCGTTCTCCGTTCACAGCATTGACTCGTGGAAGGCACCATTGTCGGTTCTGTGGAGGCATATTCTGCAAGCATTGCTCCAAGGGAAGATGCTTGATGCCCATGAAATTCAGACTTCGTGAGCCTCAGAGAATTTGTGATGTTTGCTATGAGAAACTCGAACCACTTCAGGCCTTATTGGTCTACTACAATAGTAATTCCATGCAGCAAGCGAAACATGATGTCATGGATTGGACAAGCACTAGGAGCTGGTTGAACTTGCCTGTTGGTGTATCAATGGAGTATGAGATATACAAGGCGACAAACACGATGAAGAAATATTGTCAGGTATGTTTGATATCTTTACCCATCAACTGAGACGTAATGTTATCATCTATAGCTGAGAACTGTTCTGTATCGCAATATGTTAGGTTGCTCGATTAAACCCTGAGAAGTCCATTCCTTCATCTATTCTCAAGGGAGCAAAAGGACTTGCTGTTCTAACAGTCGCCAAGGCGGGTGCAGTCCTTACATACAAAGTTGGCACTGGCCTTGTAGTTGTTCGCAGACAAGATGGATCATGGTCCGCCCCTTCAGCAATTTTATCTGTTGGATTGGGATGGGGAGTGCAGGTATTTATCCACTAAATTTCTTCTTATTGTACTGGCAGCATCCAT
The DNA here is from genome assembly GCA_001182835.1 of Oropetium thomaeum. NCBI lineage: Eukaryota > Viridiplantae > Streptophyta > Magnoliopsida > Poales > Poaceae > Oropetium > Oropetium thomaeum. The sequence continues at coordinate 2,651,405 of LFJQ01000027.1, read as the reverse complement.
GGTACATTGGCCTGTTAGACATATGTTCTCTGCTCACCACAAAACAAAGGATGCCAATCGCATTTGGTATGCCTTGGTTATACGGAAGACATAAGTGAGTTTTTGTTTGACCACCGAAGAACATAAGTGAGTTAATAAATGCATTATGCCATTGGATAAGAAAATTCCACATTTTCTTTGTCTTGTTTTGCTGTAGGCACATGCAGAAAATGTTTATAAAATGCAGTGGGATCCTAGTATATACAATGAAAATCAGCATGACCATTATTAAAATCTATGAAAATGCCTTTAAGTAATATATCCACTTTACTAAGGGGAATTGCAAGGTGTAAAGAGAGGACTTCCATGATATCGGCACACTGTAATTAATTGGATGCTTACTACAGTTTGTTATTAGGATCCTTAACCTTCATTTGAATTTGATGTGTCATGTCTTCTTTCTTTGTACATTCCAGATTGGAGGAGAACTGACAGATTTTATCATTGTGCTTCGTGATGATAAAGCTGTCAAGGCATTCAGCAGCCACTTTCATATTTCTCTTGGGGCAGGATTGAGTGCTGCAGCAGGACCAATTGGCAGAGCCTTTGAAGCAGATGTTAGGACCAGTGAAAAAGGTTCTGGAATATGCTACACTTACAGCTGTAGCAAAGGTAATTGTTGGACCTTTGCTTCTTGATAGTGTTATCCATGTAGTTTCATGCTTAACACATTTTAGCCAAAGCCTATCCTGTGTCGTGATACTTGATAGTGTCCCTCTGTATGACTAACTTGTGAAAAAATAACAGGTGCCTTTGTTGGTGTTTCTCTGGAAGGGAATGTCGTCACAACCAGAAGAGATACCAATCTACGTTTCTACGGTGACCAGTATTTAACCCCAACGGATATCCTGTTTGGGATGGTGGAGGCCCGAGCTGCCCAGCCCCTGTACGCTGCTCTGAACGACCTGTTCTCCAAAATGGTCCGCTAGGTCATTTGCATACGATACTCTGGATGCTCGGCTGTTAGCATGCAGTCATGTACATAGACAAAATATACCAGAAATATTACCCCCCCCCCCCCCTCCAAAAAAAAAAAAAAAAGAAAAGAAACATGTCTGGAAAATGTACAGCTTTTGTTGGATCGTTTCACAGTTTCAGTGTTGATATATCAGCCGTGGCCTGTAAATAATTATTTAAAAAAAAAGATTATGAGGAACTTCTGTTTTTGTCAACCGATGGATAAGATAAATATCATGATACAACCAAAATTTATGCTCTTTTCGAACGATGCAAATGATTTGTAGCAGCTGTAGTAGAATCAATGAACTTGTATCGTTGTAACAAGATTACAAGATACGGCTCTTACAGTCAACTCCAAGAAAAAGTTGTTCAGTCCATAATCAATGAAGCAGTCTTGACTGCAAAGCCTCAAGGACTCAAGGTCTTGTTCAGAAATTAGAACACAGCAAGGTTGCTGCAAGAGTCAGTTATGTAACACCTCGTCTTGTGCTTTCTAACGTTAAGTTTAACCTTCCCAGTAACGCTGCCAGTGCCAAGGCAGTCGTTACATCACGGACATGTGGCGTCACCTCCAGTCCAGTGAAGAAGAAAATCTTAGTAATTTCATCAACAGAATCACGGACCATCACCATAGTTCCAAAGAATCTTACAATGCAGAACCTGCCCGAGCCGAGGTTTGACAAGCCAAGGATCGCAAACTGGAGGAGTCCATTCCTCAGCCGGGTCGAGTTCCTTCAAACAGTCCATGTCGACAAGCTGTGGCTCCGAGTTCTTCATGTTCGATAGGTCAGCAGCAGCCAAGCCCAAGCACTTGTCCTTGGTGGCGGAAAGGACAAGCCAAAGCCTATGCTTGGGTTCGTACTCCACCTTGCCATGGAAGGGTAAGGTCCAGTCACCGACCTTCCTCCACGTGTTTCTCAGCGTGTCGAAGCGGTAGGTACCAACATCATCCTCGTCCACCGAAATGAGGATGTCAGAGCCGACCGCCGCGTAAGCCGTGATCCTGTGGCGGCGGCGCCCGTAGTTGGCGTAGTAGGCTGCTAAATCACGAAGGAATGGTGGCGGCGGGAGCAGTCGCCAGTCTACCAGCAGATCATCCTGGGTGGTCGCTGTGAGGCTGTTACACACCAAGGTCTCAAACTGATCGCTGAACGACCCGCTGCCATGGAGGACCTGCTAATTCTCAAGCGTAGGAGTGCTATCCATGACGTAGAGGTAAAGGTTGCCACCATCACCATTGAGACTTGGGACGAAGAGGGAGATGGGCTTGTTCTTTGGCTCGTGGAGGTTCGGCAAGTACTCGATTCCTGCGCCCCGCCGCCACGGCACACGTCGGCGTAGTCGACGAGGAACGTCTGACTGTCGTAGTTCGTGATGATAATCTTGCGATGACGTGGTAGTAGGGGGGAAGCATTCGATTTTTTTGCACGCCTCTGTGGCTTCGAAACGGAAGAACGGAGCGGGGAGCTGGAGCCACTCCATCCCCAACGCCTCCGCCTCCCTCAGTCTCTTCTTCAGATCGACCAGGCCGTTAGCGTCGGCTTGTCTCCGCTCCTTCTGGGTCGGGTCCTCCTCCTTCGTCGTCTCGGCCGACTGTTGACGACGACGGCGTTGGTGTTGGTGTGGCTGCGCCGTCTGTGTCGAAGAAAAGCTGGCTCCTCAGGTCGACCAGACGCAAAATTGAGCACCGAGAATAGCTGTTGTCGACGATCATATTCAGAAACGATGATTTTTCTGGACTGCCGCCGCTTCCACCAGCTGTCGATAGTTTCCTTGTTGATGGAGCTGTCGCCGAGTAGAATACTAGGCATTTGGCGGCGCCACGGTCGTAGTAGCTTCTGCCTGCTTTGATCAGATTCTTCAGAAATCGCCGCGATACGCCCCAACATCATCGAACGTCGATGGGCAACTTCAAGCTGACTTTTCGTTGAATTTTGAAGTATACTGTGTATATACTGACCTGCCCGTCATCAAGGATGACAAACTTAATTAATTGCAGAGATAAAAAATGGGGATTTCTAGTTGGATCTAGCAATTATAAGTGGAAGAAGAAAGTGGAGTACCTCCCGCCGGTGGCAGCAGGCAGCAATGCAAAGAGATTTTATTTGAAACTCTAGCAGGATCAAAGAGGAGGAAGATCGATGAAGCAGATCTCTACAAGCAAAGCAACAGACCTTACCTGAGGCGCCCGGATACGGAGCAGGGAGAAAGAAAAGCTAGCGCGATGCGGTGCGGAACAGGGTTGCGGTTGTGACACGCCGGCTCACGTTTTTTAATAAGATACTCATCCTAATAAGTTGTAACTCTTTTTTGGTAACTCAACTCTAGAAAACTTCGAGTTTAAGTATGTTTGATCTGTAGCAATTTCGAAATGGATGACTAATCAGAAAATCATTACCGGTGTGCACGAGTGTGGACAAATATGCGCAAAAAAAATTTATATAGATTTGTGAGGTTAATCTATGTTTAAAAAATTACCTGACGTAAGAAGGTCCGATTTCAAGATGGCAGGACGTTACAACGACGGAGAGAGCGTGGTTGCGTCGCGTCTAGGGTTAGGAGGCAGAGTGTTTGACGAATATTTTGAATACATTCGATTCAAATCGGCTGTTTATGATTAGGTACAATGTGTGTGTGCGCGCTTCTTTTTTTTTTTGAGGGATCAGGTATAATATATATGTTGCATGCTCTAATGATATGATCTCGTAAATGCACGTGCACGTACTTTGCCCGGCTTGCCGGCCGGTGCGGCACACTGGTTTTCTGCTTTCAAGCAGGGCTGCTTTCTTGTCCGTGCATTTTTGCCCCGTGTCGCCAGTATCGTTGGCTCAATAATCGATCGTTGATCGGTCTCACATGGGAAGCATCAACGCAATCGCTGGAGGAGGACCAACAAGAGTTTGTCGAGGCAAGAATCTAGCAAAGATTAGTTTTGCCGTTTCTTCTCGTCAAAGACGAAACGATTCCTTGGTTGGTCGCATCTTCCAAGGAACAAATTGGCAGTAAACAACTAATAAGTCGGCGTCCTCTCAACACAAAAAAGAAACTGCACTAGTATATATATAGCAAATATGAAATGAACGGTAAGGTCGTTGGGCTTTACGTCAATTAGGTTAGAGACATATCCAACTTCGCTTCTGCGCTTTCAGAATTTTAACACACGGGAGTGCTTTCTTCTGGAGCACGTTTTGAGAGCCTGGACATTGTGTCATACAGATTGAAGTTGATATAAGGTCGAGTTAAAATGAATTTTTTAAGTCTAATACTCACTGTACAAAACACTTTCAGGAGCAGCAGTACCCAAAATCGGTTCTCTATCAAGCGAAAAGCGGCAGCTAATAATAGACATCTGAGTAGTGAGAAGACGGAACAAGTAATGTGAAAGAAATAGTGACTCAACATGCATGCTTTTCATCGTTTCCCCCCAAGGGCGCTTCCGGATTCCTCGATACTGTATCTTTCGATTGCAGTTGGCAAATTTTGAGCATTTCAGAAGTCCTGTAGTATGGTGAGGAAAAACCCATGTTAAGGAAGAGCAATCAAGTTTTCATTTCCCTATAAAACTGAACCATGACCATAGTAATTGCACGCTTGATGTCGTGTTATAGTGATGATTTGATGCAACAATATCAAATGATGATATAACTATGTAAAAAGGCCCATTGAAACCATGCACCATAGAAATTAGGGAAATTATTATGAGATAAAAGCAAAAGCGTGCAACATAATCAGTAATAAAACTTAAGATGAAATAAAGACAGAAAGAAAGTAGTGATGTTTAGTTCAATTCATCAACCTTGGCCCTCATAAATGAAATGGACCTCTTCCTCACTATGATCGTCCTGAAATATTTCAAAATCAGCTTCAAAGTCGCTGTTGTTTGCATCAAACTCCCAAGAACTCTTCCCTTTCTTCCTGTTGCCACTGTTTGCCCATAGGTTTCCAGGGGTGACCGTCCGCCCCACCGGCGAGCAGAGATCACCAAGAATGGCCCCGCCACACGTGGTAGATCAACAAGATCTCACACCAAGTGAGTATGGGAGGATGGCAAGTACAGGGGTGGTTGCAGCTTCTTATTATGACTTATAGAGTTGAGTTTGGCCTTGCATATTTGTACTGCAACTGGCTTGTGCTATGGTGATTGATGAGTTAATTGATTACAAAAGCTAAATGTACTATCACTAGAGCAGCATCAGGATTATAATGCAAGTGGAGTTGGTGTGAGTGGGCAAGTTGGCATTGGTGCACCAGGATGCAAATGTTGTGCATTGGAATATATGTGGGTGCACGAACCAAACATATGACGTCAAGATCTGTGACAGGTCGGTGACTTAATTAAAATTAGACAAGTGTGGTGCAGCATGTCCAACTTAAAATTTGCAAGATGCGCATCTATTTTGGCATTAACATATAAATTAATCTGCAGCTCTATTGGGTCATACGTGGTATTCTACGATTTATTTTTCAGCAATCTGTGTAATCATCAACAGTTAGTTTTGAACTGGGAGATATTAGTCCATAGTTGATTTTCCGGAAAACAAAATAGTACTTATGCTACAAAATTACTAGTATTCCAAGAACAGAGCCTAAGTCAGTCCCCACCTCGTCACGTGTCAGTGGCAGGAGCAGGAGCAGCTCCTCTAGCTCAACAAGATCCCAAAAATACCAATATATCCTCCATATTGTCGCCAAGCTCTGCATCTCTTCCTCTGATGTGGCATCAATGGAGGTGGTCAGTTCCTTTTGGGGAATAGAATTGACGCACCGTGAGTTGGGGCAGGGGATTTAATGGGAATCAGGGCCCATTAACCCTTTGGAGAGGGGATGGGTTGCTGAAGCAATGCTAGAGGCTAGCTCCTGTGGCGACGGCGGAGAGGACGAGAGAAAGAAGAAACTGGTCCACTCGTGTCGGAGGCTTAGAGCCGTGTAAAGAATATACACGAGCATGGACGAATTCGGCCCATGCATCTCTGAAGCCCAAAGTACTCAGAGGCCCCTCCTATCTCCTTGACAAGGTTCGGTCCGGAGAGAGAACGTGATCTAGGTAACTGGGCCTTTTCTTACTGTTCATTAGGGGCAGGTAGTGCCAAGGCCCTCCTAACTTTGTTAGGCATAAGACGAAATCTGTTTTGCTTGATCCAAAATTTACAACAAATTGACGAAGTAAAGACAAACGGTCACCACATCATTCTTAATAGGAACAAGTTGCTTTACACATTCATGCCACGCAGCGGCGGATGGGTCCAAAAAATTAGTGACTCGGCAATCTAGAAGAAGATAGGGATGTGTTCACCCCACCACTAACTTTTTTCCAAATCATACTTGCTAAACTTGGTAAGTGTAGGCCACTTAAATTACATGTATTTCAACTAGCACCTTCGTGTAGCGCGTTACTGTGATGATACTTTTGCGTGCTGTGAATGTCGATCAATTCAGGGACGGAAATGAATATGAAGATGGCGGTATTATTCTCATGTGGCGTTTATAAAACGAAGATTTGACCTCGTTAGAAATCCAAACATGCATAGCACCCAAATTAGCTACTTATAATATGTGTGGTGCTTCTAGCTAAATGAGTAGGTAACTCCTTAGTATCGAAATTGCATTGTTCTTATAGAGTTCCAGTATCGAGGACCATGGCGACACCATGAAGATTAGTACTATTTTTCGTCGTCGACACCAGAACACCATAATGAAATTGCAATGTCCTCCATAGTGGAGTGTTCATCTGGTGGACTCGCTCTACGGCATTCGTTCCACCGATAGCAGTGTAGCGGCCTCTACATGTGCTCCCACCACAAGGCAGGTACGGGGACCACTCACAACGGGCCCCTACAACACCAAAATCTGTGACTCACTCCTTGCAGCCTTTGCTGGGCCACCTGCTGCGTTGGAGCTCTACCTCGACAGCAAGATCTTCCGCACCGACATCTGTGCCCGGCACCATGGACGCCTTCAACAGCTTCTACCTCTCCGAGAGAGGCCACCGCACCTCAAGCGAGAAACCGGATCAGCATGAACGTCGAGGCGTGGCTGGTGTCGGAGGATGAGCTAACAAGGAGGAGACCTGCAGGAGAATCTTCTAATGATGATGAGCTTGCATGGGACAAACAAAGAGGGAGTCACATGTGATGAGTAGGAGGGTAGGGTCATCACAGCCCATGACCATGAGCCTGTGCGTGTGTAGTGTACTATCTCAAGTCCACAAAGTACAAAGATGTTGCAAATTCTTCATTTCGACCTTTTCAATTGATATCCTATACGAATTGCATATATGTTTCGTTTTTCTTCTCTTTGGGCAACTGGAGTAAATGAATGTTGGAAGTAATGGGAAATACTTTTTGGGACGGATCGGGGTCCCCGAAATAATGTACCGTGAATTTGGTACTATTTTCCTCCATCCGATCTACACTCGATGCTCCAGATCTAAAGCTACAGCGGGGTAGAAAAGTATTAGATGAACGTTAAAAATCGGCACAGTGCAATGTAAACAGTGATTCAATGCATATTATTGTAGCATGTCTCTGATACTGTAGCTTTTTGGTACTATACCGTGAATTTTACCCTCAAGTGTAGGCGACCCGGATCCGGGACGCGTAGGGCTTTTTGGTAGGATCTCAGACAACTAGAAGTGCTTCGGTTTCACTTTATCAGAAAACATTTCGCTCCATTTCTAAAAAAAGAATATGGATTCAGTTTCACTAAAGAGAGGGAGAAGATTGAATTGTCGAATATGATCGTCCAAGGTGCATTGTGCTGCGTGTTTTTTTTTCCTTTTTTGACCTTGATGGTATACATAGTGCGAATCTCAAATATATAGTAATTGTAGAGAAATGAAAAGGACAGTGAACGCTAATTTATTTCTCGGTGAATAAAATATTTTCTAAAAAACGGGCCAGCTATAAATATATTTAGCCCACTGGGCCCATTGCACATCGATATATGGCCCAAATGTAATAGTTAAACGAATCGTTGTTTTACACTTTTACTATGCTCATGGATCCCTTCTTCCTCTCCGGGTGTTTGGGTTTTAATTAATTTGTCCAGGCAGAGTAATATACCTCCCTATATGTGCCTCCTTGGAGAAACAATCTTGTCCACCGGACCAAGCATAGACTCCTACAAGGATACTAGTACTAGTATGCTGCTATAAAAGCAAGGTTAATAGCTGCAAAAGAACCCCGGACAGCTATTCCTCCACTTGTACACATCTGTGCGTGCAAGGCTGACCAGAACAGGCTCAGGCCCCCAAGCGCAGCCCGGCCTCCCTCCTCGGGGAAGGAGAAAGGCGAAAGCCATGAGCGAGCGAGGTGGAGCAGGAGCTCGCCGTCCAGCATTGTATAATAAAGTCGCCGCGCGCAGGACGACACGACGACATGCCGTGTCTGTGCTTCTTCTCCTTCTGATCGCGCTCGCGTCCTTTCACACACTGCTCTCGTCGCAAGCTTCGCTTTTGCTTTGCTACGGAGTATAGTTCTCTCATATCGTCAACAACAATGGCAGCAGCAGCAGCAGCACCGTTGTTCCATGCAACGCAACCATCGTCTTCGTCGTCGGCGCCATTGATCCGTCCAGTCCACAGCTCCGGGTAGCTGGTGCGCACGCTTTGAGAGACCACTACGGTACTTGCTCACTCAGGATGTCGTGGCCCGTGAGGAGCGCGCGGTAGCTGTAGCTTTACGCCATCTTCATCTTGCCGGCGCCAAGCAACGGGTAGCCACACCATGATTGTTTCTCGCTTCCACGGTTTGCGTGTACTACATGCATGACAATACTGCAGGCCTCTCTCGCACAATAATCACTGTTGGTGTTTGAGTACGCATAGTATAGTAGTACAGATTAATGCGCAATTGTAATTAGATTATTAGCAGGCTCTGGAGAACGTAAACAGCAACAACTTTCTCAAAAGCGGTAAGTAGAGTGTAGTAGTTGTGTTCATCAGGAGAACAACAATTAAAGTTCTTTAGATGCATACTTACAAAAAAATGCGCATGGTTAGCCGTTATAATTGCGCGCGCGCTCGCCCAGCCGGCCTGCCTTAAACATGTTGCGTGTGCGCAGTATGAGCATGTCCCTTGTTGGCTTTATTCATGTACTAGTACTACTACTAGTAGCAGTACTGCAGTAGCTATTCTTCGTTAAATCCTCAAAAGGCGCACGTTTGTAACCATGTTTGTTTTGAGATGATGGACGTGTAGATAGCAGTGGTAAAACGGTTACAAGAGTGTGTGTGTGTGTGTGTGTGTGCGTGTGCGTGTGCGTGTGATGATCCGCCTGTCTCACGAGGGTGTTAATACTACCTACTATCAAGGCTGCATGCTGTGTCAATCTGAACCAACTCTCTTTAACTGCATCCAAGGCAGACACACATGCATGTTTAGGTTTAGGTACTGCCTGCTGCTTTATTTGGCTTTTGCAAATTGCAAGTACCAAGGGGGAAACGAAGCTGGATTCCGTCCTTGTCTCACGTGCGACGCCCGGCTAGCTTACATACGGAGAGTACTACTACATGAAAGCATTTTTAGGCAATCCTGACGGTGATTATGATCACGCATGAGGGCCGGCGTTAATCAACAGACGGGTTTCCATGTCCGAATGATTAGAGCAGACTGCCTGATTCTGCCTCCGCACTGATTGAGTGTTTTGTTGGGCAGCGTGTACGTCGTTTGCTCGCTCGCTTGATGACCGTTCTTAGTAGTACTACGTACTGTACTGGACAATAATCTTTTATGAGCATCGTCGTCGTCCTGCACTCTTTCCACCTCAATTAGGAGGGACTACCTGTTGTATTCTTGAGACGCGATCGATCGAATTTTGATGGTTATTACGACTACCAACAAAAAAAAAACATCTTTTGTTATCCTGAATATTTTTACTACTCGATCTGATCCTACAAATGGAGGAAACGGACAGGAACAGTGAAAGTTGGAGATCAACCGGCCGGGCGGAGGCAGACTGGGTGAGATGGCGGCAGCCGCAGCCGAGCACAGGTCAACCGGGTTAAAGAAAGAGAGAGAGGGGGGCACATGGCAGCATGCACAAGCACAATCACACAGCAGGCCAGGAGGGTCGCGGCCGGCGCCGCACGCAGCAGCGGCACCGGCAGCCACACGACGACCACCGTCTCGCTCGTCCGGTCACGTCCGCCCGTGTCTTTAGTCAGTCGTCCTCTCGCTGCTTTATTAGCAGCAGCTGAGAGCTGAGAGCTGTGAGCAGAGAGCTGCCCGGCGCCGGTCCAGTAGGCAGCAAATCTATGCGTCAAGTACGACGTGCTCTCTGCAGCAATGTTCGTTCGCTTTTGTCAGTGAGACTGTGACGGCGTCTCGTCTCTCTCTTCTCTCTTTCTCAGGTCGCAGCCACAGCCAGGCAGCCAGGGCGCCCATGCACGGGTCACCTCATCTCCTCGATTCGAGTTGAGCTGAGTACGGGCCGCAGCATCTTTCTTGGTTTTCAGCATGTTTTGGATGGATCTCCTCCTCCTTCCACCAGCCGCTGTACGCTGGTTCAGTCTCAATGTTTGCTCGAGCGGAGCTTCGCCTGTAGTACTCCGTACTCCATTTGCTGATCGATGAATTTCGTCCGGATATACTTGTACCGTACTGTAATTTGTGCTGGAATCTCTCGGACGTACACTGTACGGTACGTGCTAGTAAACTAGTAATACAGTAAGTACGACGTAATACTAGTACAGTAAGTACTCACCCGTGTCGCTACTGCGCAATTCGCAGCACTGCATCAGTGTGCCTGAGGGGCATCGGACAGGTGCGTCCAAGACGAGCATAATGATAGCGGCGTTGACAACTTTAGTCAGCTGTGTGCACTGCACGGCATGATCAGAGAGCTTAGAAAAACCAAACTGGAATCGCTGATAGTAGTAGTACAGTCAAAGTGGCAGGCGTCTGCAGTCAGTCTTGCTTCCACATGACACTGCGTTCATGCATGCATCATGCATCGGTGCCTCTGAATCCGAACCGTACGAATGCGTGCGCGGCCAGATTCAGATGGATGAGAGATTCTCTGGCGATCACTCACTACTGGTACTACTACCTACTGGCGATCACTTACTAGCAGTACCAGTAGTCATTAGTGCCGCCGTGGTGTTCCCTAATCTAATCGTTTGTTACCGTGGTCGTGCTCTCACAGGTGAATGTACAAGAATACAGTAGGAGTATTTTTTTATGTAAGTGTGTACGGTTTTGTTTTTAAGGGTACTCCAGACTCCAGTATAGTACTGTACCATAAGGAGGCCCACCTCGTATTCTCTTCTTGTTTTAGGGGCCCATCCGACCCCATTTGACTTGTGCAAAAGCAAAAGCGCCCCCTCCCATGTCGAGACCACCACCACCACGCAGGCCCACGCGAGGAGGATAGGGGGGGAGATAAAGAAAGAGGAGGAGATTCCCCCTACGAGGAGAGGAGGGCAGGCTCAGGTCGCGCGGCTGCGTGCTTGCTTTTGCTCGCCGTGGTGAAGTGGAGGACGGTGGTGGTCCATCGACCATGCCCATGGTCTGTTGCTTTCGCCAAGGTCAGCCGTGGGGGGTCGCCGGCGAGCGAGCGGCGCCACGCACCCTTTTTTTGACGTGCCGCTCGATGGCACGTTTGGATTCAGACTCCGCACCGCACGGCCACGGGCACGGAGTAGCAGCAGTGTGGACAGTCTACAGTAGCACATGTTGCCCTGTAATAAAAATACTACTACTGCTAAGTAGTACTCCACGTCGGAGAGATCTGGATTCCACGGAGAAAGTAAAAGGAGGAAGAAAAAAAAAACCGAAACACCACAACTTCCGTTGGTTGCGGCTCAATAAAAGCAAAAGCGGCCGCATTGTCCGGTCCCCATCCCCAGTCCCCAGGCCGGAACGAGTTGTCTCGCGTGCATGGCCCGTGCATTCTGGCTGGGCCGCTTGGGTCCAAGTCAAGGCCGCCTCTGACCTGGCATCACCGTTCCGTTCTTGTTCTTGTAGAGGAAATGCTCGCAGTCGATGGGCAGGCAGGACTAGGACGATCTGCGTACCGGTGACGAATTGACGACGAGCGAGCGAGTACCGTCCAGGAATGGCGCCCAGTCGTTGCCTCGCGTGATCGTTCGTCGTTCAGTAGCCAACTCTCTCCGTCCCCGTCGATCCCTCCTTCCAATACCCAACGATTCAAACACTACACCATGTATCGCACGAGATGTATGCTCTGATTTAAAAACAACCATGGAATGTAACTATTCCCACAGGCATACTCCTATATTTCAAAGAAAAAAAAAACACGCACGCACAACTTTCTTATAAGAAAAAAAAAACATAAAGAAAAAGAAAACACACACGGGGGCTATAAAAGGCAGGCCACGCGCACGCTCGCTGCCTCCAGCTCCATCGCTCCCACACTTGACACTCCACAGTAGTCGCACGACGGCCACTTCGCCCCGCCACCGCGCAAAGTGGGCGCCATCTTTCTCTTTCCCCCCCTGCTCCGCATGTCAACGCCAACAAAAAGACCTTCCTCCTCCACCACCACCACCGCTGCCGGCTCCCCTCGAAGCTTCGTTCCCACCACCATCGCCAACTGCTCTCACTACTGCTCGTCCACTCCACTCGTACTAGTAGTATAAGGCGAGCGGCCTCCCACTAACCTTCTGGTGCTGGCACTCGGATTCCCTGCTGCCTCTTCTCGAGCTCCGTCCTCTGCCAGTCAACCAGCAGAACCAGGTCTTCGCGTCGGGCATGGCGGCTCCCGTCAAAACAAGTGGCCCCAGCGGGAAGAAGAAGCGCAAGTGCGCAGCGGCCGGGCTGGGCGAGCTCCACGACGACATGCTCGAGCGCGTGCTGGCGGGCCTCCCGCCGGCCAGCCTCTTCCGCCTCCGCGGCGTGTCCCGGCAGTGGCGCGCGGCCGCAGAGTCCACAACCTTCCGCGCCGCCTGTGCGCGCGTCCCCGCCCGTGACCCGTGGTTCCTCATGCTCTCGGACCCCGACCACAGCAGCAACGAGGCAGAGCAGCAGCCGTCGCACCCCGTGGTCGTCTTCGACTCGGCCGAGCGCGCGTGGGCGCGGTGGCGCGGCGCGCCGGGGCCTGGGCCCGTTCCGGTGGCCTCCGCGGGAGGTCTCGTTCTGTACCGCGACCCGCGCTCGGGGCAGCTCACCGTGACCAACCCGCTCACGGGCGCGTCCCGCGCGCTCCCGCCTTGCGACGCGGCAGGCACGCTGCAGGCCGTCGCCATGCACGGTACCTCCCCTTACCGCGTGGTCCTCATCCTCGGGGACCTCCCGGAGGACCTGTCCATGGTGGCCTTCGACTCCTCCAAGAACACGTGGGACCCGGAAGCGGTGCCCCTGACCCGGAAGAAGCCTTCCGAGGAGGACGACGGCTCGTCCTCGTCCCCGGCAGCAGCGGCGGACGGCGACGACACGGTATACTTCCTGAGCAAGTCCGGCGACGTCGTGGCCACGAACATGCAGCGGACCGCCTCGCGGCAGTACTCGTGCGCCGTGGCGTGCCGCGGCGAGGACGCGGACGCCGCGGTGGCGTACTTCCTGAGCCGCTCGGGCACTGTCGTGGCCTGCGACCTGGCGCGCCGCGCGTTCGTCGAGCTGCCGCGGATCCTGCCCGTGCACCACGAGTACTCCATCGACGTCGTGGCGTGCGACGGCGGCGCCGCCTACGCCGTCGTCCTCTCCGAGCTCCTCGGCACGGCGAGCCTGCGCGTGTGGGAGTTCGACGGCGGCGAAGCGGACTGGCGACAGGTGGCCGCGATGCCGCCGGCCATGTCGCACCCGTTCTTCGGCGCCAAGGCCGACGTCAACTGCGTCGGCCACGGCGGCCGCGTCATGGTCTGCGTCAGCTCCGGCGGTGAGGCTGGCGGTGCCTGCTTCGTTTGCGACGTCGAGACCAACCGCTGGGAGGAGCTCCCGCCGTGCGTCGGCAGGGAGGAGGCCACGGACTTCGTGGCCGCCGTCTCCTTCGAACCGAGAATGGAGGCTGCTGTTTAGAGCTTCCTTCCAGGAGCTTAAAGCATTTCGAGATTTCTTGTTTTTAGATTGTTTGGCTCCCTCGTGTCCTACGTACTGTATGTAGTACTAGTGATTTCATGATTGGAACGTTCATGATTTCCTCTCTGATTAACAAAGATCGTTTTAAATCGTAGGCGAGTGGCCGCGTTGTGTCTCTGCTGACGATTCGTTTGTCTAGCTGTTCATTCGTTCACAATGCCACCAATGGCAGAGCGCTCTGAGTTTGCCCTCGGCGATGGCGCTCGTTTACGCGGAGCAGGCGCGCCCTCGGCGGCAAACTACTGCCTGCTGCGCAACAATAGGTGGCCGGCGAGGCGGAGATGGCAGAGGTCGCCAGGGCGCTCCAGTTGCCCCAGGACAATTTGGGTCCGCCACGTTCAGCATTTTGCGCTCTGCTGCAGATATCTTTTGCAAGGCTGAAAAAATTGGCAGAATGTGCCGCTTTGACCTACTACAAAATTTGCACGAGCAGGAATATTTTTTTTTTACTAAGCAGAACAAAAAACAAGTGAAAAGCAAGATTCAAAAGAACACGCACACACACGTTAAATTTGCCGATCTCTTGACTATAATCTGGCAGTAGGCATGAACCCTGCTCGTGAGGTCCTCCATGGCTTCCATTCCATGAAAAAAAGAAAAAGAAAAAACTGAAAAAGGACGCAAAACACCACTTGCCGTGCAGGCAGGCGATGATGAAGCGCTCGTCCATGGAACAGCGAAAGCGGCGCGGCTCTTGCTTTGGAAGGGCTCGTGTTCCATTGGAGCAGCGGTATCTCCGGTGTCAGACAGATAGGTGCAGCTCGTGCTCGCCACTGCCCACGGCCCACTGCTTCGTCTCGGCTTTATACGGTTCCCTCCTCTTGTCTCTGCTTGTGGGACAGCAAATTCAGAGTGCTGAATTGCCCTCGTGTAAATTGTAATCGTGTAATTACTACCCTGTGCGTATCATCCCTCAGTTACACGAGTTTCAGTTTAGAAGGATAAACAGAAAGCAAAAAATTACAGTACCATTGTACGTATCCTTCTTCTGCCTCAGCTTCAGCAATCCCTTCGCCGCTCCGGCTCCTCTGGTTTCTCGGCCTTCTCCTCCAGCAGCACAATCTTGTAGTAGTTGTTGATTTGTTGCATTGTTTCACCTGAATCTGTGTCTATGTGAGAGCGCCTAGTGTGCGTGTGGGTGATGGACTGATGGTTGCTTTTTTGTCCCCCTTGCATTGGGTTCTCGCTTTGCTTTTGCGTTGAGATGTGGATGAGCTGCTTTAGCACAAGTGCAAACAAAGCTCTGCTCTCAAAGCGTGCTTACTACACCTTTGGTGGTTACAGCCTCTCGCAGAGGCTTTTCTCTTCTTCCCCATCGGCTTCGGCATGCACTAGCCTTACCCACCATTTTAGTTACTGCGGTAATCCTGTTGCACTGCCGAGAACTTCTGCACTGGCAACACGAGCCAACACATGCATCGGGTGATTCAATTTCACCGTGTATGTTTGTCTTGCCATATTTCCTGAAATTCACCGTGCATGTTTTATAATCTCAATTCTGATGCGCGAGATCTCAGATACAGTATTAATCTAATTAACATGGGGCATGCCAGGTCTTTAGGATTGCTTTTCTTGTAGTGGCGAAACGGTAGGGGACCGAGGAATCACGAGCAGATGCAAGAAAAATGATGAAGTGGTTGACAATGTAACATGACACTATTTACTATCATTGCGTTATATATATATATATATATATATATATATATATATATATATATATATATATATATATATATATATATATATATATATATATGCTTGCAGCCACTGATCCAGGGACAGCGGACAACACTAGATGCAGGATGGATTGGTCCTGCGACCAAACACTACTACCTAAAAGCTAAAAGCCGACCAGCGTGTGCCTTTGCTTTGAGTGGATCACTAGAGATCTAGAAACTGGTCGCCCGTTGCTGAAATCTGATGCCCCTTTTATGAAAATTGCTGTGGATTTCCAGAGAGATTCTTAGGTTGCCGATCAAAGCAATTAACCAGCCTATGCATTATGATCAGCCGCTAGTTAATGGTTTATAATTTGCAGAAACCAGAGGCTTTGCAACTTGAATCAGGAGACAGTGCAGCCGTAAGCTCGACACACTTTTGGCCCATCGGTGCAAGTGACAAGTATTTAAGAAAAACTGAAAATGGAGGTTGTAGTAAAAAAGCAAGAAAAAAGAGCAGTCCAACGATCATAAACATTGAAGAGTTGCTTTCAGCAGATGAACGTAAGTTGTTAACAAAGTACTATAAATTTGTCCGGATTTCAATAAAATAATCTTCCTCTAAATTGAACATAAACATCTCAATCCCGATCTGATCTTGCCACAGAAGATGGAGGAGCAAAAAAATTCTTAGCTCAGCAGAAACAGCTCAACCTCAAGCTAAGAAGCCCCAAAAAGAAAACATCATAGAACATGTCTAGAATTTTCGGAACAAGAAGCCAGTTGCTCGGATCATTTCACTTGACCTCAAAATTGAGGTACTTTTGTACATCTGGGCTAAGAGCCTCACGAGGAAAACAGAAGCACGGTTTCGCATATGGTTTCTAAGGTTTTACTGTAACAAATTGTGGTATGTATTATGTTGTGGCGTCCACGTGATCAGAGGACGCCTATGGATGACCTTATTTAATTTGAAAGAAAAAAAATGGCAGGATGCCTTTACAAAAGACTGATGTACGGCCAAGATTGAGATTGACATTCAGTGTCAGCAGTTTTCGTACAAGTGGACATTCAATCGCGGTATTCATCCATGAACTTCTCATGGAATTCCTTGAATCTAGCTATGATTGCTGGTATTTTGTCCTCCTGTGGCAGGATCGTGCATCTGAAGTGCCATGTTCCAGGGACCTTCGCATAATCAAAAATTAATTTCCATATGAAAACATGTCAGCACATACTGGATAATGTACTCAGCCAACAAGAACCATGTAATGATTTGAGAGGTTTTGAGATAACCGACCTGCCCAAAACCAGAGCCAGGAACTAAAACAATTCCAGTAGCATCTAGAAGGCGCTTAGCATAGTATGTATCTGGGGCCGTGCCAACTGCTTGGGCTGCTCCAATCGCTTTCTGAGGTAAATGAAGGCGAGGGAACAGATACATTGCACCCTCAGCCTTATTGCATGTGATACCTTCTAAACTGTTAAATGCTTCTTCCAGAGCCTGTAAAAAATGAAGATATGTAACAACATGAAGGTACCCAACATATCGACAAGAGTCTTCGCAGTTAACTGTTCCCAATGCTCAGCTTGCAAATGTAACTACTCAATCTGAAAACGTAAATTTGTCTCTACCTTTTTGTCTACAGTCATAACATTATGGATATATTCACTCAGGCGTCAAAGAAAGAAAAATGTACGGATATATTAATCTGAATTTTCAGCCTTATAATGTGTTTACCATGACCAATCTTAGAAGGGGCAGGAGTAAGACAAACCTGTGCACGTCGAGCCAATGATGAAAGGATACCTTCCTTCTCTATCATGAAGGATTCAAAGGATTCATCTCCAGCCTTTGAAATGAGTAAGTATCTGGAGTTAAAAACATTATTATTGTGTGTCATATGTAAAAGTGTGAACTGACCTTTGGCGGATTCATTACGAGGCTAGCAAGAATTTGGCCTGAGATGTTTGGACATAGATTTACTGATGCCACCTTGTAAATTTGCTCCCTCACTTCAGGATTGAATCCAGTTACCTCCATATAACCACCTCGTTTTCCACATTCTCCATAGTAACCTAGCAGATCAAAGATTAAGTTTCCTCATAAGCAAAGAAATATAACTAAATAGAAAGGAAAACACAAGCATATAACTGCCTGAGTTTTTAGTACCTTTAGACACCGACTGGAATGAAACCAAAGGGAGATCATCATCAGTGTAGCCCAACGACCGTGCAATCTTTTTGAATGAGTGAAATTGCTTATCTTCAACATATATATTTTCTTGGTAAACCTAGGAGGAAAGATTATCAAGAAATTAGCATAGAAGACATACCAAGTTGAAGCATAAGAATAGCTTCTGCAAATGTGTGTATCGACATGGCTAAAGTATTAATTTAATATATGTTCTGGACTTACCTCATCTGCAAGAAGAACAAGTCCTTCATTCTTACAGAATTCAACAATCTTCTTTTGGTTTTCCTCAGCAAGAACCTGTGTACAATTCACAGTAGAACAGTATGAAGAGTTCGTCTTTCTGAATTATATGTTGAAAATGTTCTGGTAGGAAAATCTGTTCATCGCACATTGTAACTATTTATACCTTTTATGTATAAAAATACGCCTAACTATAAACTATGCAAGATTTATCTGTTGTGTAATATAGATGGATAAATAAGAACCTGTCCAGTTGGGTTTCCTGGATTTATGACAACAAGGGCTCTGACAGTGATACCCTTTGATCGAGCCTCCTCCAGCTGCTTCTTTAGCTCATCAATCTCCAGTCCCCACCCTGTCCCTTCATCAAGGAAATAAGGGACCTGAAATCAAATTTGTTCCACAGATCAAATCATCATGTATAAATATAGCACCAACAAATATATGTACAAAGCAATGCTCAAAGAGATTGCGCTCACACTATTGCCTGGAAGTGTAAGTAGGTGATTTGATCTAATCAAACAAGCAATACATAATGATATAGGATTTGAAAGCCATAGCACATACAAGGGAACCACCATGAAGAGCAATTGATGCAGAGTACAGTGGGTACTGTGGAATTGGGCATAGAATGCCATCCTTCTCAGACCTTATCAATAGCTGCATCATCATGTGCACCTAGTTGAAAAAAGAATTTATATCAGATTATCAGTAGCGATAAACAGCGTAAATATATATGTAAGCAGGTCTACTCATAACTCAATAAACTGATCCTTAATTTCTTTTTGAATAATAACTGATCCTTTATTAACATGAATGGATGATCACTGTGCACAATGGCCATTGATCAACAATGGTCTACGGTACATACGGCTGGGCTTGCTCCATCTGTTAGGAAGAGGTTGTCTCCACTAGCATCGAAACCGTCACGAGCAGCAATGCCAGCAGCAATTTCATCACGCAGACCCTTTATACCCTGAAATAGAGAAGCCACACGAATGGTCAAGATTGTTCAGTCATGACAGAATGAATCCAAGAGTATACATGTACCTGACTATGGCTATATGCACCTGTTGCTCTTCCTGGGATCTTGTCTAGAATCTGCCATGCTCTTTCTATAGCATCTGAACTGTATGAAACATATAAATCAATATGCGATGAAAAGTTATGACTTATGAGTTAGCTAACCTACTAAATGCCTAGTAGCCTGTACCTTAGCTAGAAATTATACAGCTATCAGTTTCCACTGGTTCAAATTGAACACAATATCCAAGTGCTAGGCAAGTCAACTACCCAATTTAGTTATAAGTTACCTGTACAAAGCATGAGTTTCACTTTTGTCCAAGAGAGATGGATGATCACATAAAGAAAGAACCTGAAACAAGCACGAAAGCTAGTAGTAAGCAAGCACGGAACAACCATTAATCAGTGCATGCTAAAAGTACATTGCGTACAAACTCACCTCTCGGAAAAATGTAATTGGCTGCTGACCAAGGGATTGGGGATTGCCAATGTTGCAGTAAAGTATCTGCAATTAAAATAGATTAATCCAGCTAAATCTACCGATAATAGAAACGGGTGTAGAGAAATAGATGATGAGACCAAACTTCAAACCTCTTCAAAAGGAAGTGATTCCGGATTTTTCTGTAGTTCATTTTGTAAGTTCTGTAGAAGGCAAACAAAATCATAATCAAGCTTGTAAAGAATCAACAAACGAAACGATGGATGCAGCATCTTCCACATTACTCAAGTCACACAAACGAAATAGTTTCATGTTTGCCCAATCTGATGTGATTGGCGAAGTAACCAATTTGACGCACCTGGGCATGTGTGAAAATTTCTCCTCGAACAGCATATTCACACTTCAGCACCTGAAGGAACAAAGCAAAGCGCGTCAAGTAGGATGACGTAGCGAGCGTGCAGCACGAACTAGCAGTAGGAGTAGTAGGGAGCATCAATCCTAGTGGCGTGTTGCTCTTATCGGATTCTATGCTAATCTAATACTAGCGTAGAAAAGCAACCACGCGAACCTAGATCGAAAGTATCCGACCCTCGCTCTGCTCGCTCAGTTGGCCGTGCTCGGAGCTGAGGAGAGGCCGAGGGCGAATGCCGCACCTTGGGGTTGATGGTGTCGAGCGACACCGGCGGCGCGCCCGCCGCCGTCGTGGACATGGCCCTCGCCAAGGCAGCCGCCATTGCCGCCACCGGAGCCGGGGAGCGGGGATGCGGCGGCGCCGGAGCCGGAGCGGGAGACGGCGCGCCTGATCTGGAGGCGGCGCGCAGGGACGCGGCCAGCGCGCGGCGCGCCTTGTCGGCGGCGAAGCGGCGCATGGAGGCGGCTGCTGTGAGGTGAAGCAGGACGGGGCAGAGGAGGAGGAGGCAGCCGACGACGGCGCCCGCGGTGGGGGGGGATGGTGCGGAAGCGGAAGCTGGGTAGGGAGAGCAAGCAGCGGGTATAGTAGTAAAAAAAAATTTCTATATTAATGGAGTAGTATTATTGTATTATCTCGTTCGACTTGGCGCAAATTCCATTTGTTTCGTTTCGTCCCCTGCAAGAAAGAAATTCGCCCCGCCGCCGTTTGTTTCGCGTGCCAAAGTTCCCGCGGCGCGAGCACACGACAAATGCTTTTAAGTACGTTCAGTCCAAATTACTGTATGTTCGGCTGCCAAATTACAATCACAGGATGTAAATAAAAAAGCAACACTTTGACATCAGCAGTCAGTAAATCTCAATCAATCAATCTCTCACTCTCTCTCTCTCGATCGAGGGCACCACATGGAATATGAATCGATCCAAGAAGCCGCCAAGAAGGGCTTGTCCTGGCGTTACTTGTGCACATTAGTTTCAAGTTCGATTCGGGATATTCTCAGAGTTTTATGTGGGAGGATGATAGAATCTACTATTGACCACATATTTTTCAGCAGGCGCTACTTGGCAACCTTCACATTGAAAAGAATTTATCTCCTGAGATAGCTAGGATCCCAATCTCAGTGGCTGCTGATATATATGTGGGAAGAATCTTGGATTCCTCCTACTGCTACTGGGCATGGCTCGAAACTTGGATATCCCTTATCTCTGCAGGTCTTGCTTACGGGCTGGCTGTGGAGTGTGGACACAACAGCAACAAGGAACAAAGATGGGGTATTGCTAACAGAACTTGTGATGTGTGGAACGCTGGAATCTCATTCCTGTACAAATTAATGGAAGATTTTTGCTGGAACCTGCTCGGAGGAGAACGGTGGATAAGGTGTTGGAGAAACAGAAGTCATTGTTGCCTGGATCAACGATGATTTCAAGCCGACGGAAAACATGAACTCATCAGATGCGTGGGAGCCGTAGTGTGATCTCCCCGCGCTTGCTTCTCTCTACATCTTTCAGACCTCCTGTCCTGCGCGCTTGCTTATCTATCTCGCCGCAAATGCTCGAGGTCAAGCTGTCAAGGCCAACGTCGTAAATACGTGACCAAAAATCAAAATCACTTTGCAAAAAAAAAAAAGGGGTGTTGTTTAGAAGTGCAAATGCTAAATGCTCGGACCACTTCCCTTGTTGCAGCACAATCCATACTAGTAGCTCTTTTGGGCCAATATTTGATAGTAAGATGCCAGCAGACTCGCTCCTTCAGTGTTGGGACAGTATTGGGTACGTATCCTCCTGGGCTTCCGGCTCGAAACTGCAGCACGACGTGGGCTCCGTGTGCAGGGTGGTCCGCTAACCAGCAGCCCTCAGAATCAGAAAATTGTTTTTTTGTTGTTGTTGTTGATGAAACCCTCCGGAGTCAGGATCGCTGTTCCTGTTTACGGCGCGAGGAATGATGCGGCGGGCACCCAAGTCCGAAGAATTCCGGCGCTCCGGTACATGCCGTATCTTCTACTACTACAACAGTTCTATCCCACTCGACTCAACATCTGCCGCCCGCTTTCTCGATGACACAGGCCCATCGTCCTTTCCTTTGGTTCTTGCCGACCTGGCGGCTAAGCTCCATCCAGGGCCCTCCACGCCATGGGCAGCACGCGCAGCGCACGACCCCAGTAGTGATGGTTGCGGGCTTGCGTTGCGAGTGCTGGGGTGCCACGTGTGGATGAGTGGGGGTCGCGACAAAACGCACACAGTTTGCTTTGCTTTACCGGGTGTGGACGAGGGATGATGAGGTTGTCCCGCCTCGTTTCGTTGCCGGCGCGCTCGGCGGGCCACTGCTCACTGCTGGTTGGTTGGTACACCGTGCACACACGCCGCTCCGCATGGCCGCCGCGTACCCGATCATGTTTTATACCGAGAAAAATCAGCTTTAGCCACGTCCTCTAATTCTTCTTCCTCCTCAGCCGAGCAAGCATATACACGTGGCGGAGTTGCAGCCGCTATCCATATCCAAGCAGCAGCAGCATCCAAATCCGAGTCGCTTACCACGCCTTTGGAACTCGATGATGCAACAGCAAAAGTTACAGTGGTGATTGTAGGGTGGATTTTTCTCTGGATTAGCTTCTACTACTACGTCACGGGTCGTGTGTTAATGTGTTTAGGCCGAGTCACGTCTGCTCTGCAAGTAGTAAGTAGTATAACACCTTATGTACCGTGCACGGCACAGTCACGCTCCCCAGCTCCCAGATTGGTACCTCTCCGTTTTTTTATATTTGTCGTTCCGACACGAAGCTGGAGTTCATTTGCTGGTCTTATTCCATGTCCGAAACGACACGTATTCCAGAACGGACTAGTACACCGTACGTATACACGAGTGTTTATTAACGTAAGCACACACTGTCTGATACACACGAGAGTATGTGATGTGAAGCGAGACAGACTGCCTAATCAGCAGGCTTTAGGCGTTTGACCCATCATACACTAGTAGTACTAGTTAGTACTAGTTCGTACTATACTTTAGCAGCATTTTTTCCAGAAAAAGAAAGGCCGGGAAAAGGGCGGCGGACACCCTGGAATTCAGCGCGGTGTTTCCCACCATCGGAGACGGCGGCTGCCACACTGTCAGTGCCCCGTGCCCGTGCGACGATTGTTGTTTCCAAAACTCTCTCTCTGCACATGGTCACAACTCACAACATGCTTCGCTTTGCTGACGGAAGCCAGCGAACTCAGCTCAGCCGTAGCACGAGTGCAGGAAGATCATTTTTCGGACTCGGTCTTTCGCACTGGATCCGCTTGGAATATTCAAAAGGCTAGACGTTGGCCATATATATTGTAAAAAGAAGTTTGCAATGAACGAGAACGATTGGCGAAATAAAGTTTTGACCAAGTGCCCTATTTTCAAAACAACTTCCATATTAGTGGAATCAACCCCGACTGGGTCTACGGCCTGCGAGCTCATGCATGTAAAATATGCATACTGTACTTCAGAACTGCAACATAAGATAGTTAAGCTTCGGTTTCAAAGAGTAGGTTCCAGTAGTCCGAGACCAAATGGATGGTCCATCGATCCTAAACCCATCCCCTGTAATACTACAGTTCTACAGTAAGTTTACATACAGAAATCCATACCGTACAACATGCCGCGATTGGACTATGTCCTCAGTCATCTCTCTGTCGGACTTGAATAATGGTGTTTCGACTGTTCGCAGCAGCAGTCCCCGCCGCCTTCCCGCTCCCACGCGTACAAGAATGTCCAACTTGGGAAAGCGACGTAGCTTTGGATAAGGGTTATCGCAAATCATCAGTCTTCTTGTTTTTCTGGAGATATTATTATGTATGTAGTGTATGTTGGCGAATCTCAAGTCGATTTTTTTTCCCGTTGCCTCATTCAGAGTGATCCTTAGAATCTTTCTAGACTGCACCAAGAAAAAAAAAAGAGAGATTGGGTTACGAAGCAACGAAAATCACTTATCTAGAAAGGGATATCTGCAGATAGTAGGTTCAGTCGAGACGTATACAGCTACAAATTGAGCTTATCAAGCAAGCTGATTAGTACGATATCAATTATACCATTACGCATGGGTGCGGTATACCGTATACCGTCAAGCAATATATTGATACTACTTTATTCTTAAAATTATCGTCACCATTAATTTTAAATATTATGTTTTATCATTTATTTTATTTGAAAGTATATAATAAATAATTGTTTCCAGATTTATTAAATTGTTTTTACTCATAACTTTTAAGATTACCTTTAATCATTTGTTTTATTAAAAATATAGTCATGTTGATGCTACTAATGAGATTTTTTTTTTGTTTTACAAAAAATACACTTGTGATGAGTTGTGAATCCAGTAGAAAAGAATTGACGACACACTAGTGAGATAGACGCTCATGCGTATAATACATGAGCATCTATAGATGCAAAGTTTTCGTTATAATCGACTGACGCGTGCGTGTTTTGTGTGCCTGGCTGCGATGCGATGCGATGCGATGATCTGTGACGGCGAACCTTCTTTCGCTCTTCTTCACATCCAGAGACGCGGCTGACGCCCTGACGGCGAAACCTCTGAGCGCGACACGTCGGGTCCTCGAGTCCGATGCCTATCCGTTGTGTGTTGTGGCCGGTTTCGGTTGAGCAAACCCAAGTTTCCTTCTTATTACATCACCCCCAGTCCACCACTGTATGATTTTCGTCTTTGTTTTCGTTGTGTCAGATTAAAATACTCATGAATCATGATAGGACGGATGACGCGCCTCCGCGAAGCAAAGCAAGCGATGAGCTCATCTCTCAGCAACCATTCGGCCATTCGCTCGCTGGTGTTGTTGTCGTTGTTGTTGTTGCTTGTTTGGCCAACTGCCTGCCCCGGCCGTGCTTGCTTTGCTGCGAACTCAACTCCTCCATCGTCTCCCCAGGTCAATCCAAAATCCCTTCTTTGGCCTAGAATTGATAGAATTGAATTCGATCGAAAGCGAACAATCAAGCGGATTTTTGGGTTATACGAAACACCAATTAATTATGGCGAAACCCCTGGCCCGATTAAGTAGTAGTGGATTAGTGGTGGCTCCTTCGGACTATTAGGATGCATGATTTCGATGGAACTGGTGGTGTTAAGTAGTAGTGCAAGATCAGGCGGTTGGTAATGGTTGGCGTTGGCACGTTTGGAGGAGCGAACAGGATGGATGGATGGATGGATGGTTGGTGTTGTCGTCTCAGCAGGAGATGTTCTTCTCAGCTTATCTGCTGTCAAATCAGCTGTTTTGGCGTGTCCCGTGCCTCTTGACAGATGCGGCGTTGTTTCTGGGTGAGAAAGAGATGGCCGGCGCTGGATTTGACCGTGGCTAGGCTTACGACCTGTGGGCTGTGGTCAAAACAACATCGACGAGCGACCACTACAAGGAACTCGGAGACTGGCTGACCACCAGCAGGCAGCAACAGAGGGAAGGGGGGGGGATGTTAAAACTGACAAATACTAGTAACAACTGAAGTCACTGACCGGAACAAGTGCAGAGATGCACTAGTAAATCCAAACTTGGAATTTTGTTTTCATTTCTCACCCCCCAGTTCATCTGCTATCGACACGACACATTTACATCAGACGAACGGCTGGCTAATAAGAATCTGTACAAGTTTCTTTCTTTTTTTACTACGTCTCTCTCCCTATAGGCTATAGGGTTTACTTAGGAAAATACTGTAGTATATGCAAGCGACGAAGAAACATCAAAACTTATGATGGAAAACGGCACGAAAGAAGCCACGCGTTCCCGGCGGCGCAGCCTCTCGTAAGAACAGGGCAGGCTGCGGCGGGCGGCGGCTTCACCGGCCAGCGGCGAGGGCCATCTCGATGTCCCGCTCGGCGTCTTCACCGGCCAGCGGCGAGGCCCATCTCGATGTCCCCCTCGGCGTCTTGATGTTGATGGTGCGGCGGCTGCGGCGGGGGCGGCGAGGCGCCGCCGCCACACCCAAGCAGCCTCCGCAGGCCGAGCTGCCGTGCGGCCTCATCTTCCGATTGATGGGTGGGAGCCGCTAGCGCCGTCGTCTCCGAGACTGGCGGTTGCTGCAGCGTCGTGCCTCCGGTGCTGACCTCGTCCTGCGAGCCGAAGAAGAGCACGTTGGTGGGGAAGTTGGGCGATTCCGGGTCGGCCTCGGGCGCGGGCACGGGCGGCGGCGGCACGGGCGGGTCGTCGACGGCGGGGCGGCGGCAGAGCGGGCAGGTGGAGTGCGACTTGAGCCACACGTCGACGCACTGGACGTGGAACACGTGCCCACACCGCGGCAGCACGCGCGCCGTCTCGCCCGCGGCGAGCTCCGTGAGGCAGACGGCGCAGTCGAGGCACTCCTCGCCCTTGGCCACCTCCCGGCACGGCAGCTTCGCCATGGACTTGGCGTCGAGCCCGCCCTCGTAGCACCACGCCACGGAGCCGTCTGGGGCGGCGGCAGAGCCGGCGCGGGAGTCGCCCCCCCATACCAGGAAGCGCAGCCACGCCAAGGGGCCCCGGCCCGGCGGCGGCGGCGGGGCGCCACCGCCGCGGTACCGCTTGGCGCAGAGGAAGATGTAGAAGCAGAGCACGAAGGTGAGGAAGACCGCCGCCACGGCAGCCAGCATCGTGGTCGCCGCCGCAACCGTCGTCGCCGTCACCGCCATACCCGAGGACAACCTTTCGATTCCTCTCTCTTT
Source organism: Oropetium thomaeum (assembly GCA_001182835.1). Taxonomy (NCBI): domain Eukaryota; kingdom Viridiplantae; phylum Streptophyta; class Magnoliopsida; order Poales; family Poaceae; genus Oropetium; species Oropetium thomaeum. The sequence goes on along the minus strand of LFJQ01000027.1, from coordinate 2,624,739 downwards.
CTCTCTCTCTCTGGCTCTCTGCTTCGAAGAATCGAATCGATCGATCACTTATGCTTCTGTCCGTCGTCGCCACGCGGTCCGGCCGTAGCCGTCTTTCCCTGGCGATCGAGCGGACCCTGCCCTGTCCTCGGTGGTGGCGTTGGTGTCGTCGCAGCTCGCAGGCGCGCCCTGGGTCTGGCTGGGAGCCGGCGGACAAGTGCTTATTTAAGCAAATTAAGGCGCTCGGTCGTGTCGTGTTGGAGTTGGGGAATTCGAATGATTAGCGTGGCAGAGCGCGCGCTCGATACTTATACGACCAAGGTCGGCGCAAGGGATTGGAGAGAGAGAGGAGGATAAGAAGACTCAAGCAAGCAAGGGAGCGCGCGCCTTCCCTTCCCCGTTGTGGTGTGGGACATGGCTACTACTAGATGGTTGTGGTTCGGTTGGAGGGGAAGGTGAACGAACAAAACTGTTGTGGAGGGAGGGAAAGCGAGGACGGCGACGGGGTTCGAAAGCGTTGACGCCTTCGCAGAACAGGGCAGGGCAGGGCAGGGCGCCCTGTTGTTCGTCCGGCGTTGGGCCTCCGCGCCGCGTCGCCGTCTAATCCCCCGGCGATTGCGTCGCATATGTTCCCATGCCGCTGCTGCACGGGTGCACCGGATGCAACCACAAAACAAAGGGGGCCGGTAAGCCGCGACGTCGACCTGCGGCCCCGATGGTGCCGTGGCAGGGTCACTGATACGTACAAGGAGCAATCCACTCCAAGTTGACGTTTGCGACTGATTTATTGGTTTAGCTTTGCAGCAGCGGTAAGCACTGATTAAGTGAAACTGTAGTGTCCTCGCCTCCTTTCAGGAATCTGGTGCAGATAAGAGGGGATATTATCAGTGTGAGTGATGTGACGCAATCCACTCCCCCCAGCTTTGCCTCCATGGTTTGTGCGTCGAGCAGCAAGCAGCAAGCACCCTGCCAGCTTACGGGGCCGTTCCTCTCTTTCTCGGGCGTTCTGTCCCCCCGGAAAAGAGGACCGTATGCCGTGAGTGTGTCGCGGCTGTAGCGGACCCACCCGAACCCATGGAGAATGAGCACGAGCTGCAGGCAAAGGCAAGGTATGAGCTACGAGGAGACTACCGGTAGGGTAGGCCGCCGGCCGGACCGTGGACCACCGTGGTTGGCTGCCTTGGCCTGGGAGGTTCGGTATAGCCGTTTGTGCCCGTTGTGCGCACCCTGTCCCTTTCCCTTGTGGTTCGGATTGGTTGTTCTGCAGTGAGTGCCTTGGGAGGAAGCAGCAGGTGCGCCCGCCCCGCCGCGCCCAACTGGTGAGCGAATTGAACGGGCGAATGAGCGAACGTTCGCCCCGGCTTGGATTTTCTCGGAAGCAACTGGGAGCAGTAGAGTAAAGCTCGCTTGATTGCGGCCGAATTCTAAGTAAGCGTGCTTACCTAACTTAGATTTGGATGGACGGCAGGGCAGGCAGCGAAGGTTGACCAACAACATATACCCGCCGGGTTTCGTTCCGTTCGATTATCTGACTGTAGCAGCCTCGCCCTCGCCCTCGCCCTCGCAGAAACAAAGAAGGATTATTGTTCGGATCAACTGGTGACGTTGCTCCGCCACCGCCACGTCATTAGCTTTTTTGTTTTAGGGTTGCCACGTCATTAGTAGTAATGTAGGATGTGGTGCCCCCCTAGAAGAAGAACGCGAAACGATCCGTGCCACGCGGTTGCGTAGCGGTCATCTGGGACCGTACTCAGAATGGACTGTAGCCTCCGGGAAATTCTGGTCTTTTTGGTTGACGTTGAATCAAGCAAGCGTAGCGTGGCATGGGCAACGCCTGGCCGGCTGGCAGCCGCCGACCAAGTCACCGAGATGCTAGTAGTAGTCCGTGCCGCGCGCCGCCTCAACGCGACGCTTTGAAGCACGCACACGTGGGGCAACAAACAGTCTGACGATCGAGTCGACGTCGTCGAAGTGCCGTGAACCTAGCCAGATCAGCACGAGGGCGCGGCTGCGAGGAAGGGAAGCCGAGAGGTGGGACGCGAGACGTGTCCGCCCGCGGCCCTGCCCCTGCTCGCGGAACCTTATCCGGTGCCTGCGGCCGCGGCAGCGACGCGGGAGGATGGGATTGGGATGGGTCCGCCGCCACGCCGCGCACACGGGCAGCGACAGCGACGGGACGGACGGCAAGCAGGGCGGGCGGGCTTGGCCTCTGACCCCTCTCATGTGACTCGATTTGTTCTTCCTGTTGCAACAAGCTTGAAGGAGCGTTGAATCGGCGTTGGGGTCAGCTGTGCTCTGCCCGTGCCGGGTCGGCTTCGGCCATAGCCTATGGGGGGCTGCGCGGTGCGTCAGTGTTGGTCACGGCTCACGGGCGCCATCATCATATTGCTGACGGCGCGCTGCGCTCCGGGGATCGCTCGCCGCGCCATCGATGATGGCGTTCGCGCGCGCCGGGCCTTTTTGACCGGCAGCGCGACCACAAAACAAAAGGCGACCTTTCCGTGGCGCGGCGCAAGCACTTTTCCAGTTTTCATAAACAATGCAGCAGGCAGCAGCCGAAGCCCGAAGCTCGTGCCGGCGCGCTGATTCGGAGCAGACAGACCGGTGGTAGCGCATCAATCGGCGAGCGCGGATCCAACAGGAATCTCAGAGGACAGGGAGCTCATGTGACGAGTGAGTGAGATTATAGAAAACGGCGATGCTGCTAGCGGCAGCGATTTGAATCCAATCCAACATACTCCTGATGATGGATGACCCACCCATCCATCCGTGACATGAGCGCCCGACATGCCGCAGGACCAGGAGCAACCGGAGCGGACGTGTCTGGTCGGGCCATAACACAGATTTTCTTCTGTCCCCGCCAAACGCCAGCCAGTTTCATTTTCGTTTCATTGACCGGCGGCCGTTTTCGGTTGATCCGTGCCACTCGGCACTCTCCACTGCGCCGCGCGCCCGCCGGGGGGGGGGGGGGGGGGGGGGGGTGGGGTGGGGTGGAGGGGGGAGGGCTGGGCTGGCGGGGGGGTGGTCGGGCGTGGCGGCAGACGCCTCCTTTTCCCCTAATACAGCAGTCAGTGAAATCAGCCGGCCGGGGTGGATCCGTGCCGTGTCTGTCTCAGCACGGCGTTGCTTCAGGTACTACAGCAGGCCTCGTAGTATTCCTCAGCAGTTCCGTTCGATGATTGCTTGCGATTGCGAGTCAGTCATGATCATGATGGCCACCATGATTTGTTGTGCGTGCGTCGTCCGGCGTGATTTACTGATTCGTTCTTCTTGCTCGCCGAAATGATTTTGATCGCTCTGTCGTCGTTTCTCGGGTCCTTCGAACCAACGTTGGGTTCCATTGTTTGGTGCGGCAGTCGACAGAGGAGCGGAACAACATGCAGCACGTACGTGTGAACTAATGGTTGGTGGAGTTTTCTTTCGGAACTGAACTACAAAAACGTGCATGAAATCGTGACCCTTCTTTCAGTACAGTACTAGTAGTACCAGTTTGTGTTGTGTCGCGTGCACATTGTCCAAAAAAAAAAAAAATAATCCCCCACGCCGGTTAGAGCAGACAAACAAACTGTCTTTTTTGGTAGTCCGGCTGACAGACAAAAAAAATGTGAAGGACCAACCTTCATTACTGTTTTCTTTTTCTTGAGACTCGCCATCACCAACCTTCATTACTTTTTCTTTTAGACGCTCCAATCTTCATTACTTGAGACGTTTCCTTTCTGTTACCTGCCACCCGGCCCGGCCTGTTTACGATTTGGCACTCCATGCGTATTGTTGTACCGGCCTTTTGGTCTGCTGTATTCAGCCCTGTTAAAGAACATTGGGCTTGGGCACTTACCTACATTGGGCGTTACCATGTTCTTTGTCGATATTCTTCATGGGAAAACAAGATGGGAAGGCAGGTATGGACGTATGGTGGCTGGGTGATATCGTACGAACAACACAGATGGGATGGCCGTGTTGGAATTATTATTATTTTCCTTTTGAAAGACAGACAGGTAGATACCGAACCTAGGCCCGGCCCTGGGGGCGGGCGGGGCGAACGCCCTGGGCCCTCGGTCTCAAGGGCCCCTATCGTTGGTATGTATCCAGCAGGTATGTGTCGTCGTCTCGTCAAGGCTCAGCGGTGAAGATCTTTGTGTTTGCCGACCTGCTAGATTACAGTAAGTTGTGCACTCTTCAAGCGATTGAGGCCCACCCCAGCGACGTAACCCTCGTAGGCTTGCGACGTTATAGTTTCCCAGCTCGCGGTGGCGGTGGCTCGACGGTTTGACTCGGAGTTCGCTTGTATCTCAGTGGGGGGCATGTCGACGGCTTGACTTGGAGTCGGTCACTTGCGTCTATTTAGCTTGCATCCGTCTGAGCAAGTTGTATGTCGTATGCGCCCCAGACCCCAACGTTGTGATGATTTCATTAGATTTATTTTGTGCGTATTGTCGTATTCACAGACAAACACCTTGCTGGCTTTATTAGATTGGCTCAATGGTACATGACTGAAACATACTGCTTGTTCATTGCTTCTGCATGCTCACTTGAAAGTAGGGTACAAGTAACAATCATACATAATGGGAGTGTATGTGCAATTAAGTGTTTATTAACAACATTTAAGGATTAAGAGGCTCAAACTTTTTTGTCGCCCCGGGCGTCGAAAAACTCAGGTCCGGCGCTGTCCGAACCTGAAGGATTATGAAATTGTGATGTAAGCAAGTACTGACAGCAAGCATGAAGACTTGAAGAGCGAGCAAGTAGAATCAACTAGTAGGTCACAGTACAGCCGTAGCGACGGAGCTGAATACATACGTACACACTGTACTGAACTTTCATGAAGGTCTTGGCCTTTTGCCAACCAATGGATAATGTACGTCAATATCCTTCATCCTTGCAAGGATCCACTAGTACGTGTAATGCGGACATATCTGCTCTCAGCAGATAAAGCCCGTGATCTGAAACCCATAGTCCTACTAGTACCTGTTATGGCATGCATGCACGCAGCACGCTGACATGTTGTGTACTAGCGTGTGGCGTGGAGTTCAAAGCGCTGGGCCTTCACCGGTTAGGTTAGGTCCCTTTGACCGTGACTTCGGACCGTGGGGGCGGGTTGGCTAACCGTATTATCTGCTCTTGTTCCTGTTAGGTTCAGAAGACTGCCAGAATCCGCCTGCTGCTTTCCTTTTCACTCCATGTTCTTGTCGTCAGAGTTCCACAGTAGGTGGCCTAAACTTCGTTATTATTGGTCCCATCATCTCTGCCTAAACAGAATCTAAAGTAGTAGCATTAAGTTTCATTGAGGACTAATAATATGTCAAATAGGTGGTCTACTGGCCTTGTGTTGGGCCAGTTCGGAGCTAACCAAGAACACTACTGCTGTTAGGAAAAAGAGAAGTGATGCAATGGTTGAGCGCCACTGCCACTTGGTGTCTGATACCAATCGCCGATGACAAACAACGTCAGCAGCAAGGGCCGATGCTGACATTCTAATGTTAATTTTAATGTTGGGATCCCACACCTAACAAGCCACTAGAGAAGAATAACATAACATGGTCCTATAGCTCTCAGAAGATTCAGACGTGTCATTCAGTTCAGTCTGATGAGTCTCAGCGTTCCTGAAAGAACAACGCCAGCAAATTCGTCCAGCATCCGTCCGATAAAACAACGAGATCGACGTCGATGGCGAACGGCGACATAAAAAGAGGGAGGTGCCATCGATGCCCTCGCAAAGACGCAAGACGTTGCTATCGACTGACATCGGATCGGAGGGTTGGTCCTGCTCCTGGTTTCGCCCTCTGCACACGCACGAACCAATAAATCCATCCGCTCGTCTGCGTCTGCGTGTCGAATGACGGAAGGAAAAAATGGCACGCATGGATGGACGGACGAGCTCGATCGATCAAGAGATGGAAAGGAACTCGTTCGAGTCTGGAACGAACAACACCTCACGAAAATGACGCGCCCGTTTTGATTTTGATGGGTGGAAATTAAACGCGGTGCGATGTGATCCCCCGATTGGATGAGTTTGGCCACCTGTTATGGCGCACCAGCGGGGCCGACGACCACCTACAATCATTCTCACTTACATACAGTTGTAAAATGCTAGAATAAAATCTGTTATAAAAACTGAAATGAACATGAAAGAATAAAAAGCTCAAAGTGAAAGGAAGATACTGTACTACCGGTAGTACTGAATCATTGTAGAGTACAGTCAGGCCGAGAATAAAATCACTAGTACTACTCACTTTTGATTATTTCAAGGGGGTAGGGAAGCCAACACGCTCTTTCTGCCCCTCCCTTGCTTTTACTTCGAGTGTCATCAGCTTTGTCTGTCCCCGCTAGTGGTAGCAGTTCCGTACTACTAGTAGTAGTTCGCAAAAATTTCATCATTTCCTACTCTAGACTAGACCAGGCTGAAAATTTTATGTGATTCTTTTTTTCTGCGAAGAAAAGTTTATGAAATTGTTCGTCCTAATTTATATAAAAAGCTCCCAATCAATGCGCGGACGTAACAGGACACACAGAGTAGCCAGGACCTGAAAGCGCTGCGTCGCGTCTTCAACTCACTGCACTGCTCGAATCGTGAGAAATCATGACGAGACTCTACTGTAGCCATGCCATGCCATGCCATGCCGATGGTGGTCGAAAGGAGGAGAAGCACACGCGCGGCGCGGGTTGTCTTTGCATCATTGCCAATCAGCAAAAGCGACCTGCCGATGCAGATGCGCGGCAATGCTTCGTTATGGGAGCCACGATGCACGGCCGCATAAACTGGAGTGAGTGACGAGGCAAGATTTCCACTGTCTTCTTCTTCGACGTGGCACTGCACCTGTATTTTCTTGATATAAACAGGCGGTTATCGGTCACTACCACCGAACGAAGAACCAAATATTTTACGATAGTTTGATCCGACTGTATAAATAATGTTATCTTGTACCGCCACCAATGGTTACAGGTATTTTGTTAAACCGAGGATAATATCAAGAAAAATAAAAATAATAGGTTAGCAATTACTGTATTTCTTACTCCCACATTAGTGGTAATGATCAGAGATGAGGCCGGTCACTAAATTACAACATATGTATTACCTGTATTTTGTTAAACCTGAGGATAATACTTTGACAATCAGTTGTCAATTTGACCATTTTTTAACTTTACTAATTTGATCCTGCTCTTGAACACTTTCCTGTCAAATTGACCCATCCTACCAATTGCAACCCGTTCAAAAAAAAAAGTAAAATCGGTAAAAAGGGATCCATTTTACAGTAAAGTGTTTCAAAGCAGGATCAAATTTGAAAAAATTAAATTAAATTGACAATTAGTCTTTAAAACAGGGTCTAAACAGCGATTTCCCCTTACTTATTTTATTAATGCTCCCTTTTCCTCTTCCTGCACTCTAAGCTCGCTGACATCCGAGAGAGAGAAAAGCAGCACCATTAGCATACAAAAAGAGTGGAAGAAGAAGAAAAAAAAAACTACAGATTTCTTTTTTCCCTTTTCCTTTTTGGCATATAAGTTAGTTTGGTTCCTGGAGACGGGCGGATGGTATAGCTGTTAAGGGAGGCACGAAGGGGTGGCAGCACAAGGAGGAGAGGAGCTGCAGTCCGCAGACATGGTTGCACCGGCCATTGGTGCGGTGGTGCTGTTCTTGGCTGCAACTTCATTTGGGGCTAATGCCGACACCGACTCAAACGATGGTGAGTTCGTTCTGCTCCTTCTCTCGAAGCTTGTGTTTTCGCTTCAGCACATCGTGAGTCACGATGCATCCTCTTTGTGGTTATGCTTGGTCCGGATTTTGATCCGAGAGAAATGAGTAGGGTGTGTTCTTGGTTGTTTTCCTCCCCCCTGTTCGGGGTCACTTCATTGCAATTGTAGAAGGCCCGGGTTTGACATGTATCGCTGGTTTCCTGAAATTTAGGCTCAGATACATTTGGTTTGAAACACAGGAAACGCTATTTCTTCAGTTTGCTGTATGCGAACATCTTTGATTGTGGCAATTATTTCCTTATCTTACGGAAAAATAGTGAACACCACCCAAAATTTGCAACTGGAAACGTTAATCACCCAGTGTTTCTGAAATCTTGTTTTTGTTCTTGCCCATGCAGTCAGTGCTCTCAACGTCTTCTACACAAGTATGAATTCACCACCCCAATTGACAAATTGGGTGTCCCAAAACGGGGATCCCTGTGGGCAAGGGCAACCTTGGCTTGGGGTCACCTGCTCGGGCCCCAGGGTGAAAATAATGTGAGCTAGATGGACCTTCTGAAGGGTTGTGTTGTCCATTCGCGACAACTTGTACTGCTCATCTGAATTTTGTCTTTCTCCTGAATATTTCCTGTGCAGAAGGTTATCTGGAATGCAGCTTAACGGGACCTTGGGGTACAACATGAATCAGCTGACTGAGCTAGTTGAGCTGTAAGTGACATCTCTTATGCTCTAAATTACAATTCGCAGATGTTTACAAAAAGCATGTTGTTATGTGTTATAGTTCTAATCTAACATAGATTTCTGCAGTGATATGAGCAACAATAATCTTGGAGGCAGTGACATTCCTTATAATCTTCCACCGAATCTTCAGAGCTTGTGAGTCATGGGCGACATGTAACCCATATCCTAATTATCTAGAATAATCTATTTTGGTCTCATATAAAACTTGGCGTTGCAGTAATCTTGCAGGAAATAATTTTACTGGAACCGTACCATACTCCATCTCCCAGATGGTTGCACTTAGGCAACTGTAAGTTCCCTTTTGGGGTTTGTACTATGCTGCTTTGCTTGAGCACTTTGATGGAATGTGACCAAATATGTCTGTTGTTTTCTCCTTGCTGCAGAAATCTGGGTAATAATCATCTCTCAAACATGAATGATATGTTTAATGGTCTCACAAATTTAACACTGATGTGAGTGATTTTCTATTCTCTTTATGCTTGATGTGTTGTTTGACAATCCCAGTGAAGAAACTTGAGCCGTTTTTTTTCAAATTTTTAGGGATCTATCGTACAACTCATTTTCTGGTGAGATTCCACAAAGCTTTAAGTCCTTGACGAGTTTGCAAAAACTGTGAGTACTCATCTTCCTAATGTCCAGTTTCACTTTCTTTCACCAATAAGAAAAAAACAAAAGATGTACATGGTTACATTGCTATCATTTTGTCAGTTATCTTCAGAATAACAGATTTAGTGGCACGATAGATGTCCTTGGCAATCTTCCTCTTACTGACTTGTAAGTTGACATGCTTACCACCTTCACTTCTTACAAGTCGATTTTCTATGTAACATTTAACGACGATTGCAGAAATGTGGAGAACAACCAATTCTCTGGTTGGGTACCAGATAAACTAAAGGGAATCAACAGTATTCAGTAAGTATTTATACTACTGGAGCAATGGTTACGACTGTAAACATATGGGTTGTACATAAAAACTTATTTCTGCTTCTACAGGACAAGTGGAAACTCATTTAACAACGGTCCTGCTCCATCACTTCCGCCATCTCCATCTTCAACGTCTACCCCTCCACTTACTACTCGACCTGCTGTTCCAAGTAGTACTGATGGTAATGATAGCCCGGCCGAACATCATAGCAAACGCTCTAAACTGGGAGGTGGTGCAGTAGCAGGAATTGTAATATGTTTACTGTCCGTTGGTGCACTTGCTGCATTCCTTGTGATCAAAAGGAAATCTTGGAGGATTTCACGCGGACAAGACCCGGAACAGAATGAGCCTCTCAGCCCTCTTGCTTCTGGACTGAAACGTAAGTCTCATGGATACCTATTCTCATCTTACTGTTGCACTTTGATGGGCTAAATAATTTTGTTGTCCTTCTGTCTGAAAAATTTTACTTTTCAGAGATGAAATCTATTAAATCTATCAAGATCATATCGACAATTGGCAAGGGAGAATTGCAGAAGACTGTTTCAATGAGCGTGAAGCCACCAACGAAAATTGACCTGCATAAGTCCTTTGATGAAAATGATAGTACAAACAAGTCCATCACAAGAAAAGTAAGTTTGTCATCGATCACAGTACCTGCATACACGGTGGCAGACTTGCAGGTGGCAACAGGCAGCTTCAGTCCTGATAGTCTTATTGGCGAGGGATCATTTGGGCGTGTTTATAAAGCAAAATTCGGCGATCAGAAGGTATCCTCTACTTCCCTGCTGCAAAACATTTTGAATTAAGTTTTTTTACACTTTTTTGTTTGATATGTCATAAAATCTGCAATCAAGTGGACATGCTAAAATTTGAACATGTTAATCTAACTTTTAAAGCCATGGTATCTAGGTGATGCTCTTCATTTCAGCAATTTTGAGGCACTGTAAATTATGATGCTAACTACTGCGTTACTGCCATCCTCTGACTGTGAATTTCAGGTCTTGGCTGTAAAGAAAATCAATTTTTCTGCATTTCCACACCATCCTTCAGATTTGTTCATGGAGTTGGTAGCAAACGTTTCAAGGCTAAACCATCCAAACCTTGCTGAGCTAGATGGCTACTGCTCAGAGTATGGACAGTGTTTGCTAACATACGAATTCTACCGGAACGGCTCTCTCCATGACTTCCTTCATGTGAAGGATGAACACAGCAAACCATTGTCTTGGAACAATCGTGTTAAAATTGCACTAGGATCTGCAAGAGCATTAGAGTAAGTAAGACTAAATTGTCAACCATTCTTTCCTTTCTGTTTAAAACAGTCCAGATATTAATAAGTCAATTATACGATTATTATTTTTACAGATACCTACATGAAACTTGTTCGCCGTCTACTGTTCACAAGAATTTCAAGTCATCCAACATTTTACTGGACAGTGAACTGAATCCCCACGTCTCAGATTCTGGGTTCGCAGACCTTATTCCCAACCAAGAATTTCAGGTAAATCATGTACTAAAGCCATGACACCTGCACGATCATATTCATGATGAAAAAAGCCATAAGATATCCAGTTCTTTACTATTCTGTACTTAATTTTGTACTGCGAGTAGTAGTAATCAGCAACATACTCAGATAGTATTTGAATCCAGAAATACTGACACATTTGCAAACAACATGTTCAGGAATCAGATGAGAACTCAGGATACAGGGCACCTGAGGCGACCATGTCTGGCCAGTACTCCCTGAAGAGCGACGTGTACAGCTTCGGAGTCGTCATGCTAGAACTCCTGACTGGCCGGAAACCATTGGACAGGTGGGCAGCTGCTATTGCCGTTTTGCTTCAGATCACAATCTCAGGCTTTCTGATGTATAGAGTAATAACGATAGTAAAAAGCAGTCAGCAACGTAGCGTAATTTGTAAGTGGTCTGAACATTTGGCGCCTGCACGGTTTGCAGATCCCGGCCGCGGTCAGAGCAGTCGCTGGTCCGGTGGGCGGCGCCGCAGCTGCACGACATCGACGCGCTGGACCGGATGGTGGACCCCGCGCTGCAGGGGCTGTACCCTTCGAAATCTCTCTCGCGCTTTGCCGACGCAATCGCCCTCTGCGTCCAGGTAAATCGACCCTCTGTCTCTGCCCTCAAACGCAAACATTTTCCGGCGCTGCTGCAGAACGCTGATGCTTTCGCCTCAACTCTTGCAGCCGGAGCCGGAGTTCCGGCCGCCGATGTCCGAGGTCGTGCAGTCGCTGGTCCGGCTCGTGCAGAGAGCGGGCACGGCGCGGATGCACGGGGATCACTCGCGGGGGTTCAGCGAGTCCGGTGGGGACTGCGAGTTCTGAAGAAAGAGGAACAAAAAATTATGGAGGTGTACATACGCGTCCGAGAAGTTATTGTGGCAGTATTTTGCAGTAGTTAGCGCCGTGAATAGTGTAAAGTAAATCGGCGTGGTTCAAACCCGCTGCTGTTCTAGTATCTCAGGAAGTTCAACAGTAGCGTCCGCAGCATATTGAAATTTGGGTCATTTTTGCTGGTTCAAAGAAGAAATTTGGGCCATTTTTTTTTTCTAATATGGACGTAATTTGATGCTACGTTCCTGCTGGATCTTCTAACAAGATCAATGTTGATTCAAAGAGAGAAACCGAAAGCAAGCACTTGGGCAGGATGTTGGCACCGACCGAATTTGTTCGGACTGCCTCGTATTCACGAGACCCATCTAACCATTTTTTGTCGCGTTATTCCGTTGGTATGTCAATACGTTCACATCACAGAGAATCCCTATTCCGCTCTTGGTCCTGGTGCTGCTGGCTTCCAGCGACCGGCGTGCCGCCGCCGCGCCGGCAGGCTCGCGAGCGAGGGAGGAGCACGCACGGCGAGCGGGCGCGGGCTCATCTAGGCAGGCACTACTCTACTCGGCGGTGGAATGGCGCCCGCTGGGCCACTGTTGAGAGGCTCCCGCGTTTGATGTCGGATGGTGTGTTGTTTTTATTTCGGCCCGAATATTCTCCAATCTCCAGGCCGAAAAAACAATTTCCCGGCACCTTCCACCAACCCACGCTCGCTCCCTCCCCTCCACCTACCGGCCTCGTCCATAAACACCGGGCCGGAAATCCAACCCACCCGCCGCCGCCACCACCCTCCTCCACGGCGCCACCGCAGGCGCCGAGCAACGGAGGCACTACCGCACCGCCTTGCGCACCGTCGTCCCGAGCGGACGGGCAAGGGCACCACCGGCGAATCCGGTTACACGTCCCTCTCTCTCTCTCTCCGTGCGGCAAGCCACAGGCGGTGTGCCAGTGAGAGCGTCCCGAGCTCGCGCGACGGGGGAGCGGCTCCAGCGGCTGGCACAGGCCGTGGAGGCTCAGGACAGTCTGCCATCTGAAAATCTTCAGGCATGTGCCGGTTTCCTGCTGTTCACAGGGTTGTTGTGGTGGTCTATAGTATACCTGTATATCTCTGTTTGTCATTGATAGATCGTGAGTGTGGAGTGTCTTTTCTGAAGGTACGGCTTGCATGACTGGATGTGGAATGAGATAGGTCGAATGCGTGAATCTTGCTTATTGACTCTCGGGACTGAGGCTTAAAAGGAGTGACGTGTCCTATAGTTTTCTGAATCTGGTCTCAGAAGTTACCTCTCTACGAGAGCATTTCACGGTTTTCTCCTTCGAAAGAGTCAGTAAGCACCTCTCTCATGCTGCTTCGTGGAATGCTTCATGTTCTATTCTGCAATAGCTAACATACTGTTATCTTCCAGAGTCTCCTTTGAGTGCGTTATTGGAACTCTGGTAACAAAGCTTAGATAGTGGGGCAGTTATGCAATAATCATGCCTTTGTTTTTATCCATGCCACTACTTTAGAAATAGTATGGTTGTCATCTTTGCGTGCAATGCAAGAGTTTAAAATCAGCTTGTTCATGATTGTTATCTTTAGTCAGGCTTGCTTAGGTTTCATAGCTGGTCTATATCTCTGACTTATCAGGTGTCGAGGATTTATGCTTGCGTGAAATATTTAACAAGGTAATAAAGTGGCTCAAGCACTCCATGCTCAACAATGCTCCTCCACGCTAAGGAGTCATTTATGAAGATGTATTTAGCTGCTAAGAGCTATTATGGAGGACTGGTGCCATCACATGCACAATCAGGTAGTATTACAACTTTTTGCCTTTTGAGTTCTCTACTTTCAAATCTAGAACACTCTAACTGACCTCAACCTGTTTTATTTAACAGCATTTGATCTTAGGCACTCTCTGAGCTCCTTGAACAAAGCTTCCAGACATGTTATTCGAAGCAGCACTCGTTCATTTACGCAGTTTTCACTTCAGAACAGTTCTGCTGACCAAGAGGTAGTGATTGCTATGGGAAGCAATGTGGGGGACAGAGTCGGTACATTTGATAGGGCATTGCAGCTGATGAAAAGCTCAGGCGTGAACATCACTAGGCATGCCTGTCTATATGAAACTGCCCCTGCTTATGTGACTGATCAGCCGCGATTCCTGAACTCTGCCATACGGGGCACAACTAGGCTGGGACCTCATGAGTTGCTTAAGGTGCTAAAAGAAATCGAGAAGAGTATTGGACGCACTGATGGAATACGGTACGGCCCAAGACCTATCGATCTAGACATACTTCTATATGGTAACTGTCAGATCGATAGTGAGACTTTAGTTGTGCCACATGAACGCATCCACGAGAGGCCATTTGTTTTAGCACCTCTTGTTGACCTTCTAGGTACATCTTGTGCTGATGATGGTATAGAAACAAGTTGGCAATTTCTCTCAAAGTGCAGCGGTGGGTACTTTGAGTTATGGAATAAACTTGGGGGTGAATCTTTAATTGGATCAGAAGGCATTAAAAGAGTATTACCTATAGGAAATCGTCTGCTGGATTGGTGTGAGAGAACCCTTGTCATGGGTATCCTAAATCTGACGCCGGACAGCTTTAGTGATGGAGGTAAGTTTCAACAAGTGGAAGCTGCCATTTCTCATACCAAGTTATTAATCTCAGAAGGGGCAGATATCATTGATATTGGTGCTCAATCCACCAGACCTTTTGCAAAGAGATTGTCTCCAAATGAAGAGCTTGAAAGGTTGGTTCCTGTTCTGGACGAGATTACAAAAATTCCGGAGATGGAGGACAAGTTGATCTCAGTAGACACATTTTATGCAGAAGTGGCCATGGAAGCAGTGAAAAGAGGAGCTCATATGATCAATGATGTATCTGGTGGGCAACTTGACCCAGCAATTCTTGAAGTTGTAGCTGAACTTGGAGTCCCATATGTTACCATGCACATGAGAGGAGATCCGTCAACTATGCAAAGTGAACAGAATTTGCAGTATGGTGATATTTGCAAGGACATTGCTTCTGAGATGTATGCATGGGTGAGAGAAGCAGAGCTATCTGGGATTCCTTTATGGAGGATAGTTATTGATCCTGGCATTGGGTTCTCCAAGAAATCTGAACAGAACCATGAAGTGATTATGGGCCTGGATTCCATCAGAAGAGAGATGTCTAAAATGAGTATAGGTGCTTCACATGTGCCAATGTTACTAGGACCCTCAAGGAAAAGATTTCTAGGTGAAATATGTGATTGTACCAATCCAGTTGATAGAGATGTTGCTACTGTTGCAGCTGCAACAGCTTGCATTTTGAACGGTGCTAATATAATTCGAGTTCATAATGTTGGATATGGTGTGGTTGCTGCCAAGGTCTCTGATGCATTCCTTAAAGCAAGATGATTATGCAATTCCAATTCCATAGAAGCAAAAGGAGCTGATGATAGTCATTCTGCTGCCAAATCACACAAGTCTGCACATAAATATCATAGTAAACTAGAGATGGAAATTTTATTGTGTCAGATTTTTTTTTTCTACAGTCTTCCATAAGAAAGGGTTTAAATCAGTAGCTGAGGAATACAACGCTGAAAAAGTAAGTCAACGTAGTAATTAATTCTTTTTCCAGTTTAAAAAACCCAGATGGATTTTGATATTTCAGCATTTCAAATTGTCAACAAGTGATTCCTTTGTGTCTCCTGTTGGAGTTACCTTACTCTGTCTGCTATGAAGCTTCTCCTGGCAACTTTATAACAGTTTTGAACCTTGGTATACCCAGTGAGGAAATCTCATTTACTGCAAATGCACTTTTGAGGGTCTCATTATCTTATAATGAAATCTTCTTATTTGCCTGCTAAAGAATTGTTAAGCACCTCTCATTCAGATTTATTTCCAACTACCCTTGGTTGCATTTTTCTTTTCCTTAAAGAAACTCCATGTTTCCTCCTGCCTTTTGTCGTCTATGATTTTTAAATTATAGTAGCTCTCAATGCTGTCAAGATACGTACTCAGTTATTGGAACTTGCCATCAAACAGACTAGAATCACTCAAGGTACCAGCTCCTTAGGGCAGTCACAATGGGATGCTATTTAGGAAACCACCACAAACCTATGGGGATGTGGTTTGTTGACTAATATTTGATCCTGTTGTTTAATAAGGCTTTTGTTGGTGTTTTCCATATGTGTTTTTTTTCGAAAAGGGAAAATCTTCTTTGACATAGCAAGTGCCGTATGATTCTTCGACCAATGTCAGAAGAGTGATATGATCAATTGTCTCTGAGGGCATTTCTGTTATTTCTTTATGAAACACTTGTATCTATGTTTAATTTTCCGAAAAGGAAAAATGTTCTTGGAAAGGTGCCTGATGATGAGGCTTCGACATAGCAAGTGCCGTATGATTCTTCGAACAATGTCGAAGGAGTGATATGATCAATTGTCTCTGAGGGCATCTTTGTTATTTCTTTATGGAACACTTCTTCAGCATTTTCTCTTGCAATCTTGTGCCTTCATGGCTCATTTGCATGCCCCTGCACCTGCCTCTTTTTTTCTTATAAGCTGGTTTTTGAGGCAGGTGTTGTTTTGCTTTCTCTCAATTGCAATACTATTTGGGAGGAACTTACAGAATTGAACTGTAATACAAATCCAAGTTGAACTCAAATCCAAAAGAAATTGGTTTGGATTCGGTGAAAAGTTTAACAAAACGAAATTAGTAATTACAAATGGAATTTTGCAGGTAGAATTCAAAGATCTTGATTCTGTCTTGTGAAGCTGCTTGGAGTCAGATTCTTTGTTCGATAAGCGTATTGGTTTGTTCCAGAAGAGTGTTGGTGTGTTGTCACATATAGAGGAGCCCTGCGAAAAGTAAGGGCTGTCATATAAGGCTGGAAAATTTGTTGGAATAAATTTCTTTCCCAATTTAGCAAGGCCAGATGGGTTTTGGCTTTTGAGAATTTCAAGTTTTGAAGAGAATGAGGCTTGGCATGCCAGGGGTCAAGACCAGATGGAGATTTTTTTTTTTTTCCCTTCTCTCCATGGCACCATCTAAGCACAGTGCTGGGGCTGCCGTGACATGCTAGGCTAAGGCTATGCATATGATTGACCAGGGTTTCTGAGGTTTCATTATCTATTTGCCCGTTAATGAATTATTGGGCATCTCTCCTACAGATTTAATCTCGATCTGAATTGCTGTTGATTACCATTTCCCCCCTTCGAAACAGAGTCCAGATGTACAGTACCTCTAGTCTTTTGTTCTGTTATTACAAATGGTAGATTTGTCCACCTTTTTCCATCAAATTGAATATTAGAATAATTCAAGTTTATTGAAAACGTTTGAGAAAGTACAAAACCTTGTGACTGGAAGGCATGTGGGTGTGATATGATCAGTTGTAGCTGAGGGTGTTCCTGGGATTTCCTTGTAATGCACTTCGTCATTTTGGCTTATGATCTTGCGGCATCATCATTGGGGCATTGCCCACCTCTTTTTTTTTCCCCTCCCATGAAGTGTACATTCTGCAGACCAAGTATTGTTTTCCTTTCCAAGTGTAGTAACGTGTGGAGTTGAACTGTATGAAGAGCCAGGTTGAAGCCGAAGCCAAATGCAAAGTTGGTTGGGAAGAAGCGAAGTGCAGGTTTACATTGGGCTCCTTGGTGAATTTTTTTTCGAAATGAACACAGCAGACACAACCGACTATTCCTGAGATTTTACGAAGTCACTACATGCACTAGCTGTCGATGGAAACGTCGTCTGACACTAAATGAATAATTAACTGTAATTACAACACTCATGTCAAATCTAAGATTTAAAGTCGATGAGTTGGTTTTACTTAAAAAAAAGCCTAACCATCTAAGCTAAGCTTAGTTTGTGAACGAGATGTAATATTTAAAATCAAAAATATTGTTGGACGAGTCTTTACATTGGCCGTGCTGATAATCCGTTCATAAATAAATCTAAAATGTTCGTCTAGAGTCATCAGTTAAACAATGAAGAAAGTACCTTGAAGCCTTTTTAGCGTACGAACACCCCTTCTCCAAGAGGGACGCGAGACGCGCAATCGCTACCGTACACGGACTCGTCAACGGTCCAGAATCACCGGGCAACCCCGTCAAATCTCCTGTCTTCATCTTTCCTTCCGGCCTCAGTGTTCCTCGATCCTTCGCCTCTCCCCACCTCAGATCGACGAGGCGATCAGGATTCAGGAGCAGCTCCGGGCCAGATCTGCTGCCGCGGGACCCGAGGTAATGGAGAAGCCGCCGCCGTTCCAGGAGTCTGCCCACTGCGACGTCTGCGGCTGCACCTTTTCCACCTTCCGCCGTCGTGTACGGATCCCCTTCCTCTCCTTTATCTATCTCTCAAATTCTATCTGATAACCCTACCCTCTGTAAACTTTCTCCGTTGTCTCGCTACCAATCGGATCGTAGCTCGGCTTATTGTGGTAGGTTGGTAGACGAATGGAAACAAACATGATTAGTACCTTCCTTTTTTGGACTTTGACAGCATCACTGCCGCAGTTGTGGGAGGACGCTCTGCCATGAGCACTCTTCGTACCACATGGTAAGGAACCTTCTCTAGCCGTGGTAATGCCTCGGGAGCTTGTGTTGCGAGGTTAACCTGTTTGGCACTTGCGCTTCAACTCGTTTCAGACTCTGCCGCAGTATGGGATATACACTGACGTCAGAGTATGTCTCGATTGCTTCAACAAGTCCTCAAGGTACCCTCACTATCCGTCAGACGAGCTATCCCGTTGTGTGCAGTCTAATGTTGTGCTCACACTTGTGTTTAGTTTTGTAAGCAGTCAGCTTTGCTTGCTGTTTAATAATACTGTTTTGTTTTGCAGCCGTGGGCGTGATGATAATGCGGGGTCACCTGGGATCATTTCTAGTGCAACGGAATCCTTTTCAGGGCTAAATTTGGATGAAGAGGATGGTCCTTCGCCCACAAAAATATCATCAATTCAGAGCACACCAGCCCCTATTGATTGCAAATGTGGAATGCCCTTGTGCATATGTGAAGCACCAAAACCGAAACCTGTTTCTATAAAGGTAGGTGATGAACTATTTTAATTCTATATACACTTTAGTTTTATTCGCATCAGCTTAATGATCTCATGCAGCAGAATATAAGTGCCGCTTCCTCAACTGCACAATCTAACCCAAGACCAAAGAAACCTGCCCCCAGCCAACAGAAGGCTTCAACTACTTCCAGCAGCAACTCAAGGTTTACTGTACTTCACTTTCAGCCATCGTTATAAGATTGCTAGACTTCTCGGTCATATATGTATACTAATCGTCGTAGTATACTCTTGTCATATGATCATATCTCCCAACCTTTTTTATATGATCTGAAAGCATGCTGTGCCCGTTACCTTGTTGTTGCTGCAGTTTTGTACATATCAAATAGGGAAATTAATATTTCTGTATTAGTCTCAGTTAGAGTAATGTTTGACTAACGCATTTGATTTCACACTCTTTATGATACCCTTTCTTGTTGTTTGGGCAGCTCATTCTTTAATCTTGGTGTAATGAGTAATGACAGCAATGACAAGCGTGTGGCTGACTATGAAGTTAGTGGAGAGGTAACAATTTTACATAAGAACTCAACAGTCCTATTTCGTTATTCAACTGCCCTTGCATGGTTGGAGTTTGTAACCCAGTCTTTGCTTCTTTTAGGGACTGAGAGAGGCTATTAAAAGTGGTAATGTTAACGGTGTGAAGAAACTTCTTAGCCAGGTAGAGTATCTCTTTCTTGTTACATTTCTTTTTCTAAAAAAAAAGGTTTGCTTCTTACATTTAGTATTGGTCAGGGAGTGGATCCAAACTACTGTGACAAACAAGGATTCACTTTGCTACATTTGGTACGTTCTCCTTTAATGTATGCCTTGTTGATTTATATCTTGGCCTCTTTGTACAATTCGCTTGTGTGTTTGCATGGAAGTGTTCGATCATACATGATAAGTAAAAGGGGCATTACTGTTTTTACCCTTGTTTACGGTTCCAATGTTGATTTTGCCCCCCGTTTTGCCACTTATCATTTTTACCCCCGCTTTTTGAAATTGAAGCAACACCTTGCCCCTAGTAGGGGCAAAATCAACATTGATCAATACTGATTTTACCCCTACTAGGGGCAAGGTGCTGCTTCAATTTCAAAAACCAGGGGTAAAAACGATAAGTTGCAAAACGGAGGGCAAAATCAACATTGAAACCGTTAGCAAGGGTAAAAACAGTATTGTGCCTAAGTAAAACTCATAAAAAGTTGATGCATCACGATAACGAACATGTATTTGCATCAATATTTAGAAAATCCATATTGATGAAAATGAAAAGGTCTCATGAAAATCAATCTGTCTTCTATGGATTAATTGCTTTCATATTTGCTGGATTAGAGGATATATCTCCCTCCATATGCATGGCAGCATGAGCAACTTGTGCTAGAGTGTTGCTGTCTGGCATATACATCTCAGTAGTCAGTGCAAATAAGCAAATCCAGATCTAATGTTTTCTATCTATGGATGATTGCAGGCTGCGCTATTTAATCAGACCGAGATTGCTCTTGTTCTCATGGATCACGGATCAAATGTTCAAAGCAAAAATGGACAAGGTACCCTTTCAATCTGTCTTTCCACTCATATGCTCTGGATGATACTGTTGAGTGCTTTTCCTACACAAAAGGTTCAGTGTAAAGTAAATTAGGAGCTAATGTTGGTTGAACGGCAAAGTTCTTTGAGGCTCTGCAATACACAGGCTACCAACACCAACAGCTATGCATAGGCCTTTCTGAACAGAATTGTCAGTTTAGGTGAGAAGAGCGTTGGAACTGGTAATAGTAGTATAGTACATTCACTGTTCTGATAGTTTTTAGCTTCTAGATACTGATAAATTAATAAAAATCATGCAACGACTACTTAAATGCAGAAAACCAATTGCTCTAGGCTACTTGTCAGAATTCTATTTCACCATTATGTAAACTCAAATTGATATGCTTATATTTATGCTGAATCATACACAACTTGTTGGGCAGGGGAAACTCCTTTGGACTGCGCCCCGGCCATGCTTCAGTATAAAATGCGACAAAAGATGGAAGAACTTGCAGCATCGCAGCAGGGATCCGTTTGATAGCATCCGATCTGCCTCTTCTTGTCCTCCTTCCTGTTTGTATCAAAGAGAAGGTGTTCCACTACATGGTTATGAATAAACAACCATTAAGAGCTGGAAGAGTTCTTGCTGGGGGTATAGTATTCTGTGCTGACACGTCCAGTGACTGTGGAATGCTAAACGCATATGGTTGTTTTGCCATCGAATAATCCATCTCATCTCACTAACCTAATATACTATGACTCCATGTAACGTGACACTTCTTTGACTCCACTGGCCTATCATGTTAGTGGAAATATTTGTTGCAAAAGATCTATTTCCTGCCTCCGCGGCCCAAGGGAGCCAGGAGTCGCCGGCTAGATAAACTCGGCGTTTTTTTTTCGCCGGCAGCCTCGTCCGCGCTACGGCGGCTTCCATTTTTTATTCGCCCCGCGCCTGCGAAAATATCTTTGGCATCGCTCTGCGCCTTTGCTTGCCAGATCTTTTCGATGCGCCTCGTCAGAGCCTTGTCCTGAAATGAATCTTATCGATCCATTATTCTGTCTGGGCGAGCTGAAAGTACTACTAATATCCTTTAATGTGACGTTGGATATCTTGAAACAAAGAAGGAAAGTATCCGCTACTGTATAGGTAATATCCTTTAGGTACGAAAGTTATTGTCAATGCGGCAGTATGATAGCCTAACCCTTTTTCTTAGCATTAGAGCAAAACCTAAACCTAACAGTCGTGTCAACTATTATAGCGAAACAAATAGACAAGATATATATGCGACGAACGGTCTCGACCATTCACCGGGTGACCCATGAATCCATCCCACGATCTCCAGTGTCATAATAGGCACAAACTGCACTGCATCTGCAGCGCGAGAAGCTGCTATCTCTCCTTGGGATCAATGGCGATAAGAGGTAACCATTTGGCTTGTTCTTACGGAACCCTGACTCGTACAGATACAGATGTTTGAAACATTTGAATTTTCTGTCGCTAACGACAAACTCCATATGGTCACCTAGGATACAAATGAAAGCTACGTACGTACTACTACTCGTCCAACCTTAACGTTTGACAGATAACACCCAGCTAACACGCCAGTACTAGGATATTGTAGTAGTACGTACTCCGTATATGTGCTAGTACCATGATCCCAAAAAAACTACTTTTTTAATTATTAATATTTTTTAATACAAATTTATATTAAAAAAGATTAATAATTAAAAAAACAGAGATGGTATCTCGCAACAACCAGCAAGCAAGCAGGAGCAGGACGGCATCGTCAAAGAGAAGAATCGCATGAAGCCGGAAGCCCTTCCGCCGCGCCGCGGGCCAAGGAAGGACCTTGGCGGCTTAGGTCCGAGATATTTCTCACCAAGCGTCGACCGGGGAAGCCGCGCCAGTCCACGTGGAAAAGCGACGCCACGGCGGACCGTTAAAAGCGCTCCCTCCTCAGGGCCACCACTTGCTGTTGTGCTCTTCCCTCCTCCTCTTCTCGACCAGCCCACCGCTTCACCCAATCACCCCCCTTGCGTTGCGTCGGTTGAGGTGGCCGCGCGCCGCGGGCGGGCGGGCGGGCGACGACGACCCGAGCTCTAAAGGGTTCGCGGATTCCTGTTCCACCGCCTCGTCGTTAGTACAGTACAGCCTCCCTCCTGCTACCTATCGACGCGCTCGCTTTATTTGTGCTCGTGCCGTGCGTTGTGCTGATGCGAGGTGGTGATGTGGTGATACTTCCAGTTTCAGGTGGTGGTTTGTCTCGGGGAGACGGGACGGGAAGCGACGCGCCAGGAGATGATGGAGGAGGGGCCGGCCGATCTGCTTGAGCTCGTGCGACTGCCGGTAATGAACGGTTCCTCTTGATCCTTTTTGTTGTTTTTTTCAATTCTGCCGACGGATTTTTTTTCCTTGGGTGTTGTGCAATTGTGGCGCCGATTTATGGATATCAGATAAGATTTGGTGGTCTATGTGCGCTACTACAAGTTAGCTGTGCCCAAAGTCGGGGGAATTTGAGTTCCTGTGGATGTAATTTTGAGTGCTGATTGGGTTTGTCAGGACATTATTGTTTGTTTCGTGTGGGCTGTGGCAGAAAATGTAAAAATGAAGAACGAGAATGTATACGTAAGATCTAGAATCCAGGAGAGCAGAATCATAGAGCATATGCTTTTTTTTACCAGGCATGACATGATCCAAAGGGATGCATGCTTGTATGTGTAGGTTTGCACATGATTCAAGAGGTCAACGCATGAGCATCTGTAGGTTTTTTCAGGCTGTATTCTTTCGAATTGCCAGGTTAAAAGTTTTCCTGCTACATTCGTGATATGGAAGCGATGTTTTGAGGAATGATGTGTTCTCTAGGAGGTAGAAAAGCCCAATTGATGGCTTCAATTTTGGACGTGGTAGCTCGACATTCCAGTTGACTGTTTCCGATTGCTAAACTAGAAAATTTGTCATTTTGAAGGGTCAAGTAGATGTGGACAAATGAGTGATTCTGATTCATAGCCTTAAGTGTTGATGCTTGGTCTTTCATGGACTAGCTGTAGTCAGATCACCAGGGTTATATTTGTTGATGCCAATGTTGCCATGCCAGAGCCTTGTTCCTAAATTTCTGCTATGTTCTTGTTCTGCCATGTCTGAGCCACAGAATACTTTTACCATCTAGGCCCTCTCATGTAGTGTAGCTCTTTTCTTCTCTTCCTTTCCCAGGATGTTCTGGTGGTATGCTCTTCTACTGGATGGACAGATGAGAAGCACATGCGTTATCTTAGATTACTGGAAGAATCTTTTGTAAGTCAGTTGTGTGCTGGTGAATGCCACTACAAGGAGCTGTTGAATTGTTCTTCAAGGTCGTGCATGCATTTGGAGTCCTCTAAGCAAATTGTGAAATGTGAATATGGTGACCAGGTATAGGAATGGCCACTTTCCTTCATGCGCTGACACCAAATCATAAGAATATAAATTGTAACGTATTGAAATTACTGTGGTATTTTTGTTTGATTTCGCAGGGAGGTCTGGAGGTAGCTGATGGTGACCAAGCCAAATCCTGTATAAAGGCTGAACGTGTGGAATCACCTTCGAGTTCTGTAAGCCAGAAAGATGAACAATTCCGTTCTATGGATTATAATGCATCAACAAGCGAGGCAGTAGAAGGGTCAACAGCCCAACTAAGGGCAATAAACTCTGTGCAATCTTCCAGGAGCTATTCTGGCAAGAACAGACATTCCCCATCTAGGAGCGCAGGTAGGTGGTATATGCAGCGTGTCCCTTTGTGAAAATGTCGCTAAACCAAACAATGATCAATTTCCGAAAATATGGATTTAACTGAAGAAAATGCTGTCTGTTTATTTAAAACAAAAAATCTTGTCTACCTGTCTGTTGTGACTGGCATAGTTCTGTCATGTATTCTGTAACACAGGATGTTCCATAGTACTCCTTCTATTCTTAAGTTGATGACGTTAGCACAAGAAATCTAGTTCAAAACTGAAATACAATTGCTGTCATAAGAAAAGCATTTTTTGCGAGTAAAGAACAACATTTGAAATTAGAGGGAGTAGTGTTTCATATTTTGGCTTGTTGGTTTAAGCAACTTATGGCTAGATTATGAGTACATAATGTTCAAAGTTAGCCAGTTTTCATTTACGTGAGTGACATGGCCAGATTTTTACAAGAGAACTCGTGCATTTCCCCAGAGGTGTCAGATCAGAACTTTGATGAGGAGACTAAAGGAACTGGAGAATCAAGAAGATTCAACCAAAAGCGACTGAAGTCTGACGATAAGATGAATGATCAGGTAGGGGAATCTGTCTATACTGTTTAGTCATGTTTTTGTCAGTGTTCATTTTTTTTTAATAACACTCTTGCTTGTTAAACTGACATGATTTGCAGCTTGTTTCATGCATGAAGGCAGATTTCCAGCAAGCAGGCTCCCCTAATGCTAGTGACAAAGATGGAGATAAGTGCACTGGCTGCACAAAGATGCATGCCGGATTACTGGTTGCGGAAGCTGGGTCTGCCTGGTCTAAAGATCATGGACGGACAGGATGATTCAAAGTCCACAAAGTGTTCCCTGGATCTGGAGCTGACTAACACATTCACCGAAGAATGGAGGAAGTAGATCATAGAGGAATTCATCTAAATCACCATGACCACTATCTTCTAGATCATAGAGGAAAACAGTTTAGTACAAGTTTGTAAGACGAACTAGCCTACCCTTGATACTGGTTTATTTGGAAAGCTAAATACTAGTAGTTCATTAGATATGCCCCTAATTTGCAAGCTGCTTTGAGGATTTTATTATGTTTCTGATAAAATGCTTCTGATACAAGAACACTCTTGCCTGTTTTTGTATTGTGTTTCCTGCTGTAAGAATGTAAATATAGTGCTTCTATTTGAACTATGTTGATCTTCTTCTGCCATATCTTAATTTATCGCCAAAAAAAAAAATCTTAATTTATCACGAAGTAATTCTGAGGGTCTGTGCTGGAGCATATGCTATATGGTCGCCCTTTGATTAAATCTTAGTATAAATTTAGCTTAAGGTTTTCTACATTTCTCCAAACTGTTCAAAAAATTGTTGAATTCAGGTTGTTGTAAATACAAATTCAACCTTCTTGTGGGTGGACCTTTTATTTTATTTTATTTTATTTACATATTCATGTTTAGAAGGTGTCAGCTTATGTACAATGCCCATAATATGTTTTTTTTGAGAAAAAATTAAACTCAAAAATATATTTTTAAATTTCAAACAAAAGGTTATGTATTATGTTTCTACGCGTAAACGACCCGGTCCATAAAAACGGAGCTCACGGAGGCCCACCATAACTGACATCCCACTTCGAGCTTCTCCCCGACACGCTCGCACCGATCTCTCGTCGTCTCTCTCGCTTCTCTAATCTCTAGCTCAGGGGAGGGTTCCTCAATCCCCGGACCTCACTGCCGGCGGCCAAGGGTGATCACAGGTTGCTTTCCTCGCCTGCTTCCACGGATGGTAAGCGCTGATCTTGTCGTCGAATCCTCCTCCCTCCTTCTATAGTTGAGATGTAGTTGGATCTAGCGGGGATGGATCGATTCCTGAGCGGGGGAGGAAGAAAGTTTCGGGGATGGGGATCTGGTACGAGGAGATTTCAATTCCAGTCGGGGATGGGGATGGGGACAGCTGTGTACGGCGACCGGGACGGCGGGACCCGGAAAATCTCAGTGGATAAGGGAGAGGATCTCCCCGTTGCCCTATTGCTCGGTCCGCTTCTGGTCGTTCTGCCATTGTCATACTGCATTGTTGTTGTAATTTGTCATGTGAAAACCATTTACGTCGAAGGTTGGGCATGGACTTCAATTGATCAAATGTGTCTTGTTTTACTAGAATCATTCATTAGTTATTGATCATTTGCACTGATGACTCGTCCTGTCGTGATATGTGGGTGTTTGTAGTCTTCCGCCAAGGGACAGACCAGGAGAGAGAGGCCTAGGACTCGCCCGCATGGCCTGACGCAGCAGAAGAGGCAGGAGATAAAGGAAGCATTTGATCTCTTTGATACGGACAACTCCGGTATTGAAAAATTGCTTTTATATGCACACTCAGTGATCGAAATGCTTCCTTACATTGAAATCTTACTCAAACATGATAATCTCTTTAGGAACCATTGATGCCAAAGAGCTGAATGTTGCCATGAGGTAAGACGGTTATATCCATTGCTACCTTTAGCATGTGTTCTGCTACCATGTGTCTTGAAGCTATTGATTTTGTTTACAGGGCCTTGGGATTTGAGATGACGGAAGAGGTATAAATGTTTCTCCCTTTAGCAAATACTTATTCTTCAATTTAGAGTGTCTTTCCATCCATTGGGAAGTGAACTGCAGTTATATGGCATAGATCCTATTACTATAGCAGTTGAGTTAGTTGGATATAAGTGCAATCTTGTCAAATAGTAGTTTGGGGCTGCAGTTCATAATTCTTGCAGTCGTGTTAGTTGAATATAAGTGCAATTTTGCTCAAATAGTCCTATATTGAGGCTGCAGTTCGTTACTTCTTGTTGACCCTGGTGCAAGCACATGCGAGCGTATCTTTTATGTTATGTCACTTATGTGTTACTTATCCATGATATGGATATATCATGTTCATAAGGTGTGCCTGTTTTGAAGATAAGGCCACAACTATTGTGTCCCATCTGTTGAGAAACCTCTCAAATTGATGTTTCATTTGTCTTCTGGATAATGCAGCAAATCAACAAAATGATTTCTGATGTAGACAAAGATGGCAGTGGAGCTATAGATTATGAGGAGTTTGAGCACATGATGACTGCTAAGATTGGAGAGAGGGATTCTAAAGAGGAGCTTTCAAAGGCCTTCCGTATTATTGACCAAGATAAAAATGTAAGAGGTCATGGATTCATTGCTCCGCTAACACAATGCATCTTCTGTTAATATCTGCCTGCAACACGTTTTTGAAAGCATTACTCTTCCTGGGTGCGGGATGTTTATGTTTTCAAATAGGGCAACCTCATATTAGACAATGATTAAAGAAACTTTTCCTTTGCAGGCAATCAACCATGCTTTATTTCCCCAGCCTTGAGATTCTTAACATTGTGCTGTTTTGAACTAGGGAGACCTTATTGTAGTTTACTGAAAATACGACAAAATGCTTCTATACCATATTCTTCTAGCATGGTGTCTATTCGTAGAATATAATTGTGATGCTTTGTTCTCCATGCAGGGGAAGATTTCAGATGTTGACATTCAGCGAATCGCCAAAGAGTTAGGTGAAAATTTCACTCTCCAAGAGATTCAAGAGATGGTGCAGGAGGCGGATAGAGACGGTTAGCCGTGTTACCACTCTCATCTTTCTGTACTTTGTGAAGCAGAGGCGACTGCGTTCCTGTAGTATATTCTCAACTGAACGAGTTGTGTGGTTTAACTTACTAATTAATGGTTTGTGACAGGCGATGGTGAGATAAATTTTGACGAGTTTACCAGGATGATGAGGAGGACCAGCTACGGTTACTAGTAGGATTTCCCCTTGCGGGAGGTTTATGTTGTGCAGTTGTTTTATAAGCACCGTGTATTTGTGCGTGTCCGTACTGACTGCTGTAGCACTTTGAACAATGTTTTACTTTTAATATGCCGCATGCATCATTTTGAAGTGTTAAGTAATTGTTCACGTTCTGTTGCTTTCAGTTATAGCCCAGCGTGGTTGTGTGCTTAAGAAATTTTGCTTGGGAGCTGACCCTGACCGTGTGAATGTGTGATGGATCACCGAGTAGTGTAGAGTGGGGTCATAGGAGCAGTGGGGTACATTTCAGCGTCCAGGAGTAGTAGTACTGTAGTAGTAGTAGGTTCTGGCGAGCAACATCCTACTAACCGGCGAGCGTTTATAATGATTGAATATCTTTGCCGGAATGGAGATGGAGACTGATACACCCTTGCTCTCCTGGGCTGGGTCGTTGCAGCCATTTCGTCCATTTCTTACGACGTCCCTGGACCCTGGTCAGTGGTCACCGACGAGCGTTTCTTCTGAAACTCCGCCTCGGGGGAGGGGGACCCGAGCGTTTGGCTCTTCCTTTCTTTGCCGGTCGGAAACGATCGATCGATCGCCTTCCGCTCAAGTTTTAAAAACTATTAAAAACAGCTCGATTTTTGTGTTTTTTGTTCAAGTTGTTTTGGCTTGGTTTTTCAAACTAAACAGTTTTTTCTAAAAATCATAACTATATACTGTAGAAAAAAAATTATTCGATTTTTACGATAAATCGTTCAGTTTTTACGTGAACAGTTTTTGCAGTTTAAACGCTTTTTGAAACCTTGCTTCCGCTGCGCTTGTGTTTTGGAAAGCTGACCCCCCGCCCCCGCGGCTTCCAGACTCTGAAAAGGCCCTGGCTGCTGCTGCGGTCCCCAGTCCCGGCTGCGCGCGGGGACCCGTGGCCCGGCGCGGTGGTGATAGCCGAGCGTAGGGCGTCGTGGAGCACGCACGCGGTCCTCGCGGCAACCACAGCAAAGAGACGGACATATCCGTTGCTCGTCCGCTCCTCCTCCCTTGCGCGCCGCGTCGGTTTCACGTCCCCGTCGGAGCGGGAGCGTCGCTGTGGCCGCGCAACTATTTCCCCAGTCCTGCACTGCAGTGCTTGCTGCGCCTGCAGCTGCAGGCCGTCGCCGGTGGGCGGAAACTTTTGCTACTACAGTACGTTCATCAGCAGGCCAGCAGCGGTCGATGCTACAGCTACCTACTACAAGTAACCTGATCAGCAGATGGGTGGAATTTTTTTTTCTTTCTCAAGGATTCCATTTCAAGTCAAGTTCAGAAGAAAATGTAAACGTTTTTTTTTTTTATCCGAAACTGAAGGTCCCCTATCGATCATGGAGGATCCATCCATCCGCGCCTGGCGATCTGTGGTCATAACTCCACATTCTCTCGTACGCGGTACATTCGGTGAGGGACCTTTATGGCCGTCACGTGCCGTACGATCTACTACTACAACGCCCTCTCTGCTCCGGTACTAGCACTCCGGAGGAGACTTGCACCTA
The DNA here is from genome assembly GCA_001182835.1 of Oropetium thomaeum. Lineage (NCBI taxonomy): Eukaryota > Viridiplantae > Streptophyta > Magnoliopsida > Poales > Poaceae > Oropetium > Oropetium thomaeum. The sequence goes on along the minus strand of LFJQ01000027.1, from coordinate 2,595,493 downwards.
TGCATGCGTAATCTTGAGACTTTGAGAGACGAGTATACTGCACGTTGTATATCTCAGTAATTAATGATTTTTATTGATGAAAAGAAATTGATAACGACGTTCATGGCATGGCACCCGGAGCGAGCAAAGCAACGGGACAGGCGAGAAGAAAGAGTTTGCAAGTCAGTTCCAAAAGTCCACCGGGTCCCATGCACCAAACGTCTCGCTCCCCGCCGGCCCGGCCCCGCCCCGCGCGCGCCGTCCGTTCCTCTCGACCTTAGCGGGAACCTACGGCGGATGGACGCGCGCGCTGTGGGGTAGCTCGCTCGCCGGTCCGGTTGGCGGAAAGGCCGCCGCGCGCCACCGGCTCGTGGACGGAATCCTGTGCTTTCGTTGTCAACACTCTCCAAAAATCAGCCAGCCCCCACGCTTTGGGGGAGAAGACTTGGATTAGTGGAGGTTGGCTGCGGAATCTATCTAACTAATCACTTTTTTTTTCCGACGTGTGGTGTGGCGTACTCGTTCTTCGTTGCATGGTTACGCCTAATCCACATCCTTTCGTGCAACTTAAAAAGTTGGAGGTCCTTTTTACAAGAAGAAAAAGTCGAAATCCACTTCTTCCATGTGTTCGACCGACCAGTGAGTGGACTCGCGAGCCAGACAAACCCGACAAGAGGAGCACAGACACACACGCACGTACACCACACCACCCCTCATTTCATTTCCTCCTCCAGAATAAACTGAAGAGTGGAAGAGAATTGCCTCGACCTGACCACGAAGCGCGGAGGTCCCAATCGGCGCGAAAGGAAGGAAGGAAGGACTCGGTCGCTTCGATCGCCCGCAAGTAAATCGTCTTCGGGATCGAGGGTGAGTTTCGCCTCCCTTCTCCTCAGCTGAAATCTGCTATTGAGCGGTGTGATGGCTTCAGTTCTTGGTTCTTGTTCTTCCTCGGATCGTCTCGTTGGATGAACTGCTCGGAATTTCGTTTTGTTTCCCTTCTTCTTCCGTTTAGGTAGCCTATTGTTGCTCTGTATTATGCGCGAAAGGTACAGTTTCATTGTACCATTTTCGGATCATGATTGAATTCTAAAGGTCATAAATTCCTGTAAACCTGAAACCTGTGGACTGGTTCCCTCACGGTCTTACGGAAGACGATGAGTAGAACCTGTCTGCCGGCACTCACAAGTCGCAATGAACTCGTTCTGTTAACTACTGTAGTCATCAATCAGTTCAGTAAACGTGTTAAATATTCCTCCGTTTTTTATACAGTGGCCCTCTTCGATATATTATTTTTAGTACTTTGCAGAGATACACTTTTATAATATTTATTTACGAGTTCTTACGATGTATTCTACTAGTGTTGGACCGGTACGGATGACCAAATCATGATGTAATGGCATTCTCAAGTTCAGTACTAGTAATTTCTGAAAAAAAAAAAGAAAAAGTTCAGCACTAGTACGGATACAAGAGTCAGTCTTGAATGGTTAGGACTGTTTGGGGACTTGCCACTTAATTGTTGGCAAATACTTAATGATTGTTGGTTCACCTGACCTGGTAGTACTGTGCATCCTCGATTTTGCTTTTAGGTGTCAGGAAAACGGGTAGGTTTTGTCGAATCTAAAGGTAGTTTGCTTTTTTCTTTAGAAAAAGATGAATTAGGTAATGCATGGATAGGGTGCAGTAGTAGCTGATTAATTGCAGACATAAAGAAGTTTCAATTCAGCTGGGGCAATGATCAGTCCATGTAACTATGTAAGATTGACATCAGTAAAGTTCTCTTGTAGTAGTGGCTGATGTGGCACCACATATCCAGTTGGAATTAGTATTTTTTTTCTCCTTGCGAGGCTGAACTAGTAATTTTTATATGTAGAAGAAAGCACAATTATTGTTATTTACATGCCACGGATGATATTGATTGAACTGAATTTATGAAATAAAACTATGGCTAATATTGACAGCTTCCTGAATGTTTTATCTTAAACCACTCGGAACGGTGCTAAAAAACTTCTCTAAACATCATGATAACAACATGTAATGCATCACTGTACATTCTACTAACTTTTAGTGCTTGGATTTGTGCTATCTTTTTTCCTTACCTGATAGACTTTTTTGGCAAAATAATGTGTAGGAACAAACCAGTTGGGATTTGAGAAGACTAAGGCATGGAGTCAACATATGCAACCAGAGAAAGTAATTCAAAAGATTCTTGTGCCGATGCATCTTCAGCTCCGACAGGAAATTCAGAAACTTCTGAAGATTTGCCAACTGTGCCTGCACGTAAGGAAGCTCCTGTTGATTATGATCACAAGGAACCAAGGGGGCATGAAGGTAAGTCATCCGAACCAGCAATTCAGAACTTTAACCCGAACAAAGTTTCTGCTGATAGTTTCGATTCATCCTTACATGTCCCCCACTTTCTATTTAACAGAGCACCATGTGGAATCGAATGCCTCTACAGATATAGATGCTGAAATACTATCAGGTTCAAGAACAAATGGAGTAGGCACAAACTCAACTAATGGTGTTGGAAATCATCCTTTTTCAGCAACTGGAACTCCGGTAAACAATATGTCTGAAAGTCTTAAAAGGACAGAAGATTCAGAAACGAAACCTGAAAGTCCATACAGAGGCCTTATTGATACTGCTGCACCTTTTGAGTCTGTTAAAGAGGCTGTCACCAAATTTGGAGGAATTGTTGATTGGAAAGCTCACAAAACTCAGATGATCGAGGTAACTCTCGTTTCATTAACACTGCATATGGATCAGAGTTCTAATTAAGGAACTAAAATTTTTTGTAATAAAATTTTTTATTTTGAAATGGGTATAACACAATACTTAGAAAGGGCCTTTCTTTCTTGCAGAGACGCAAGCTTATACAATTTGAACTTCAAAAGCTTCAGACAGTAATTCCACAATGCCAGGAGGAACTCGAGGCAGCTGAGATTTCTAAATCACAGGTAGTTAATGAACTAGAGCACACTAAGAGACTTATTGAAGAGCTAAAGCATCATCTGGAGAAAGCACAGACTGAAGAAGCTCAGGCAAAGCAGGATTCTGAGCTTGCACAACTCAGAGCACAAGAAGTTGAGCACGGAATAGCCGATGAAACTAGTGCAATAGCCAGGACGCAGATGGAAGTAGCCAAAGAAAGACATGCAAAGTCTGTTTCTGAACTTAATTCAGTAAAAGAGGAGTTGAGGTCATTACATGAACAGTACGAAATCCTAATCAATGAAAGAGACACAGCAATCAAAAGAGCAGGAGAAGTCATATCTGCAGGAAAGGAGATTGAAAAGAGAGTGGAAGAATTAACTTTAGAACTGATAGCGTCTAAAGGGTCTCTTGAGTTGGCACATGCTGCACATCATGAAGCAGAAGAACGTAGAATTGGTGCAGCATTGGTAAAAGAACAAGATCGTCTTACTTGGGAGAAAGAATTGCATCAGGCACAAGAGGATCTGCAACAGCTAAACAGTACGGTTCTATCCAAAAACGAAATGAAGATGAATATAGATGCAAATCTGCGAAAGTTGATTAGCCTCAATTCTGAGCTGGCAGCTTATATGGAGAGTAAACTGAGTGAAGAGGCTGGAGTTTCTAAGGAGCAAGGATCTGAGGATGCTAAACAAATTAGCAATTCAATTCAGGAAGCTATAGCTTTGAAACAGAAAGAGCTTCAGAAGGTTAAAGGAAGCATTGAAAAAGCAAAGACGGAGGCCAACTTGTTACGATTTGCTGCTGCAACACTTGGATCAGAGCTGGAACATGAAAAGGCTTCACTTGAGACACTGCAGCAGAGGGAAGGTATGGCATCTATTGCAATTTCTTCACTGGAATCTGAGCTTAACCGGACGAAACAAGAGATAGAATCTGTTAGGGTCAAGGAAGCAGATGCCCAAGAAAAGATGGTAGAGCTTCCAAATGTGTTACAGCAGGCAACTCAGGAGGCTGAAGACGCCAAGGTGGCAGTTCACTTAGCTCAAGAGAAACTGACGGAGGCCAAAGAAGAATTTGAGCAGACCAAGGCTGCAGCAACTACAACAGAGGTCAGGTTATGCGCTGTTATAAAAGAAATTGAAGCATCCAAAGCATCCAAGAACCTAGCACTTGCGGCAGTTCAGGCATTGCAAGAAAGCAAGGAGGCAAGAAACGTCAAGGATTCCCCAAGACGAGTGACGCTTCCTGTCAGCGAGTATTATGAACTTAGCAAGAAAGCACACGAAGCTGAAGAACTGGCAAACGCGAAGGTGGCAGAAGCATTGGCGCTGGTGGTATCGGCTAAGGAGTCCGAAGTAAGGATCCTAGAGCGAGTAAATGAGACATCTGAAGAAATGGATGAAAAGAAGGAAGCTCTTGAAAATGCATTGGAGAGGGCCAAGAGGGCAAACGAAGGGAAACTAGCTGCAGAGCAGGAACTGCGCAAATGGAGAGCTGACAATGAGCAGCGCCGCAGAGCTTACGAAGCTGCGAAACGAGCAGTTAATCCTTTGAACGGTCCATCTAGGGTATTCGTCGAACAGAAAGGTCTTTACGACAACGAGCAGGAATCCAAGTTACAGATGTCAGGAAGTAGTTACGAGAACTTTGTTCCGAAGCAGAAGTTGCAGAGGAAAAAATCATTGTTCCCTCTCGTGGGTTCAGTTCTATCTAGAAAGACTCGGGCACAGACGTGAGAGAACTTCACCAATCCAATTTGTACATCAGTGTAATAAGTTGTAATTTTTTTTGTTGTTTCCAGAGGTCGATTTTTTTTTTTTTGGTATATTGCAACTTGGTGTCCGGTGCAAGTTGTAATTTGTTAGTACAAGCACCGGAGGGCATATTGTAGTGTCAGTATGTCTATATCATTTATTGGTAGCTAGTAACTCTGGATAAATTTTGTGAGGGAAATGTTCATGACAAGTCTAACTCTGTCCTGTTTTTTCTCTCCTGAAACTTGGATTCTCTGATGACTGCGTTTTGTTCAGTGTGTGTGATTCTCCTGAAACTATCAACAATATGTTTCAAAATATCCATTAAACCCTTGATGAAGTTACTCCCTAGAAATTGTGGAATACTGAAGCAGAATCATAGCTGCGAGTGCTCACCATTGTTTCTTTCTGTGCTTCTTGTGTAAGAGCATCTTCAGCAATGGCTGGGTAGTGCTACCTTTTCAGGAATGACTATTGACTGGAATGATGTAGTAGCCCATCTGATTCCTCCCCGAATTCCCTTGTATCATCGTCGCCACACTGCAGTAGTATTGTTCTTTGGTTGTGCGGTCGCGGCATGCATAGATTAGGATCAAGCTGCCCTGCCCGACACCAGCGCGCGGCTGCTACATCTCCTATCCGGCGGGATCGCGCCGCGACCTCCCCCGGTCCTTGCTTCGGAAGTCAGGATGGAGAGATGATTCGTGCTAGGCATTAGACTATGCGGGAACATGGTGGGATGGGACAGCGCGATTCTGTCGGGAAGGTCGGCGCCTCCGCGGCGGCGGACCGGCGGGAGGAGCGGCCAAGGAAGCGGGAACCGTCCAAACCAGGGGGCATTTTGCATAAATTTGGATCGCGGTTATTAATCGTGCTCCAAATATACGTAAAAAGAACTCTGATTTGGATCGTAGTTATTAATCTTGATTTAAATTAGAGGATATTACGTAAATATTTCGCTCAAAACTAGGGTCTTCTTAGCAAATGTTCTGGGCCAGCGGCATCTCCGTCGGAGCTGGCGAGCTCGCGCCGCCGCCGGCATCTGCGGGATCCCCGCTATTCGACGGGATTCTGTTATATAGATTTGGCACCGGGCTTCTTCCTTGTTTTACTGAGACCGCGGAGGCCTGAATGAACCGTCGAGGTCGTGCTGATGAACTCTTGCGCTCGACAAGCATGAGTCCCCTGTCGATTTATTTCAAGATCAGATTCTTCTTTTCATCTTGGGCTGGCTTGGAGCCGTCTCCTTTTATACTTAGCTATTACGAGCTTAGACCTGTTTGGATCCAAGTGGCTAATCGTTAGTTTTTCGTTAATTTTTAGCTAGCTAACAATTAGGTCCTATTTAGATCAAGGTGACTAATTGTTAGTCCCTCGCTAATTTGTAACCAGCTAACAATTAGTTCTATATTTGGTTGGAGTTTCGACTAATTGTTGATATATATAATTAGTTTTGCTCTTGGTTAACAATTAGCCCCTATTAGCAAGGTGGGAGGAACTAATGATTTTTTTATTAGTCGGGAGTTTGACTAATTATTAGTCTTTGAGTTAGAGACTGTTTGGATATTCAGTGACTAACTTTTAGCCGGCTAACAATTAGTCGATTGGATCCAAATAAGGGTTTAATCAGACTAAAATTTGTGGCCATCGCAAAAAAAAAAGGTAACACCAAAATTAGTGGATTTTGACCGGCTGTAGAAATCTGATCTTTTGGGACAGGGGAAGCGCACCTCAAGCTACGTTGCGCCACTCCATCGCGCTACCCTGCGTGTTTTCCACGGCGAATAACCAGATCGATAAACTGCTTTTCTAGAGGCGTATAAAGCTACCAGCTACTTATAGAGAAGGTTCAACTGTTAATCATCTACTGTTGGTAGCCATAGAACTCCAGTTAAGGGGCTGCCGCGGACAATCAATCCAGCACCGGCGGGCGGTGGCAGCCATGCCGACCAGAGAGCGCCTCACCGTTGAGGAATTCAAGGAGTGGCTGAAGCAGTTCGACAGCGACCGTGACGGCCGGATCAGTAGGAAGGAGCTCCAGGAGGCCCTCCGCCGCCGGGGCGCGCGGTTCGCCGGGTTGAGGGCCCGGTTCGCCGTCCGGCGCGCGGATAAGGACGGCAACGGCGCCGTGGACGAAGGAGAGGTCGAGCACCTCATCGAGCTCGCCGAGAGGGACTTGGGCTTCATGATCACCGCCGATGCTGCTGTTCCACCACCTGCTGGCGCCGGCAGAGTCAGAATGATGAGCTCCTCTGTCTCGCCTCGCTGAGCATGAAGTACACAAGCAAGGTGTATTATTCAATGATGGTTCATCTCTTCTCTAGTCTATTTGTATCTGATGCAGTGCACGCACTGAAGGTGCTGCGCAAACCTGGATAGAAGGAAATGCATGTTCTAGAAACAAGGATATAGTGTATAGCATACTGTGTGATTATACAAAATTTACTCTGCACATTATGTGTAACACGTCCAACACTTCATATCATACATGTATGTATAAGGTTACTTGAAAGTGTGTCACAGGATACAACGAGGCACACAAACAGGAGAACTGGGCGAAAGCCTAACCTAATTAACGTCCATTGTTCTTCCACGTCACGTCAGTGGGCGTACAAGATTATTGGAATTTATTTTTTGTCGTTTCGTTCTTTCGATGGCTATGGACTTGGATCGTAAGGATGTGCATGCTTGATGATCGACGTGTAAGAATTTAACTAGGCCAAAACTTTTGGAGATTCGATTCTTTTCTTAGGACCAGGGAAAGAGAACTTTCATTCGTCGCTACAGAGCATATATATCAGTGTAACGATAAATGTTGTACTCCAACGGTGGGAATATTTCATGTCAGAACTCTAGGTACTCCGTTTTTAATACATGTATGTCGTTCTGACACGTGTTCGTAGTGCATTTCTAACTCTTTCCCGGTGACTAAAACAACAGGTATTAAAAACCGGAGGAGTACGTATGTTTATGAGACACATAGCCACAGCTGAGTTGGGAAATCTCTCCTAGTACATTATTGTACCAGCTTGCGGGAGGCATAACATATAGTATGTGGAATCAAATAATTGCAGACTTGGGATCGATATCGCCAAAAGAGATGCCAGTTTTCTTAGTGCTGTACTAGTAAAAAGTTATTACTAGTATCAATGACAGTGAGGGACGGACGACCAAAAGTAAATAACGAACGTGACACGTGTAGGCGAGGATACGGTGCCGGGTGAAGAGCTCGCGGTCGCGCACTGCCGGTGAGACAGACGGACCCATATACTAGCAACCTGCAGGCAGCGGATAGAGACGAATAAAGCTTGCTTGGAATGGAACACGAAGCCCCTGCATTGACCCAAGACCGCCGCGCCTGCTGCTGCTGCTGCTGCTGCTGATAAATAATGCACATTAGCTAGCTGAAGAAACAAAGCACACAGCAAAAGAAGCCAGATCACAGTACGTAGTAACATGTCCACGGCCAAGTGCTGCCTTCCTTCACCGGGCGACCGGTGCGGCCTGCAGTTCCCTGGCCGGGAGCACCGCACGACGGTCACGGCGGCGGAGTTCAAGGAGTGGCTGAAGCAGTTCGACGCCGACGGCGACGGCCGGATCAGCCGGCGCGAGCTCCGGGAGGCCATCCGCCGCCGCGGCGCGTGGTTCTCCAACGTGAAGGCATGGTGCGTCGTCCGGCGAGCCGACAGGGACCGAAACGGGTACGTGGACGAGTGCGAGATGGAGGAGCTCGTCGAGTTCGCGGAGAAGAAGCTGGGATTCCTCATTTCCAGGGACCACCACCAGCCGCCAGCTGGCGGGAGCAAGAGACGCTGATTTGGCCGGGGCGTCCCCGTCTCTCTCTCTCTCTCTCTCTCTCTCTCTCTGTTTCTGCTACTACGCACTGACTGAAGCAGAAGCACCGGGTTTTTTTTTTTCTGTGGATCGACATAGCTAGTGTTTTCTCCTTCCTTTGTGTACTGTCTATAGGACACAGCGGCCCAGAACGCAGAAAATTGTAGTAGACTGTAGAAAAGGTTTACCCATGCGTGCGTTCTTAAGGAGCCGTGGCTTCTCCTGAGAGTAATATTTGTGAGCTAACTAAGGAGATCCTTGATATACTGTACTAGTAAAAATCCCAATAAAAGTATGTACGATGATGATGTTTGCGGTGCGTAACTGAGTATGGAAATGAGCTCGTCCTTCTCCTTTATCTCTTGTTGCGCACTTGCGCTGTTCATCTCGAAGCCCCAAACCAAATCTCAGGGTCTCGCCCGCAACCGCTAGTGGGAGTAAAAAAAAAATAAAAAAATCTTTGGTCTCGCGTCGCACCATTTCTGCGAGATGGGCTGCCCTTTTGAGAATCCCTGGCTGAACCGTACGTGAACCGAGCCGTGTCCATCGTATGTGGCCAGAGCCCAGTTGTGTATGGGCCGGCCCGAGGATTCCAAAGTGCGATGATTCACGAAACGTGCGCCGCAGCCGCAGAAAAGCCCTCTACCAGATCACCCGATTCGAGTTCTGATCCGTACTGAGCTGAAATTCTCTCCGTCCTGTCCGGTCTTACCTCTACGAGGATAAGGCTGCGTTGCGTCGTATCGCGCACCTAAACTAAAGTAAAAACGAGCTCGATTCACGTCGTCCGGGTCCAGGGGAGAGAGGGCGAGATGGACGCCGGATGAGAGCCGCCGGCCGTGCTGCCGTTGGCCGGGTTAATTTGGGTAGGTGGACGATGCCCGTGGGTGACCAACTGTTGGGACTTTGGAGAGCACCAATCCATGCTTGCTTGCATGCTAATCACCGCTAATTAAAACTTCGCGGAGTACAGTAGTACGTTCCGAGATCCGCCCTAATAATAATGATCTCTCTCCTTGTTTGTTGGCAGACGAGACGACCGTGTCCCTGTCAAAAATGTACTACTAGATGGTAAGCACGCATGCTATCTTATGACCTGGCCAAAGGTCGTTCAGTTCAGCAGGATACTTTGTTCTTTCTTGTCTTCGCTGTTCTCTTTTCCAGGTTTCGCATGGGAAATGCCCGTGGAGGCGTTGACACTGGTGGCTGCGCTGTTAATTAGTAGGTGTGCAGAATGGATGGACTACGTGCTTGTGCACTTACCGGTCGGTTGAAGAGACGGTACTACTGTAATATAGCTCCACGTAAGTTATAGGTCTTGCTGAAATACATACCCACTTGATGAAATCACTTCTTCTAGAAGACCAAGTGAAATATGTAGTTCTTATAGTGCAAAAAGAATCAAGAAAGTTATGCCTCGTATATATCCTCAACATGCTGTCCAAATTAATTCTGACAAAAACTGCCATTTCATCCCCAGAAAAAAAAAAGGAGGGGGGAGGAGCTCTGAAACTGTTCAAGAAAGCGACCCTTCAGTTTGTTCGTCCAAAAACGGCATGACAAAGCTCCATACTAGCACTGTACAAAGCTCCAACTGTTCAACGCATTCTAGAACGAATGGAAGTCGATTTCAGAATTTTTCTACGGTGACGACGACAACCTTGTTCCTATCGTAGCGCGTCGCCGTCACAATAAATCCACCCACCCTGACCGCTGCCCTGCCCTGCCCTCCCCTGCGTCTGCGTGGATGGAGAGAGATCTCTGCTTATTCTCTCTTGCCGTCGCGTCACCAGGCCGCAAACAAAATGTCCAACAACGGACGGCAAACAACGTAGGAGTACTTTTCATCCACGTGATAATCACCATTTTTTCTGACCTCATCTCCGCAAGTCAGCAGTCTTTGTTGCACGTAATCGTCATTACTATATGCTGCACTGCATCATGGACGTTTGAAATCTTCTCTTGTGGGCCTTTTTCCAAACAGAAACAAGACTTTTTTTTCCATTTCTTCGCTAAACTGGTTTCATTAGTCTATGAGATCTTCGCTAATTTGTTCCATTTCTTTATTGCTACATTCTCCATTCGGGGATATTTGACACTATCTTTAACCATTCATTTTATTTTAAAAAACAGAAAAGTTAGTTTAAATGTGTAACATTAATTATAATTTACAAGTCATATTTCAAATACTTTTTGTTATAAATAAATCATAACAAAATATATTAAATATAAATATGATGCTACATGTTAATTGCTCAAGATAATCCCGAACAGAGGAGATATGCTATATTTAAGTTTTCTTTATTGATGTGTCACGTCTTGGACACAACTCATCCCTCAAATGCTGCGTTCACCTACCGGATCCTACGTACAGCCCTAATCTGCAAGCGGCTGCGTGCATGACAACAAAGAGTGTGTACTTGACAAACTAATCGCATAACGAACTACTGTTCATGGAGACAACATGTTAAACTAGAAGCAAGTGGCGTCTAAGACCACATGGTCGATGCATGCCTCAAAGGCGGCTTTTAACGTCTCTGTCTCTCTTGCTTCCTTCTCCCTTGCACGAACGAGCTTCCTCCTACCTTCCTCTATCTACCTCCCAAATCAAAACCTCACTTCACATTTAACAATAGGGAGAAAATCCCGGGCCTTTTAAAGGAGAAGCTGAGACACAGAGAGGAGAGAGAGAGGCAGAGTAGTAGTGGCAGGAGGCAAGGAATTGAACTAGGTGGTGCAGAGACAACCATGGAGGTGGTGGTGCCTGTCATGGCGCCAAGCGCCCCGTGCAGCCCACGAACCGCCGGCGGCGACCACCTCCCAGGCTACTGCTACTTCTTCTCCAGCGCGCCGACCAGCCCGTCCAGAGCCAGCTACTCCGCCGCCGCCGAGGACGCCTCGCCGGGCAACGGCGGCGACGGTGCGGCGACGTTCGACTTCACGCTGGGGTTCAGCGGGCAGCTACAGCCGATCCTCGCGGCGGCCGACGAGCTCTTCGAGGGCGGCAGGATCCGGCCGCTGAACACGCCGCACCCGAGCGTTCTGATGGTCGACGACGCCTCCTCCTCCTCCTTCTCCTGCTATTCTTCTTCGTCATGGGACCCTCGGTCTCCGAGAAAAAGAGCCGGCGGCGGCGGCGGGGAGGATCCACCAGCGGGGGCGGCGATGGAGAGAGGAAGGTCCCGCAGGCCATCAGCAGCTACTGCCTCGTCGGCCGCATCTTCGTCGAGGAGCAGGCGAGCCACCCGGTCTTTGTCCCCGTTCAGGGGTGGCGGCGGCGGCGGCGGCGACGAGGAGTTGTTCCCTTCCTCCCCACCGTCCCCGAGAACTTCCATGATGCGAGGCTGCGGCAGCGGGAGCAAGAAGTGGAGGCTCAAGGACCTGTTCCTCTTCCGTAGCGCGTCGGAGGGCCGCGCCCGCGCCGCCGCCGGCGGGAGCAAGGACCCGCTCTTCAAGTACACCATGCTGTCGTCCTCCTCCTCCTCCGCCTCGTCCTTCTCTCATCATCAGAAGCTCAACAAGACCGGTGACGGCAGCGCATCCATGCGTAGAGGGAGAGGGTCGACGGCGTCGGCGAGCGACATGCCGTACACGGTGAACCGGGCGGCCGCAGAGGACGTGCGGCGGCGGACCACGACGCCGCTGCCGTTCCACCGGAACAGCCTCTTCGGCTACCTCCGGTCCAACCCGGCCATCCACAGCATCAGCAGGAAGCTCGGCAACCACTCCTCCAACTCCAATCGCGGCAGCAGGCCAGCATGATCGGTCGATCCACAAAGCGTTTCAACGCATGCATGGACGATGACGCCGTCTTGGAAATCAGAGAGATGGCCGGAGAAGCGTCGCGGGTTTACTTCTTGTCCATTTTTTTTTTCTGGTTTACTTGCGCAGCGTATTCTTTTGTTCCCTCTATGATGAACACCACAAGGTTTTCATGTACCAGTGTAGATATGTATGTACGTACATGGTATGGCCAAGTACTTTTTGGACAAAAATACATCAGTAAAACTTTCCTCTAATTATGCCAGAACTATCGTTGCAGTTTCGTTTATAATTTCGTTTAATTGGCCAATCAGAGAGTAATACCGAATGAATGCCAGTGCCAGCCTACGGACAGTTCCCCAGAGCTGTCCGATCCCGTATGTGCGCCCTCCAGATCACGACACGTGTCCGGATTAGCTAACCAAACCCCACATCGGTTGACGTACTTAAATCCACGGGACGCAGCTCATCAGCATGAGGGTACTGTAGGGAGATTCCGCGGGGGCGTGTACTCCAGATGCCGCGAGATCGGTTCCGCGGCAAATTGCTCATGTCCTGAGCTGTGCCCGGCGTACTGAAACCATTTTTCTACTCCTGCAAACTGTCACAACTGTTTCGTTTGGTTACTGGAGGATGGAATAATTTGTGTTAAGATAAGCTGGAGGATCTGACATTCTCAGGTTTTAAAAACCCTTCGGATGGTTGGATGGTAGCCAGAGCCACTGCGCTGCGATCAGAATGCAAAAATATGTTTAGTGATGTACTATCCGCTTCTCTTTTATGATGCAAGCAACTGCATCACCCATCTGTCTCTTCTTGGATCCGTTTTTAAAATGCATCGTTATCTCGGAGTGACTAGTGGAGGACCGCTGTGAAAATCAAGTGAGCCACTTGGAGCGACAGTAACATATTCCGAGAGTTTTATTACATGGTGAATGATTAAGGTCAAACTATGGTCAGTCACTCAGTCTTGACTTGCACAGAGGAAACAGGGGCGCCAAAGGCAAACATGGAACTGAGACGGGTGCGTTCACTAGTACATTGTCAACACCTACCGGGTCCTGTACCAAACTTTTTGACACCAACACAAGTTTGTTGGTGTCTTATACTGTGGAGTAACCTTTGCTTAGGAACAGTGTGCCTCGACAAACCAGATACGCCACACAACCTACAAGTCTTCAAATCGGTGGCATGTCTGGATACGATTAGAATGATCCCATCTCTCCATATATACACGTCTTCTTCTATGCTCTATCTTTTTTCTTGAAATTTTAGGTAGTGCAGTTATTTATTCCAGTTGCAGTAGTTGTTTAGAAATTGCACGGCAGACCCCTAATAATGTGTACCCCTTTTACATAAACATTTACATATTGACATTTAACGTCAACTAGTCGTTTTATTCAACAAAATAGTTCAAATATGCAAATTGAAGTTACGTCTTAAATACTTTGAGTGATAAAACAGATTATAATAAATATTATGATATTTACCGTACTTTTTTTAAACAAGATAAATACTAAAAGATGATGTTAAAAGCCAACAGTATTAATTATTTGTGACCATACTGATTGGTTTTATCAGATTAGTCACTTGAAATAAAACTTTATCATGCGCTTGCAGACTCACCCACCGACGTACGGGGCTACTACGCACTGGGTGACTGGGAACAATTTGGGTTTGGGCAGCATCAAGCATGCATACCACCAACTTTATGTGAAAATGTCACATGGCACCAAAAGACACCATCTAAATTAACCACTCCAAATGCAGCAACAAAAAGAAAGAAACAACAAAGATTGGCAACAAATTAATTGAGGGTACACAAATCCTCCTCGTTTCCACAAGATTTTTTTCACCGCTGATTTTCAAACCATTCTTTAGTTTCAAACTCCCTCCCTGCTTCGCAGCAAACACCAGAAGAGATTGCTTGATTTCAAAGCTCTAGCCAGAACATAGAAAAGACCCCCAAAAAACCAAACAAGAAAAGAAAAATCAAACACAACCCGAATTATTTGATCCGTCCATCATGCATGTGTGTGGGATGACGGTGGTCAGGTCCAATCTGGTCAGGCGGGCCGGCAGGCAGGCAAACAGTTAAATATAGACTAGCTAGGCCCTCTCACAGTTTGATGACGAGATTTGTTGGCTCCCACCAGCAGCGCAAGGTTACTATTGGCCTCGCACATGCACGTAGCACTAGCGCAGCACGGCGTTCCTTCCCCTCGTCGTTCCAAGAGCAGCAGCTTATTCATTGTTCCAAACTGCTTTACATCACCCTGTTACTGTACCGTCGATTCCTTCTGTTCGGTGTAGTACATGACAGAGAAACGAGAGAGTACGTTGTCCAAGAAGAAAAAGGGGAAAATGAACGGATAGACCACGAGACAGATTGCTTAGCTATGTGGCTAGAGTATGTCCTAGCATGCAGGGGTCCTTCATGTGAGCCGAGAGCTTTATTTTGGATCTCGTTTGTAGCAAGCTCATGATGCAAAGAACCCTAGGAAACATCCCGGGAGTACATATATAAATGTGGAAGAAGGGGGACAATATATTGCCAGACTCGGTCACTGGGGTGGGGTGACAAAAACATAATACAGTATAATAATATACTGAGAGCGACAGTGAATGAGCACGTTACAAAGAAAGTGAAATCCTATCCAAATGTATACTTAAACAAAAAAAGGAGAGGTCACCTTTTGCATCGCGTTCAACTATGGATCGATGGAGGTGAGCACGCATGCTAACAAAGAAATGTCAAAAAGAACGACATGTAAGTCATTCTTTGACTCGGGCATCCGCGACCGAGTAGTCGAGGGTTGGCCACTAACAGGCTTAACTGAATGGGTTGGTGCCCCAGTGTGAACCCAGCAGCGCACTTCAGAATTCTGAACCCAAACAGGCGGATTAAAGAGTCGAAAACATTGACCCCGTTCAACAAACAGACAGGCGTGCGGCGCGTGCACCTGCAGCTACTATACGCCGGACCGGTCAACAGCCAGCAAGTACACCCCACCGACGACTCGTGTACACCCCTTGGCCGAAGAGCAGTGCGCAAGCCTCGTGCTCCACAAAAACATGCCGGAATGATACCTTTGATTCGATGTGTTGTACTCCTACCTTACCAGCTGTGCATTCACCGTGATTCACTCGATGGCGATGATGCCGCCTGCAGCTACGTGACCGCTGGTGCTGGCTCAAGCCTCTTAAATATTTTCTCTCTCAATTACAAAGATTTGTCATGGGAAGAGGAATACTGCAAAAACATGTCACTTTAAATCACAAAAGTTCTCTCGTGCAAGCTGGCTTTGTAAGGAGATTCCCGGATTGTTTAGTACTAGACAGAATGTTCTTCCAAAGATGAGGCATAGGAGACGGCCGAGAACAGCCAGGTATATATATCTCGGACACCCGCCGGCGCAGGCTGTAGGTAGGGTCACTTCAAAAGAACAAGTGAGAGTCCTCAAAAAGAGAAAAACAATAAATAAAAGAGGAGTGAACAGTAAAATGGAAAACTGGCAGGAAA
This sequence comes from Oropetium thomaeum, assembly GCA_001182835.1. NCBI lineage: Eukaryota > Viridiplantae > Streptophyta > Magnoliopsida > Poales > Poaceae > Oropetium > Oropetium thomaeum. Next base: position 2,579,704 of record LFJQ01000027.1, on the reverse strand, counting down.
CGTGAAATACTGCTCCAGATGGATAGACACCGACCAATTCTTCTTTCGTTTATTTTGCCAGGCGCACAAGCCAGGCACATGGAAATGTTAGCGCGTAGCCGATATGGGGTGCTCGGATGGGAATATGCGTGGAAAACTCTGGGGTTTGAGTTTGATCAAACTCACCTATAAGCGTAGACCGTACAAATTTCAGACCCCCATTAGGATTTTGAAAAGGAACACAATGTGTCCTAACCTGAGACAAAGCGATCTTCAATATTATTTATTTACTGGGAGTGATGGTTTGCAAAACCTTTTTTCTTTTAGGAATGATGGTTTGCGAAACTGAAAAGATTATGTCTCCTAACCAGCGGGTGACTGCTGTATTCCCCTCAGAAGATAAGGATACTTCAGTTAACAAATCGAGATGAGTATAGATTTTATTGAAAAAATTAGTCACGTTTCAGAAACCTGACCCCTTTGAGAATGAATGTATTCAATTTTGCAGGATCCCTTCCAGGTACATAATAAAGCAATGCTTTATAAAGAGTCAATCAGCAAATAGATGGTGACATTCATAAAGCACTCTTGTGTACCTTCAGTTTTTCAACCATCCAGCTTGAAGCACAGCTGCACAGGAATCCACGAGATAGTTTCCTAGCCACCTTATGCATGTACCAGAATGTCCTTATGCAATCACAGTGGTTACTTAGACGATTCGGTGGTACTATATTTCCACCAGATCCTGCAGATACCCAGAAAAAACAAATCATTCAATTAGTTAAGCGTGATCGATGCCTTGCAAGAAAAAGTTGAAGAATTACCTCAGCAAATCTGCTCGATGATGAAATATAGAGCAAGACCACCAATTTAACCACCAATTAAACTGGCAACAATCCAAGTTGCATGAACCAAAACTTCCTTATCGACGAAAACCAGCACCCCGAGGATATCTACAACGCGGGACACCATAGGATGATACTTCTGGAAGAGGATAGCACACAGTTTCTGGCATGTCGAATGGTGTATTGAATAATTCATATGGACGGTTTGGACAAGCTACTGAACTGGCACCAGGGTGAACCAGCCAGATGTTACCAACTTGATGCGAGGGAGGTGGCCTCTGGTGTCTCTCAACGAAAGGATGTTGTATTCCAGTCGAAATTCCACAGTTAGCCTGAACATGAGGTAGAATAATGCTTCTTCCATCAAATTGAGCTTGGCCAATGTTGTTCCTTTGCTTAGAATGACGTTTCCTTTTACCCATCCCAGCTTCTTTGTTGAGGGGTGCCTTATGATAGTTTTTCTGCAACTTCTCCCTACTGCTGGTACAAATGCTCTTATCAAAATGGGCAAGATTTTTTTTAGCCTCTCGACCACTAGTGCATTTTCCAATTGAAGGCAACTGGCCTCGTTTCTTACATCTTTTGTTAGGTAGATCTAACTTTGAGGATTGTGTGTTTTTGCCTTTACCCACTTCAATGATATTAGACCCAGGGTCAGATCTCCCAGACCGAGCCTGATATTTTCCCTTTTCCAGGGTTTTCTTTCCTTTAAGAGCTACAAGCAAGACAGATCAAAGATAAATGAAATGTGATTAGTTTGCTCATCAAGACACATAGCTTAAATCAAATGCTTTAAAAGATTGCAAAAGAAGATCAGAGGTCACAAGCTGATGGAAACAGTTACTACTTACACCACAGCTTTGCAAGAACATAAGATGTTTCACTGACAAAATACGATGCATGAAAAGGCTCCATGAACAAAAAAAAATGCTTATTTTTATATTAAATCAGGAACCCTATTTACATATGTATTATCCTTCTCATTTCACACTCCCTTGCGATGATCTCCTTCCTTATGATATTCTATTTAATTTAACAGATACATAGCTAGTTCTGCATACGATTTCTTAAGCTACAAATACCAATCAATGGGATAAACCAACAAAGTAAGAGATGCTACCAAACATCACAAAGAAATGCACTTAATCATAAAAATTTTGTATCAAACAGCAAGAATTGGGCATCGAACTAGCCACTTACAATGTATCACATTATACTTATAAGCATTAAATATGGACCTAAATATTGCACTAACATCAAACACCATGATCAGGAAAAGTGATATGAGATCTGAAACAAACAATAATAGATATAAAGATAAGCAGACCAAGGGCAACATTCATTGATATAGCATATGCGAGAACAATCTTAAGAATGGAATTTGAATTACAGTGTCCAGCAGACTGTCTATTCAAAGAACGAACACGTCTTGCAGCATCTCCTCTGTTGTGCTTCTCTTCTAGAGCCTTCAGTCTTTCCGCTTCATTTGGCCAAGGCTACAGAGAGAGAGAGAGAGAGAGAGAGAGAGAGAGAGAGAATAATTAATGGGAAACTGAAAACAAGGTCAAGATGGACAGTTACATTTATCCCAGTATTATGGACAATGTTGATATATAATTAGAAAAATACAAAAAAAAAATATATAGAACTAAAATTATCAATTTCACACCTGCATGGGTTCACAGCTAGAATCATTATGTCTGACATTGTTATATGTGAAAGCATTTGTTGTATTACTTAGCAAACACAAGGTTTCCCGCAAATCCATTACAGAAACCAAAACAAAATAATTTTTGCATGCGAACTTCAGAATAACAAAAAACACAACAGTAACAAAGAAAACACCAGGTCCCATGCTCGCACTTGCTTGCACTAAGAACCAGGGCCAGGGAAAATAGTGAGTGCCTCTTTTTTTTTAAGAACAAGGATTTGGACCTTGGTTAGTAGCCTCATAACTGGAGGTCTTACCACCATGCTATGAGCACATTCTCAAACTCCTATTACATTAATATCATCACATCAGCTCCATTCCAGAAGACACGGTAAGCTAAACAACTAGTAACATAAAAGCAATAACAAATTACAAGTTGAAAACAAGCTAAAATAATCTGTATTTAGAGCTCTTGGTACCTGCCGGAAAGTCATCATTCTGTACAGGTTGCGCCCTTTTACAAGAAGCAGATGCAAAGACATTAATTTTCCCACTCCTCTGGTCCAAAATACTTGAATCTGTTGATTAGAAAAGGTTTTGTATCATTAAAGGCCCACAAGAACTTAAATGACATAGAACACATAAGTGTTACATAAAGCCTTACAGTAAAAGTGTGCTGCTGGTTTTCTTTACCATAGCTTTCCTTAATGATTTTACCAGCTACTATGCGTTTGCCTATGCATTTTGCATGTCTTTTACCACTGTCAGAAACATCCAAGAAGCTTTTGTTAGCAATCCAAAGAGTTGCCTGGTATTACACAAATGTGGGTACTACCTCTTCTCATAAACCTTCTGTTTGAAAAGTACAGCGTCGCCCCTACAGACATCACCTTCATCAAGGGAGCACGCATCAGTGAATAATTCTTTGTGCAATTCAAAAAAGAAATATTGCCCAAGTTCTTTACCTTTGCAGTTAATACAGAAGGATGACCGCGGATAAATTTTCTCTGGATTACCATCCTTGAACCTGTTAAGAAATTAGCAAAAAAAGGTATTATGGATCCTCTAGTTTTGAAAATAATGCATCCCTACATTTAGATACATCAGAAGGAAGAAAAGAAAGATATCATCACATCAAAAAAAAAAAAAAACACCGAGAACAAAAGAAAATATGACATGGGAACTGGTGTTCTCTTAACTCATGTTGAACAAAGATCTCTGGTAATGGAGGACTGATTAGATATGCATAAAAGATGGAAAAACTCAGTAGTACAAAACATTTAAGAAAATAACCTCCAATGAAGCATTATTCTGTCAACACACGTGGCTATATCCCCAGTTTGGCTAAGACCAATCTTCTTCAAATATGCCTTGCACTCCACCAACTTTATCCCTTCCAAAGTTGTCCCACCTACATGTAAATAATGTTTATCAGGTTAAACAGGAAAACAAACACAAATGATCTCGAAGATGGCAGAATTGCATCTAGCTCCGTTTGGCAAGCAGTTTCTATTAGATTGAATGTTTATTCGAAGCTGTTCATCAGAAGAAATAAATTATGATGAGATTTTACGGTGGTACAAATAACCAATGGCTGAGCAAGCAGCAAAGCTAACCACTCTCTTAAGCCAAGTAATTCACGCGTTTCAATCGCATAGAAGTCTAACAACTTCTGGAGTCCTACTTTCTTTTTTTGTGTCTGAACAGTACTACTTTGTTATGGAGTCAATTCCTAGATTGGAGACTCAAGCTTCATTGTATTGGTCAGCACTGGCGGAGCTATGTGAGGGCCAGCCTGGGTGCTGGCCCCCCACCTTGGTTTAGTAAATTTTGTGAAGACTAAGGTACACTATGTTATTTATACTACAATTTAACTATTTAAATATATGCATTTTTTTTAATATTAGTTTTCCTAGAAGCAAAATCACATGGCTGTTTTGATTTTATATGTAATAATGAGATGAATAAAACACTAGATTTAATTCAAAAGATGTTGCTATTGCATTCTTGTAAGCGATGATTTATTGTATGTCATCACAAACTCGCATAATATGGTTTCTGTCATCATAAAATATAAAATACGATGTATAATGTATTTTTACAAAAGTTTATGTCTTTGCAACATTGTCGAGGGGCTACCATTAGGCAGGACGTGACCGCCATAAGAAATGACCACCACAGCAAAATCACTGCTCATATTTTGTAATATTGTGTATGTCACTTGTATGGATAAATATTTTTTATATTTTTTTGATATATAAACATATATTATGTTATCTGTTATGTGTAAAAATATTAAGGGTAATGTTTGTTTACATATGTAAAAATATGAAAATAGTTATCCATGTAAATGAGATACGTAATATTATAAAATCTGAACACTGATTCAACTACATTGTTCAACTATCACGTCCTTGTTAACAACAGATTCACGATAATGACACAATATATTAAGGTTTGCACAAACGATGACGTATGTTATATTTTTTTGCACCTAAGTTTACAGTGACACAAACAAATTGACTCTAATTTTAACATGCGCTACTTTGTATTTTTGTTCATAATCCTGATTGGCCCCACTTTGTTTTCCGCCTGGCTCCGCCACTGTTAGTCAGGTGCAGTATCTATAAATTCATCTATCACGCGATAGCAGATTCACAGTCTGCCACTACACTGAATTCATAAAACTACAGATACAGAAATGGTCCTATTTCCCAGCGCCCCAGCGCAACTCTGCTTGTGCATCTAATACCGTTACATAGTTCACCATTTTCACCTGCTCCTACCTAGTACTAGAGTAACTGAGCAATCATCCGAACAGCAAGTGAAAACAAACTAGGAAAGGGGGATCCAGGTGATTACTGTGGAGTAGACCGGCGATTTTGCTGCAGGCGGCCTCGCTCCGGTCCGCGCCCAATTGCTCAGCATCAGCCTCCGCTTCCGCTTCATCCTCGCTCCCATCGCCATTGCCATCCCCACAACTGGCCTCGCTGTCGCTGATTTCGACGAAATCCTCGTCGCTCGTGTCCTCCTCTTCAGAGCTTGGCTCCGTCCCCTCTTCGGAATCCGAGGAGATGTCGATCGCCGCGGCACGCTCGTCGTCGTCCTCCTCCACCACTACCACCGACGCCGCCGCCGCCGCCGCCGCGGCAGCTCGCCTCCTCGTTACCGGCATCCCGGCGCTCGAGCGGAGACGCTCGTCGCCCTCGCAACGCCGCCAGCGAACTGCCTCGGGGATTACCTTTCCCTTTCGCTTCGCGTGGAATAAGCAACTGCGCCAGATTGCCGTGTAACGTTCGCTTCCTGTGTCCAAGGATGTAACATAGGAGTAGGGCCGAAGGATCCAACTCGTCGGCAGTCACCTGCCAGCAGTCGTTCTGGCAGTCACCGTGTGAACCGTCCATCTCATTTCATCCTACGACTCGCTGCATGCTGGTGCTAGTTTCTGTTCTGTGGACTGAACAGGTAAAACGAGAGACGTTCCGATATTCTGTACAAGTACATAACGTGTTATGCAAAACTGAAGCACAATAAACATGTTGATGATAAATTTAACTAACATCTAGGCTTATAAATCTGATAAGAGTCTAAACCTATATGCAACCATTTGAGTTAGAAAAATTCAAAAACGTTTGATATGATTTGAATTAAAATTCTTCCCCCAAGATCAGTCTGTAATACTGTTTGAATTTGTAAATTACCAAAACTTTTCTTAAAATTTGTTAAATGAATATTAGGATTAAATAATACTTTCCTAAAATTTGTAGGGTGTTCCAAGATTAGTATTAAGATGTGCAAGTAAGTTGAAATTCAAATTTGAAATCGACTTATATTTATGCCTACTAAGTTGAAATTCAAATTTGAACTTGACTTAGATTTATGCCTTGAGAAGGACTGCAGTAGGTACAGAAAAATGAGAGATAGGAATGGGAGGTAAAAACCATGGTGTTCATGGTAATTACGGCGATGAAGTTCTATTATGAATTTTAAAGTGAAGGACGATTGTCAGTTCAAAGCGACGTGCCGGTCGCGTCGCGATGGGACACGCGCATCGACACAGGTGGCCAACAAAGAAGTAGACTGATAAAATGGTAAGACTTGGTATAGGAATTAAAGATGAGATTGTAAAAAGATTATTTTACGCAGTTGGTTATTTAGAATTTGAGTTTTGAATTTGACTAAATTTAGGATTTTATAGTTACAGACATCTATTAGAGAAAGTAACATAATTTTTAAAAGCCTATATGTTAGTTTTTTTGAGATAATCCTAGATGTTAGTTAAAATTATCCCAAAAAAAAGATGTTAATTACATTTATATGCAACATGTTTATTATACATTACATGTTCTTAGTTTTGTAACCTGTTCAGTCCGCACAAACTAGCACCAGTGAAGCGAGCCGTAGGATAAAATGAGGATAGATCGACGATGTATGGGTGACTGCCATAACGACTGCTAGCAGGTGACTGCCGACGAGTTGGATTCGGGCCGAAGGGGGGTTGCCCTTGCCCCTCCTCTCCTCCCCATTCTTTCAAATTTCAAATCCACACTTGAAAGCCCGGAACGTGTGGATTGGCACAGCCAAGAACGGTAAAATGGGAAAACATTGAAAAAAAAAAAAGACGAAGCCATAGTATAAAAATTAATTTGAGACATTTATACACATGTTCTCACATTGATCTAAAAATATTGGTCACATTTAAGTATTTTATTCGTACGATACGACATTGTTCAAACAAATTAAATTATCCCAATCTGGAACATTGGTTTTTGTATTATTATTTTAAGTACATGCAACTTAGCTTTGCAGTTAAAACTTTGTAAGTGTATCATCTTCGAACAAAATGGTGTTTGAAAATAAAAAAATTTGCATTTTCATCTCAATCAGTACAATGGCACACTTTTGTCTCAAAAAAAAAATGGCACACTTTTGTCTAAAAAAAAATGGCACACTTGACAACGGACAACGGTAGTAAGTCATATGTTCACACGCCACCCAGTGACCGCAGCGAAGGTTACTCCAGAAATAAGCCACTACAAAGCTGTACCACCAAAATCACAACAGAACATGACGCCTCTATTCTAAGATGTTAGAAACATCACACGGTGCAAGCATGGGTGAGATTCTCCTATTTCCTATCGACTAACAGATCAGTAGCCAGGCAATAATAAACATAACTCTATAGTCTATACTCCATTAGTGACATATCAGGCGGTGCTACAACGCAGCTGCCCTCCATATGCAAGCTCCAATCCGATTGATGGTTCTTTACTCATTTTAATGCTGTGAACCAAGACAGCTGGAGCTAGGGCAGCGTAAACTTCTGCTGTTGACTGTTGTTACTCTTTAGAGATTTATCAACAGCTATCTCATCTTTGAGAGGGATCTACTAGACATGCCATGCAATAGCTTAACAAAACCAAGAAAGCTCAATTTGCCATCAGTATGCCTGATCCAATCTTGCAAAACGACATGCAACGGCACAGATGGGCTGAGGCCCAATTCCTGCGACAGTAAATAACATATCAGGAGTGATAAGAAGTCACCAAATTGATCGAATGGAATGAATATGGGGAGGAAGACAACATACAGAAGCCAATTCATCAATTATAATAGCTCGATTGCCATCCTTCTCAAAGTATTCATAAGCGGATCGGGCATGCTGCTCCCATCTATCCAATGCTTCGAGCTGGTGCACACTAACTGCTGCTGCACAGAACTCTTGAAAATCCATTCTTCTATACTGAAGTGCGCTCAACTGAAAGACAACCCAATTTTACAGTAAGGGGTACAGTTTGTGTATGGATGAAAGGAAGTCATAAATAAATAATAAATAAATAAACAACTGACCGAAACAAGAATCTCCTGGACTCGTGATTCCTTCATTGCGTCAGTAGCTTCTCTTGTCAATGCCTAAAACAGCACAACAGTAAGCATCACCAGAATTACTCAAGGAAAGGATAACGTATCAGAGCTTTATGATAAACTAACCATTCTGATATTATCAAGAGTGATGCATCCATTTCTGTCTGGCTCCAATAAGGAAAACTGTGCTTTCAGATAGAAAAGCTCATCAACAGTTAAAGTCTTTGATAGAGCCTGCAGCAAATAAAGAAAGATCATACACCAATCACGTCAGATTGCAGATACAATGAAAGAACACATGCATGTAACAAGTAAACTTGTAACCACCACTGGAACTTCAAATGAAATATTAGGAATACAACTCCTGCATAAGAGGGGGGAGGAGAGAGAGGACAAAAAAAATGTAGAGTTATCGAAGAATTTTCTTTCAGTTTCTTAGAACTAGTAAAATTAATCAATCAAGATTTATTAAGAGATAAATGCAACCAACATTAATTGAGCACTATTAAAAATACCAGTTTAAGCACAACTTAAAAGACTTTCGGTACAACAAATTTGCTGTTTGTTAGCAACTACTGGAATGAAGAAGTACCATCAGATGCCTGTGTACAAGTAAAGGACAAAAGTACCGACCCTCAACGCAGCTTTCCGTAAAGATGAGGAACGAATATAAGCTTTTATAAGTCGGAATATAAGGATGTCCAATGGCAGCTTAATGTCATTATAATTTCTGATCCATGGGTGACCTGAAATAAAACATAAGGAAAACTCACAAAAATGTAATATTCAGTAGCATCCATTTGAATAGAATAAAACTCACTTAAAGCTTGTGCCGCAGTCATCCTTCTACGTGGATCCTTGCACAGCAAACGCTTAACAAAATCCATAGCTTCCGGAGTCAGAGAAGGCCATGGTGCCTCATTATAGCTGGGGTCAGCTTTTAGAACAGAACGAAATATTCCAGATTCAGTGCGTGCCCAAAATGGACGACTGCCACAAAGCAAGATATATGCTATTACACCTATACTCCATACATCAGCTTCTGTGCTATAGCATCTATGCAAAACTTCTGGAGCAACATAATAAGCACTTCCAACTATGTCATTTAGCCGCTCATCTGCATAAAACATCAGGAATAGTATTTTAAGACCCAAGTTTTCTTCTAATAGTAACTATTTAAAAAAAACATAAACTCTTCTATTAGTGAGCATTACATTCTTAGTGGCCAGACAATTAGAACTATACCTGGTTTTACAAAATCCGACAAGCCAAAGTCGATGGCCTTAAGCTGAGAATTCTCATCTTTCGAACTAAACAGGAAATTCTGGGGAAAAAACGTATTTCAGAAGCCATCATAAAAGCCAATGACAAATTCTGCTGATGGCGGAGACACACAAAAAACAAACAAACAATCACCTCTGGTTTGAGATCCCGATGCACCACCCCTTGAATGTGACAAAAGGCAACAACACTTAGTATTTGCACCAAGACTGCTTTCGCATCGTCCTCAGAGTACTTCCCACCCCTAAAACAAGCAAAACAAAAGTTGCATTGAGGCAATTTTGATGTGAACAAATGTTGTTCAAAAATTTAAATTTGCTTTTAATCTACCTGGAAAGTATTCTGTCAAGCAGCTCGCCACCCTCGCACAATCTACATCACAATATTTCAAACTAATTAACATGAGCTTCAAAAGAAAGAAAGAAGTGTGGGATGTGTTTATAACAGAAAAAGGAAGCACACACCGATCACCATCAGCAGGTTACAATGGGTAAATCTCTACTATCATAAATAAAATGGAGTAAATGGAGATGGTGTCTGTCATCACTATGACCCTACCATGCATTTTCCATTCATGCACTCATCATTGCCACTGGATAGCATCGAATATTTTGTGTAGGGTATTTTATATGCGTCCAATAGGCAGTTCTTGCTACTTTGATAATTAGTACATGGAAAAAACGAAGGATTGAAAAACAACTCAAAGTCTTTATTCATGTATGACAGAGAAAACCCAAAGAGCATATAAAATTATAAAGCATTGAGAGGTGGAAGCTTACTCCATTACTATATACACATTCTCATTGTCCTCGTAAGCATCATAAAACTGGACCAAGTTTTTGTTTCCCGTCAAAGCTTTCAAAATTTTGACCTCCCTTCGAACATCCTCAATAGCAATAGATGTTGTCATCTGTAATGTGATATCAGGAAGCCACATATGTTGTTAACAAAGTATAATGCACCAAATAGAAAATCATCATCAAGGGCATGCAATAAGATAGGCATTTGGTTGCAGATAATGCAAAATGTGCCAAATCAAAAATCCCTCGACACCCTCAAGTACATGCAACTAAGTTAAGTCATCTTTTTGTAATGCACAATGTAGAATAGTGTGAAGCCAACGCATAATTCTATGAATAGTTCGATCAGAACTGACATTGAAATATCACGAAAATACCACATTAGCTCATCTAACGATTCATCGACACCTCTAAGTTTCCAATTCGTTAGGATTACTTTCCAGAAACCAGCATCCGGCCCTTCCAAATTCCATCAAAATGCAGAACATATAAAAAAAAGGCGCCGTGCTTGGCCATTGCGGGAAAAAAGGCACGTCACCTTGGCTTTAGGGATGACCTTGACAGCAACGGACTCCCCCTTACGCGCCCCCTTCTTGACCTTGGCGGCGCAGGTGTAGCCGAAATGTCCTCTCCCAACCTCATCGCCCATCTCGTATTTGGCCGCGAACCCCTTGTTGAACCCGAACCCCTTGTCGAGACCCCTGCCAGCTCCGTCACCCTCGCCGCCACCTTCCTCGGGGATGGACGGCCGAGACGGTCCGTGCCGCCGCGCGAGCGCCGCCCTGATGTGCTTGGCGGGCGACGGCGGCGGGAAGGGCAGCCGCAGAAGCCGCCTGGCCGGCGTGGTGGGCGCGGAGCCGGCCGCGCCGGGCGGTGCGGGGGACTTGCGCGGGGACGCCGCCGCAGAGGAGCCAAAGAGGTGGTGCGCCGGGCTCGGGCTCGGCGTGGAGAACGGGAAGAATGGCGAGGACGCCCAGTGCTGCTTCTTGGCGGGCGTGGCGGAGGCTGAAGTGCGTCCCTCCGGAGGCGGCGTCGCCGGCGCCGCGTGCGGCGGTGAGTTGTCCGGATCATGGGTGAGCGGCTTCGCGTGGCACCCTCCCATACTGCGCCGCCACCGACGCGCGCGCGCACGGACCGGCGGAGAAGCGGAGACGGCGCGGGGGATCTGGGCGGGCAGGCAGGCGTGTTCGGGCAGCTAGGAAGATGGGGAGGCCATGGCGGAAGAGAGAGAGGGAGAGTGGCGAGTGGGGAACTGGGGACTGCCGAGGAGTGACCAGGCGAATTGAAACGGGGGTGGTGGGAGAGGGGAGGAGGAGTAAAGGCTCGCGAGGTGGCGGACGCGGGCTTGGAGTGACTAGTGGTTAGTGGACCTGCCCCCTCCTACTGCTCTGCTCGACGTGCTCGTCTCGTTAAGTGCCTTCCTTTTTCTTTTTGTTCTTTTTCCCTTTGCCTTTTGTTCTGCCTGTGATTAGTCTATTTTTTTCCGAGATTCATGTGCTTGATAAACTTTTTCTCTTTTGAAATGGTGAGAAACTGCATCGATTTATAAATAGAACTTCATCAGTTTACTGAATTCAACTGAAATCGAACTGTGCAGAGCTTTAAATGGAACTTGGCTAGTAGTAGTAGTAGATTTGATTCCGCGGCACCTTTCCTGTTTTTGTATGCGTTTGGTTTGTTGTGTTTTGATCCGACGTGACAGCTCAAATTTAGCGTCACCTGCGTGATTGTTGTTGGTTTGGCCTTTTTTTGGCGGGGTAACGAAAAAGAAACGCTGAGCGAGCATGCATGTGGAAATATCGTGAATATTTGGATGGTGAGAAGTGCACACGTGACATTGTTTGTTCGTTCTTTCCGGGGAAGTCGAAGAACGAACGAACGAAGCAGAGTGAGCACGAGGATCCGGGCAAGAGATGAATCGCGTGGCGTGATTCACAAATGCCGCTTGGCGGCGCGCTAGCTGCCTCTCAACTCCCGATCGATCACGCTTTAATTTGTGAGCGCTTTCTTGAATTCGCGAGATGAGCAGGTGTATATGACACGTACAAATAAAAATCGAATGTAAAGTTTAATGATAAGAATTCTCAGCAGCATGGAACGTCTGTTTTTTGGGTTAATTGTAAAAACACCCCCATAATTTCTGTTTAGTTGATATTCTTCCTATAACATGATTGCGGTAAAAACCCACCCACCCATAAATTCCCCCCACTCATCTCACATGTATTTTCTAATTATTTTAAGTAAGATTTAAACTTTTATAGACAATTTAAAATATTTATTAAAAAATATTCAAAATATTTATTAGATTTAAATTCTTCAAGAACATTTGATTTTTATGTGCCAATTCAAAACTATTTAAATTAATTTGAAAATTTCCTATAAGTATTCTGATTTGAAATTTTAAAGTTTCAAAATTTAAAAGTATTTTATAATTTTTTAATAGATATTCAAATTTAAAATATTTAACTTTCATGGAACCTTTTCAAATCTAAAATTTTGAATATTTTGAATTGTCCCACAAAAATCATGTTTCCGTATATTTAAAATCAAATAATATTTTAAATATTTTTAAATTTTTATAAAAATTTAAATCTTACTTAATAAATTATTAAAAAATACATATGAGATGAGTGGGTGGGCGGAGATTTTATCTAAATCTTGTAATGGGTGGGTTTTTTTGCTGTAAATCATCTTACGAAAGAAATATCAAACTAGATGAAACTTATAGATGGGTTTTTATAATTAAGCCCTATTTTTTCCTTGCACGGCTCTCCTACGCTCGCTGTGCTTTCATCAACAAAGTAAGAACCCATCATCATCGCTGCTTTTTTGTTTGAATCTCACCGGCACGTTTTGAAAACCACCACAAAAAACTCACATTATTATCGACGAAATCGCGAATTCCACATCCTCGTGAGATAAACAAGGTCCATATATATGCTCGATGATTCAAGCCTTCAAACCCAGGCCAGACGTGAGATTCATATTCGTGCAGCCAGTTACTAACCACTGACCGAAACGTGCCCGGCCAGTCAGTCTCACCTCGTAGTCATAGCGTCCGTTTCTTCCACGTTGGTCCGTTGCTGTTATCTGATAGCGAGAGTGACGCCGACCGGGTATATTCGTGTGTGTACAGGAGTCAATTACAAGCGGCATTCGTCCTGGTTCTCTCTCTCTCTCTCGGGGAGCGCATTCCTACTCGTTCAGTTAGCTAAACTTAATTAATTAGCTAGACGCAGTACCGTGGTGGTGCCCCACGAGATTAATCGGCTACCAGCTCGTGTGTCCATTCTTCAAATTGAATGGAACACGGGCCCAAAGCTAGCCTGGTTTCTGGTGGGATTTTGGCATCAGCAGCAGGAGCATACTAGATAGATCATCAGGCAAATAGTTTTTTCGCTCAAAGAAAAATCAGGCAAATAGTTTTAGCATATGGCTAATCAGAGCATTCAGCACGACCGCTAAAAAGGAAGCTTAACAACAGACAATCTTAAAAGGCGAACGGAATCTTGCCTCTCTCTCTTTTTTTTTCTCGATTGCAGGGCAACCCGTACGTACTCTATGCTGCCGCAGGCCAGCAAGACGTCAACCTCATTCCTTGCAAACAGGGCCCCACACGCAGACCACAGAAGGATCCAAGAAGCAAGAACAAGAATGATGATGGATTAGAGAAGAGAGAGAGAGAGAGAGAGGATCTTGGAAGCCCGGAAGCGGAGGAGTAAAGACAAAGGAAGAGGGGGAGGGAGTATTGGTTGCGCTCACGTGTACTGCAACGTCTGCGCAGCGTGTCTGGCGCTGCTGCTTGGTTGTGTGTGTTTAAGAAGGACGCAGACGACGACTGACTGAGCTTTGCCAGTAAACCAGCATCCGTTAACTGAGCTGTCAGGGTTGCTTGATGATTGCTTGCTTACAGGAGCCAGCAGAACTGAACACTCTTTCCACGCCGTGGTCGTCCATTACCTGCAATGCAGAGCAGAACGGGTTTCGTTCGTTACCCTGCAAGTATCGGAGTATGTCTACGCAAATCGCCAAATCGTTCTACTACTAGTGCAGAGAACAGGTTTCAGTTTTGGATTCTACTTACTCGAGCAGAAGAGGAGATAGATAAGGCCACAAGGGCAAACGAAAACATCCACGCAGAAACTGTGTGAAGTGGGCACGGCCACTACTGCGGTTCCCTGGACGTGCGGGGGCGGACCCAAACCAACAGAGCCGGACCGATCTGTCAGCAAAGTACTGCCTTGCGTGTCCCCTCGAACGGATGCGGAATGTTCGTTCAACCTCGATGAACTTATTCAAATCAACCTCAATGAAAATCGTCGATTCTTCTTTCTTCCTTCGTTATGTGATTTTTGAATGACCAGTTGGGCGGTTTGAAGGGGAGGAAAGACTCTCAACAGAACCTGTCCAGCTTCATTAGTTCATAGTAACTTCATATGCTGATGCAGCAGTAGCAATGCCTTTCATTGCAGCTGGGGTCTATCGGTTGAGCGTCTATCGGTCACACTTGATTGCGAACCGCCACAGCTGCTGCGCCTGTGCTTGCCTGGCCTCAACAGTTGTTCGGGGGCAGCTGATACAAATGCGGCGTCGCCCCATCCGCCACACTCCCCCCGGCCGGCAGGCAGGGCCAGTGGCATTAACTCGAAGACGTTCGATCGTCGCTGTCGCGGCAGCTAAGTACTGTAGTACTTAAGTTAAAGCAAGCCAACGACAGGTCGACCGGCCGAGCTCAGGTCGCCGCCGGCGGTCGATCCATCCAGAGGTCGACGGTGGCGGGGACCGGGAAGAAGTGTTGGCGAAGAACAGCTTGGCGCACGGCCGCACGCAGTTCTACTAGCAGTACCGCCCGGCGATGAATGCGGCGCCAGGACTGTTCGTGGGTCACGGAGCGGACGGAACCGACCTCCTCGCCTTTTGCCGATCACAGCGTGAGCGTTTAGCGGGCCGAAATATTTGTACAGTCCGGACGTACTGGTACTGCCTCACTTTGATATTTGGGCCGTTCAAAGGTGTAGCTCTGGTAAAATAATAGTACTACTAGTAGTAACCAATTTTTTTTTTTTTTTGGAGTTGTAGCAAAGGTAATCAACTTCTCAGATACAGAGATGCCTACAAATTACAACGTACTACACAACTTAATATTTACTGCATCAATCGACGATATGCATGCATCTATCCAAGCAAGTTTAAAGAAAACAAAGTTTCGACCCATTGATTTCTGACGCACACGAAAGTCTTAAAATAATAAACGGTGATCCTGTTGGGGTAACAACATATGTTTTTTCGTAACCTTACACATCAGACAATAAATCTTGGTATAGTATTTAGCACTTGCAAGCCACTGAAACTTGCGCATCAACTCTCCATCACAGCGCGCTTTTTGGTGGCCCGCCTCGCTGGCTGGACATCCTCGCCTTCCTCTCCCCCGAGAGCTGCAGGGCAAACAGGGCGAGCGCGTCGCGGTTGGTCCCTTCCTCGGGCACGGGCACCGGCTTGCCGGTCTCCATGTCGACCCTGCTCACAGTGTTCGCGAGCATCCGCTCCCCGATCCGGACCAGCTCCTCCATGTTCTCCTGGGTCGCGACGTCCACGATCGCCGCGGTGCCGTGCAGAGAGTCGTCTTGAATGCGTAGGTAGTTCTTCTCGCTGCGGAGAGCCTCGAACAGGATGGAGACGTTGAGGTCGACGAGCGCGGCGCTGGAGTAGCTGAACATGCTGTGCAGCCAGGAGAGGATGCCCCTCCCGGCGGCCTCCTTCGCGTCGTAGATCGCCGCGTTCTTCGCCGAGCTGGTGCCCAGGGAGACGACCAGGAACTTGTCGTAGTCCGCCGGGCCGCCCGGGAAGAACTCTCCTTGGACACGATCATCTTTCGGGAGATCTGGTTGATCGTCACCATTGTCTAAATTGAAAGAGACAAACACATGATTCTTTTTTTTTTTTTAGCCGGGTCTGACGGGAGCATCTTGTCGTCGGTACAACTGATTTTTGCGTACTGGGTTGTTGGCCGCGACGCCTCCGTCGATGAGGTTGAAGTCGCGGGTTTCGCCGGTGGAACCGTCTCGGGTCTGGAAGAAATGGGCGGGGAGGTACGTCGGCGCCGCCGACGTGCCGATGCACACGTCGGAGAGGAGCGCGTCCTGCAGAGGCCGGGTCTGAGACTGCACGCGTACGAACACGCGCAACGCAAAACAAGATGATCGGCTTAGCAGTAGTTAAATACTGTACGTATTACACATGACGAGCTTGTATAATGCGGATTTATACTGGTCACAGATCTAGAAAAGGGGTTTGAAGCGGATCGACGAAACACATATCTGTTTTGGTCGAGCTTGCACCGGAGGAGGTTTCAGATCCGTCGGTGGCGGCCACGACGCTTGTCTCGTGGTCGTTCACGACGGTGATGTGCGGCACGGCAGTGGAACTTTCCGTCGCTGGCTGCGCTTTCTCTAGATTGGTTTTAGGTGTGTTAGAGTGGGGTTTATGGTGTCGGCGGTTCAACGTTTTTTCTTTCGTACCCCGACTCCCCACTCTCTTTATGTAGCGCAGTGCGACGGGGGGCCCACCAGCCATCTCGGGCTGCGCTCTCCTTTTAAGATCAAAGTCCAACATTCTCCCCCTTGATCTCACCTTTGTCATTTCTCTTTTGTCTTTCCCCAATTTGTTTCATAGATTTACACAAGGAGCATGTTTCATCATCTCAGTTTATTGTCGATAGATTCCACAGCTATAATGAGCATTTCTGTTTAACAATAGGTAACTTTTTGGGCCCTATTTAGTCCAGAGATCATAAGCTTTTCTTTAACCCCATGTCGGCTACATGTTCCTTGAATAAGTTGGGAGGAAGACCTTTCGTTAGCGGATTCGCGAGCATTTTTTCTGTATTAATGTGCTCAAGAATGATTTGTTGATCTCGAACTTTATCCTTTACAATATAATACTTTATATCAACGTGTTTGGCAGCACCACTTGACTCATTGTTGTGAGCATACTGTACTACGGGTTCATTGTCGCAGTATAATTTTGTTGTTCTTTCAATAGTATCGACCACTTTTAAACCGGGTATAAATTTCTTTAACCAATTCACCTACCCTGTGGCCTCATAGCATACTATGAATTCAGCATACATTATAGATCTCGCAGTAATAGTCTGTTTTGAGCTTTTCCATGAAATAGTTCCTCCTGCGAGAGTGAATACATATCCGGATGTTGACTTTATATTATCTCTTGTAAAATCAAAATCTGTATAATCCACTATCTCTAGTGAATTAGATCTTTTATATGTTAACATGAGGCCTTTTGTTTCATGCAAGTATCACAGTACTTTCTGTACTAAATTACAATGCTCAATGCCTGGATTACTTCGAAATCTGTCAAGTAATCCGGTGACAAAAGATGAGTCAGGACGTGTGCACACTTGTGCATATTGTAAGCTTCCTACAGCAGAAGCACATGGTACTGTTTTTATTCTATCAAGATCGTATTGATTTCCAGGACATTGCCATATCCCATATCTGTCGTCCTTGACTATAGGAGCAGGTGAAGTACTGCAATTGTGCATATTGAATTTCTTCAATACCTTTTCTACGTATGTCTTTTGGGATAAATCCAAAGAATGTTTTCTTCTGTCTCGGTGTATTTCTATGCCTAAAACATATGACGTTTCACCAAGGTCTTTCATATCAAACTTTGAGGACAGAAATTTCTTTGTCTCATGCAGTAGACTGACATCACTACTTGCCAGTAGAATATCATCTACATACAGAATCAGAAAAATAAATTTTTCCTTTTTAAACTTTACATAAATACAATTGTCCTCAATGTTTGCCTCAAACCCAAATTCTTTTATATTCTGTCAAACTTCAAGTACCACTGTCTTGAAGCTTGCTTCAATCCATAGATGAATTTCTTTAAACGACATACCATATTTTCTTTTCCTTCCACAACAAAACCTTTCGGTTATGCCATGTAGATAATTTCATCTAATTTCCCATTTAAAAATACTATTTAAACATCCATCTAATGTAACTCTAAGTCATAATGTGTCACTAGTACCATTATTATTCTGAAAGAATCTTTACAAGAGACTGGAGAAAATGTCTCATTGTAATCGATTCCTTCTCTCTGTGTAAAGACTTTTGTCACGAGTCGCTCCTTGAATTTTTCTATATTCCCTCCAGGACCATATTTGATCTTGTAGACGCATTTACAGCCTACTGTTCTGGCCCCTTTAGAAATTTCATCCAGAACCCAAACATCGTTGATGTCCATGGATCTCATTTCTTCTTTCATAGCTTCCAACCACTGAGATGACTGAGCGTCTCTCATGGCCTCTTTATATGAGGTAGGTTCGTCCTTCATATGAATTTCTTCTGTATCATATACTTTATAATTTTTTCGGATAGCCGATCTCCTAATTCTTTGAGACCTTCTAGTGGCTTCCATGTTCGGCACATTCTCTACCTGAGGCTGTTGTGCAACCTCCTGGTTTGGCACACTTTCTGTTTAACGCTGTTGTGCAACCTCCTGGTTTGGCACACTTTCTGTTTAAGGCTGTTGTTGCTCCCTTTCATCTATGGCAATAGTTTCTGTCGGATCCTGAGGAACGGATTACTCATTTTCCATGTGGGAACTAACAATGGATGATGGAGGTGCAGCAATGTGCATCGCAGATACATCATCAGCAGATGGTGAAAAGAATGGCTCTTAAATCATCGGAGTGGGCACACATACCCGCTTCTTCTCAAGATCAATTTTTCAAGCTACCATACTCTCCTTCACCATATCCTCCTCTAAGAAGACAGCATTTCTCGTTTCTACAATCTTTATATACCTGTCTGAGTAGTAGAAACGATAACCTTTTGACCTTTCAGGATAGCCAATAAAATGGCAACTGACTGTTTTGGGATCCAGTTTCCTAAATTTGGATTAAATAATTTTTCCTCTGCCGGACTCCCCAACACACGGA
Source organism: Oropetium thomaeum (assembly GCA_001182835.1). Taxonomy (NCBI): domain Eukaryota; kingdom Viridiplantae; phylum Streptophyta; class Magnoliopsida; order Poales; family Poaceae; genus Oropetium; species Oropetium thomaeum. The sequence goes on along the minus strand of LFJQ01000027.1, from coordinate 2,560,315 downwards.
GATAGTCTACGAAGACACTCTGCCTGTCCATAGCTCATACGGTGTTTAAGGCACCGATTTGCTTGGTACTCTATTGAGAATATGAACAGCGGTTTTTAACGCCTCCATCCGTAAACTCAACGGTAACTCAGAGTAGCTCATCATGCTACGCACCATGTCCATCAAGGTACGGTTACGCCTTTCAGGTACTCCATTCTATTGAGGTTGACCCGGTATAGAGTACTGAGCCACTATTCCATTTTCTTATAAGAACCTTGCAAAAGGTCCCTGGGCTTGTCCATAAGGTGTATGCCGACTATGGTACTCCCTCCTACGGTCAGACCTTACTATTTTAATCTTTAGATTATGTTGATTTTCAACTTCTGCTTTAAATATTTTAAATTTATCCAATGCCTCTGATTTTTCTTTAATTGGATAAATATAACCATATCGGGAGTAATCATCTATAAAGGTTATGAACGAGTCATATCCATCTATACTTTTCATAGGAAAAGGACCACAAATATCTGTATGAATGATCTCTAAAACTCCTGTGCTTCGTTTTGCATCCTTTTTAATTTTCTGTGCGTAATGTCCTTTAATGCAATCTATGCATTATTCAAGGTCTGAGAACTCTAATGGAGGAAGAATCTCATTCTTACTAGTCTCTCTATTCTCCCCCTCGAAATGTGGGTTAAACGACAGTGCCACAATTTCGATGAGACACTAGGAGTTCTCTTTCTTTTCTTTTCTTTTATCAATAAGGACTCATCACCATTCACATCACATACAACATTCACATTTTCAGACATGGATTATAAATAAAGTTGATCACATAAGAGTGCAACACCAACACATTTATTATCAATCCATAAGGAGCATTTGTCATCTCCAAAATGACAATCATAACCGTCACGATCCAAACGTGATACACTGATCAAGTTTCTTTTTAAAGAAGGTACATAAAGAACATCTCTAAGCACAAGTGTAAAACCATCAGCTAAATCCAAATGGACATCCCCGACAGCTTCGACTTTTGCTTCAACTCCATTAGCCACTCTTATGGAAATTTCGCTTCTTTGCATATTCCTCGTCGAATGGAACTCCTGTAAGAAATTTGCAACATGAATAGTTGCTCCTGAATCAAACCGCCAAGTGGTTCTGGAATAATTCACAAACAGAGATTCATTGACAAAAGTTACCATATTCTCACCGTTCTTGGCTATTATCCTCTTTAGGTGTACAGGGCAGTCTTTCTTATAGTGCCCTTTCTGCTTGCACACCAGACACTGATCCTTCTCCACAGTGAATTCACTTTTCTGTTGATTGTGGTGCTGATGCTGCTGAGGCTGTTTTCCCTTTTGCTGTGAAGAGGGTTTGTAGTTCTTCTTTTTCACATAGTTGATAGAGCCACCAGCGGTAGACTTTATCCTATCCTCCTCCTGCACACACATCGCAATGGTCTTTTCGACGTCCCATTTTTCAGGAGTTGTGTTGTAGCTAACAATGAAGTTAACAAACTCATTTGGCAACGAAACAAAAGCCAAATGGACAATATGGTCCTCCTTGAAGGTCAAGTCCAATGGTTTAAGCATGTTGTTCACTTGAACCATGCAAAATATATACTCTCTTATGCCACCGCCTGTGTATCTTGCTGTGACCAGTTGTTTTATTAACTGGGTTTCATAAGTCTTTGAGGAGCCAGTGTACTGGTTTTTTATTTTGTCAAGATACTCAGTGGCAGTGTCACAATCTGTAATTGAGACCAAAATAGCTGGCTTAATTGTGTTCTTTACCACAGCCATACATTTCTTGTTGGCTATGGCCCATTTCCTGGACTCAAGGTCATATAAGACCTTTACAGGAGCAAAGTCTTTTTCTTTCTTTTGCCATTCAGCATCAGTTTCTCTTTCGCCTCTGACAGACGCAGTAGGCTCTATAGGACATGTGGTGGTCACCATCCAGTCCACCTCACCCAAGATAAAGGCAAGGTCGAGTTTTCTTTTTCACTCACTATAATTATCTTCTTTTTAGAGTTGGAATGTCCTTGATGAAACTCATCAAGGAGTATCCGCCTGTAAGTAACCAAATTATGTGAGAAGAAAATTATACATACACATAAGGTCTATATCACTGTTGGGCAGAAATAGATAGAATTGTAACTATAAAAGAAATTATGCATTTAAGTCTACATCACCGTTGGGCAGAAGATAGACCAAAAGGTATAAATCAAAACAATCATGATATTGTAATTAACAACGTTGGTCAGAAAATAAACAATATCATGTACTATGAAATTAATTGCACTTAAATTAAAATTCTCCCGTTGGTTCGAATTTCAATTTGTAGCAATTATAATTAATACTATCAATTTGCAGCGAAACCTTTTAAAAATATACATTCCAGTAACAATTTTTAACTTTAATGTACTCTCTCTGTAAAGTTTATTCCTTTGGTTCAAAATTGTTACAGAGGTAAATTCAAATTCTATTCAAATTCTATTCAAACTATTCAATTCCTGGAAATGTAATTAGAATAAATAAAAGAAAATTTTTCTTTTCTATTGTTCCTTGAAGAAACACTGGCCCAAAAAGGCCGTTTTCCTTTCAGCCCGCGCGCACACTGTCCTTAATGGACCCGTAGCCCGGCAGTCGACGGCTGGGCCGCCGAAAAGGCCTAGTCGCGCCCCCGGCCATGTGCGCCCCTGCTGGGCTCGGGGCCCGGCAGACGATGGCTGGGACGACGAATCGGTCCAGCCGCGCCCCCGGCCTCCGCGCCCCCGCCTTGATCTCGGCCGTCCGTTGCGATGGACAGCTGAGGTCCCTTGAAGCCGCAATAAAACCGACCGCGCGCTACTGTTGATCGCCGAAACCCTAGCACTGTTTACTCTCGCTCTCTCTCTTTGTTCTCTCTCTCCACGGCAGGAACCGGCGGCGGTGGGCATGCGGCAGCCGACGCTTGCGCGCGAGAGGGAAGAGAAAAGAGGGAGGAAGAAGAGCTCTGCCGTGGAGCTCTCGCCGGCGCGCGCGCTCGACCGAGATTGAGCGCGCCGCCGTCGAGCCTTCGGTGGTGGCGCTCGGTGACTTTCCCGCCGCTGGCTCACCGACGCGGGACCACCTTTCTTTTTTTTTTTGCACTGTTAGGGTTAGGGTTTGGGGTCCTTTCTTTTTCGATCCGGTCCTTTTCTAGATCGTGAACTAAAATGGCTCTGATGCCAATGTACAATGCAGATCTATACTAGTCACAGATCTAGAAAAGGGGTTTGAAGCGGATCGATGAAACGCATACCTGTTCCGGTCGAGCTTGCACCGGAGGAGGTTCCAGATCCATCGGTGGCGGCCATGGCGCTTGTCTCGTGGTCGTCCACGACGATGATGTGCGGCACGGCGGTGGACTTCCCGTCGCTGGCTGCGCTTTCTCTAGATCGGGTTTTGGGTGTGTTAGAGTGGGGTTTATGGTGCCGGCGGTTCAACGTTTTTTCTTCCGTACCCCGGCTCCCCACTCTCTTTATGTAGCGCAGTGCGTCGGGGGCCCACCAGCCATCTCGGGCTGCGCGGCCCCGATGAGGGCGCATTGAAGGAGGTAGATCTGGTCACTTGGTGACTAGATCCGCTCTCCCTTTGAGATCAAAGTCCAACAGAGCTGACCATGATATACGACTTACGTCGAAGGTGGAGAAGATTGTTAGCGGCAGATTTTTGACGTCGATGATGGGGATGACAACGTTGGTGAGGGTGTCGCGGACCCTCGTCGTGCCGAGGAGGCTCCGGATCTTGGAGTGCAGGAACTCGCCGTCGTACTTTGGTCCCATTAACTCGGTCAACGCGGCGATGAAACTCCCCCTGCAATCAATGATAATGTATGGTAATGAGGTAGAGCCATATATTGAAACTGGTTTCTGTTATGATAGACCTTGCACAAGAAAATCAATGTTGCTCACCACTAACTTGGATGAGACCATCGTAGTAATTTGTTTGATCCTATTGTTATTCTTAGATCTCTGTTCGTTGAAAACTAGTACTGGCATATTATATGAGGTGAACATTTCGGAATTTTCATGTGGCATGTACATGCTACATGCATGACATATTTAAGTATTCAGCTTCATTCTACCTGTGAGGGAATATTTTTGGCCCGTTCTCTATGTAAAACTTGTTGATGTCCTTGGCAGCGAAGAGGGGCCGCTTGTCTCCGTTCGGGGCGGTGAGCATCGCCGCGATAAGGCCGCCGGTGCTAGTCCCGGCAATGTAGTCGAAGTAGTCGGCCAACCGCCTTTCCGGACCGTCGAGTTCCTGCAGAAGAGATTTATATCATGGTCAGCTCGTCATGTATGTATATATGCCGATACGATCAACCGTCTGTAATAAGCTACGACGACGCACTTGGAGCTTTGATTCGAGGAAGGCGAGGATGGTGCCGGGAATGAGGCCCCTAATGCCTCCTCCATCGATGGTCAGCACAGTCACCCTCCTCCCCACGCCAGCAGCCATGTGGATGGGATGTATGTATATATGTAGGGTAGTAGCAAAACCTCTATTACTACCTTCGATCGATGATACAGATAGATGTGACTGGTTAGCGCTGTACTGCTACTTAGGATGTGCTTATGTAGAGAAGATGAAAGTCATAATTGCATTTCACTTTGATAATAGTATTTCGTTCCTCTATATGACAGCATTGGTCCCCCACACCCCCAGAAACAGAACAGACACGCTAGTAGACAATAAATGTAAGTGAAAGACTGAAGAGAGTCAGTCAAGTCAAACCGATTATATTGTGCAAATGGACGCATGCATCCACATTATCCCCACATCAAGTGGAGATTAATTTGTGACGTTTTAATTAGTAGAAAGTCAACTTACTACATTTTTTCTATAGTTCATATCGCACTTCTTGACGAGGTACAGATTAAGGAATGTGACGCACAAGTATGCTGTTCCCGGCCTGCCAAGTTTCAACTTCCAAACCCCGTGTAGCAAATAAACGTTGCTTGCAAGCACGTTAATTTGTCGTCTAACTAAATACAATACAAGTGGGCACGTAGTTCGTCATCATCTGTCGTCTATTTGATGAAAAAAAAAAAAGTAAGAATAAGACGTCTACAGATACGTACACAGCTCATTTCGGTTTATAGAAGTGCAACAAGTTGATACAACAGCTGGAATTTCCTTTCAATAAGACGAAAGGTGAACTCCACCGTTGATTACGTCCAAAGTACACAGTACGCAATCGCAATACACACACGCAAACACAAAAGATAATTATCCCGCCTTCAAAACCATTGCAATCCTCTCTGAGCCTTTATTCATCATCATCGCAAAATATCTTGTCTATGTATGCCAATAAGTGGTACAATTCCTTATACTCTTATATATCAGCCACATAACTATTTTTCAGCTAATACTTCTTTTTTTTGGGAATGACGAAAATGCTCTCGCGGTTAGGGGTGGGCGCGGTTAACCGTAAATCCGGTTAACAACCGAATCAAACCGAATCGCACCAAAATACGTGGTTAACTAAACTTTTATTTTAATTTTAATTTTTATTTTTACCTATTTTGTTTAACTTGCATTTTATTCTGTTTTGACATTGGTTAATCGAAATAACCGAATTACTGTACTTTAGCCTAGTAGTTTAACAATTTCATTAGCACAATGAACCACTTGTGATATATAAATAGGCAATATAAGTTGACAACGATGACATGTGCAAGGGATGCACGAGGAGGACAGGTTGCACGCTTCCGATAGTGCGGCGGTGGGACGAACAAAGCCGAACTAATCAACTACATATAAAGTTAGATACCGCACTTAACCGCATTACCGCATCGAATTAACCATAACCAAAATATGCGGTTAACATCTTGTTCCGATCATATTCAATTATCATTTTTCATTGACCAAAATTTCTTTCGACCGTTTTAAACGAAGCGGATTAACCGAATACCCCGTCATACTTGCAGTGGCCAGGCTGATAGAGCTAGGTTCATCATCATGCATAAAATGGCGCCTTTGCTGTCATCATGTTGAGTATGAGCAGTGACTCCATTGAGAGGCGGAATGAAAATTCAAAATTGACAGGCAGTGATGGAAAATGAAAATTGATAGGCAGGGACAGAAAACAACAATCCGAAGGATATACCAAGGAAGTTCTCCTTGCATATAACAACGGCAGATGGATGCACACGTCCAGGTCGTAAAGAATCCATCCCCTAACCACGTCGAACTCATCGACAGGCGGCATGGCAATGGAAGACAACGACGAGCCCGCCAGCGTTCTGAAGCAACTGTCCTGGACAAGGGAGGTGGAGCGCGCCCGCGAGGCGACGATGCAGGCGCGCGTAGCTTCCTTGCTGCTCGGCGAGGAGCTGGAGAGGCTCCGCGGCGAGCTGGCCGCGGCCAAGACCCGCCTCGCGGCCACGGCCGCCGAGATACCGCCGCTCAAGTCGCAGATCGAGTCCATATACGGCGCGGTCGCGGAGCGGCAGGCGGAGGCCGGGAAGAAGCAGGCGGCGGTGGAGGAGCTCCGGTGCCGCGTGGACCGCGGCCGCGCCGAGCTCCGACGCCTGCGCGCGGAGGCCGCCGCGGCGCAGGGCGCCAAGGACGCTTTAGAGCGGCGGGTGCTCATCCGGCGCCAGTCGGCGCGCGTGCTTCGGTTGGCCGAGCGAGCCGTCGCGGCGGAGGCGCACGCGCTGGTGTGGTCCGCGGGCGTGGCCGCCAAGCAGGCCGCGCGCGCAGCGGGGGACGACGGGTATGACGGTGGTGAGGAGGAAGCTGTCGTGACGCTGCCGGCGCGTAGGCTGGAGGAGCTGCGCGAGGCTGTGGAGGCCGCGGAGCGGGAGGCGGAGGCGCGTGTCGAGGAAGCCGAGGCGATGCGGCGCTCCGCGAAGGCGTCCAGGGTGGCCGCCGTGGCGAGGCTGGACGCGGCCCGCGCCAAGAGGCGGGAGGCAGACGCCGAGCTCCGACGCCGGATGATGGACCGCGGGGACGAAGGCCACGGCAAGAAGGCGAGGAAGGGGGTGCCGTCACTGAGGAACCGGAGCTTCACGGTGAAGAAGCTACGCCGCTTCTTGTGCAGCAGCGTGGCCAGAGGTTGAGTCATCGTTCTTAAAAGTGGCGGCACGTACGCTACGCAGCTGCCGTGATCGAGACCTGATGACTGATGTAGTAGCAACGGAGAGTTTGTATAACTAGATAACTCATGCGTTCTCACCAATCGTTCATGCCGTCTCTGTTGCTCCCAACTTTTCCGTTCTCATCGACGGAGAGTTTCACGGTGTCGATGGATCGAAGAAGAACTGCACAAAGTTTCAAGAGTTTTGTTACGATGTATGGAAGGTACTTCTCGATATTTTTTTAAAAAAATAATTTTAACTGTTGATATTACAAAATTAGTACTGGATCCATCTATTTTAGTACCGTTCCACCATTATAAGTATTTTTTAGTAGGTACTGTTGAGGGTCAATACCGGCGATGACCGGTATTAATGATCCCCCGACTGCTTTACGTATAAAGCACCGAGCGATCTCCGTCTCGCCCGACCTCAACACCACGATACGCGTACGGCAGCTCGGGCCCACAGACAGGTCCGCCTCGCCCGACCCCTTCAACCGGGGTCGGACCATTTGCCGCTCGACTCATGCGCCCGACCTCGCCGTGACGGGGTCGGGAGTCCGTGCTAGAGTCCGCCTCGCCCGACCTCAGGGGTCGGGCGAATCGCTCCCCCCCGACCCTTAGGGGTCGGGAGCACTGCCCACCGCGACGAAGGCGGTTGGTACTGAGTAGTTGAGTAATAAAAGCTCAACTACTCTCGTGGCTACCGAAGCCCCCCGCGCAAGTGGGCGCTAACCGCCCACGTCGCACAGTGACGGCGAGGCCGTCACTATGCGAACGACCCCCGTCAAAGCCCATCCCTTCTGACAAGACGGGACGGCTACGATCGACATTTCGACCGGGTACGGAGCTAACGGCGATCAGTCCTCCTCTCCTCCGACCCCTCGTCGGAGGACGACCGACCATGCCGAAGGGATGTCCCTCGTTGACGGCCATCCCTGTGGCGCCACCGACCGGAGAAGCACCGCCATGCCTGCGACGTCATCCACAGCGACCGGCACGGAGTTTGAAGCATCAACAGCACGGCCTACAGGACACCCGGCCATGCCGCCGCCCACACCTTTGCGCCAACTCTCTGTACGCCCACCTCCCACCTTGCAGTATAAAAGGGGGGAGGCGGGAGAACGACGGGGCAGGCTGAATACGAGTCCAAGACACACGACATCTCACCCCGCGTAGAACACCTCACAGAGACTTGGGAGTTCATCCCTCTCTCGCCCGTTTGTAACCCCCTACTACAAACTGTCGCGAGTAACACGAGCAGCCTCATCGAACTGGACGTAGGGCACGTTGCCCGAACCAGTATAAATCCTTGTGTCCTCTCGCGAACCATCCGAACCAAAACACGCACTCCACGATACTAATTACTCGTCGGCCACAACGAACGCCGACAGTTGGCGCGCCAGGAAGGGGTTCTTTGTGCGTGTTTTCGTCAAACCCCTCTCTTTGTTCGGATGGCTAGCCGCGCAAGCACCTGGGTTCCTGGCACACACGTGCGTTTCGGGAGCCTCGATTTCGTCGCCATCTCCGATGGCGCTTTGGCACTGGCCGGTGCAGCGGCACCACCAGTTGCCTCGCTTGACCCCGGGCGTGCGTCGCCTCTCGATGGCATGATGTCCCGGGCGTCAACGCTCCCAGCTCCATGCACCACGAACAACGAGTTCGTGGCTATGGTGGGCTGCGCGTCCGAGTCTTTCTTCGACCTCCTGGATGGAGTGTCGAGCGAAGGCTCCGACGCGGGGTGCAGTGAGGGGAGTCGCCACCCCTCACGAGAGTGCCTCATGGTACGAGCAGGAGATCTTCCCGCTGCGGAGGGCAAACGCCCTGCGGAGCCTTCTGGCCTGCAGGACGGGACCCCACCCCGTGACGTGCAGTCAGAACGACTGCGCGCACGAAGGGAGGAACTCCTGGTGGTCCAGCGTCAGCTGGATCAGGAGCGTGCGGCGATTGATCACGAGCTCGCTCAGAGCGAGTCCAGTGAACACACCCGCACTGACGCTCGCGACTTACGAGTCGCAAGTCGTGACGATGGCTGCCCGCGCTTCCCACGGGCAAGCCAGAACCTGGCCGCGGCGGCGGCATTGCTCAGGGGCCTCCCTGAGCCTGTCACGCCGGAGGCCCGACGCGCCCAACGCGAGGCTGAGGTGCTACTTGAGCGCGCGGCAGTACAGCAAGCTGAGAGCTCGCTGTCGCGTCTGCGTGGACAATGTGCCCAGAACACGTCTATCCACCAGACTCCCCCAGCAGCGGATGGCACGGCGAAAGCCTCCGTCCGCGGTCGTCTGGGGACGAACAGGGACGCCCACGCCACCCTGGATGCGCGGCGGCGCCGCCTGGAGTTCGACGATGGCACCTCCCGATCGCGTCATCCGCGTCGAGGAGGACGCTACGACGACGACGAGGATCAAAGCCCTAGCCCGGACGCTCCGGGACCCAGGGTCTTCAGTCCTCACATTCGGAACGCGGCGTTCCCGCGGCGTTTCCGACCCCCGACCAACGTACCGAAGTACGCGGGGGAAACCAACCCCGGCCTGTGGCTCGAGGACTATCGCCTCGCGTGCCGGGCTGGGGGCGCGGAGGATGACGACTTCATCATCCGCAACCTGCCATTGTATCTGGCCGACTCGGCCAGAACGTGGCTCGAGCATCTCCCCGCCAATCAGATCACCTGCTGGTCTGACCTTAAGGGGTTTTCGTTGGAAACTTCCAGGGGACTTACAACCGCCCAGGTAACCCCTGGGACCTCAAGAACTGCCGGCAGAAACCTGGAGAGTCGCTCCGGGATTACATCCGGCGCTTCTCCCGGCAGTGCAACGAACTGCCGCACGTCGGTGACGCCGATGTCATCGGCGCATTCTTGTCCGGGACGACCTGTCGCTCCCTAGTTCACGAACTAGGGCGCAAGAGTCCCCGGACCGCCAGAGAGTTGCTGGACATCGCGACCAGCTTCGCCTCTGGCGAGGAGGCGGTGGGTGCGATCTTCGATCGCGCCCAAGACGCCAAAGGTAAGCGGGTCGAGACAGCCGGCGGAGGCTCCTCCGACCCTCCGAGCAAGAAGAAGAAGAAGAACCGGCCGCGTCCGTCCGGAGAACGGATGGTCGCTGCCGCGGATCGCAAGGGTGCCAAGGCACCCACGGAGGACATCCCTGACCACTTCGAGAAGAAGTGGAACGGTCCATGTCCCAACCACGAGTACCCAGTCAAGCACCTTTACAAGGACTGCTCACTCCTGAAGCGGCTCGTAAACCAGGGGGCTCTGAGCGCGCCAATGGCCTGATCCTTCGAGGCCTCAAGCCACGTATCTACCGCCGGCTGAAACAGTTCAGCGAGCGATGGGCAGCCGAGCTCCCCGCCGTACTCCGGAGCCTGCGGACGACCCCTAGTCGGGCCACGGGGTCTACCCCCTTCTTCATGGTATACGGCTCCGAAGCCGTCCTACCAACCGACCTCGACTACGGTGCTCCAAGGGTGAAAGCGTACGACGACCAAGGGAACCAGACGTCCCTCGAAGACGCGATGGATCAGCTCGACGAGGCTCGAGACGTGGCGCTCCTCCGATCCGCCAAGTACCAGCAAGCACTACGCTGGTACCATGGAAGGAACGTACGCGAGCGAGCGTTCGACGTCGGCGACCTCGTTCCCCGTCGCGTCACCAGCAGCCAAGGTCGACACAAGTTATCGCCGCCATGGGAGGGGCCTTACATCGTCGCCAAGGTTCTCCGACCCGGCACCTACAAGCTGCAGACCGCGGACGGACAAGAGTTCAACAACGCCTGGAACATCGAACAGCTACGTCGTTTCTATCCCTAAAACTCGTAGCTTGTCTGTTTTCCACACCCCCTGAGCAGCGTCCGACCCCTACTGCACAGGGGTCCAACCACGCTCGGGGGCTCAACACCTGTAAGGTGCGCGCATGTATTCCATGTGCAATACGTGCGCGGTCCGACCCCCGCATGTTTTCAAAAAATTTGTGCAAAAACAAGTAAGTCAAAGATAGGAAAGCTTGAGATCGAACTGGTCGGACCGCGAAAGTGCTAACGAGCCCACGGGGGCTATGGCCACAACGCTCACCAGTCAAGCTAACGATCGATCCTATCCGCGACTTACGTTTTGCACCGAGCTTCGGCCCCCCACCTAACGTTTAAGACTCAGAGAAGATAGGTCGCGGATAGGAGAAACACGAAGTCGAGTCGGTCGGACTGCGAAACGCCTACCGCCTGCGAAAGGCTATGGCAACGTCGCTCACCGGCAAAAACTAAGTGTCGATCCTGTCTACGACCTACGATTCTTTGGGGACACATAAACGGACGAGTGAGGGACTGAGCGCTTTTTCACGCAAGTGATAAGGAAACGGGCCGCCGAGGTCAAAATCACTTGTGATACAAAAACTTGTTTTTACAAGTTGTTCGGGCGCTTCGGCCTCGGACACCCTAGATACATACTAACTAATCTACTCCTACTCTTCGGGGGCGGGGGTCCGCTCCTGCTCTGGAGTCGGGGGCCCCTCGTGCTCCGGGGTCGGGGGGGCGATCCTCCTCCTCTATCCTTGCCGCCAGAGCGTGCGCCAAGGGGGCGACTTCATCTTCAATCGTGTCCAGCTCGGCGTCGGTATAACCGGCGGCAAAACCCTCGCTCAAGTAGTCGAGGGCGATGTTGACATAGGGCGACCGGGCGACGGCGAACGCCCGGTGCACCCCCCGACAGACCGACGGGACGGCATCCCCAGTTGATTCGACCGGCGCCCCCACGACCGCCTCTATCCGCGTGACAGATGCCCCGCTGGAAGTCAAACCGACGGGTACGTACGAACCTCTCCGCAGTAAATCGATACATATATATGCATATATATTTCGCGTGCAGGGTTCCACCCTCGGTCGGTTCGACCGGCGTCATTGCGACCGACTCGATCGGTGCGACGAACGCTCTCGACCTAACCTGACGCCTGAGTCGTGCCCGCCGTTTCAGTTACCGCACGGCTCGCGACTTAGTCAGGTATGGTACATAAGGGCTGAAATATGCCCCGACGGCCCCACGAGTTCGAAGGCTGGCCCGATGGACGGGTTCGACAGCCGCTCAGGGCGTAACTAGAGTGAGGGGTGGATTACGATGGGCCCACTAGCGGCCAATACCCTAGCGCCTGGGCGCCCGGGCGTCAAGGGCATCGTAAATCCGCGTTCGAGTCCCGGTTCGTCGAGCCTAGTGATGGCTCGCGTCGACCCATGGGTATCCTATCGCAAGGAGGCAACGAGCCCTCGGAACCTATCGAATGGACCCGAGAACTATATGGGTCGGCGACGGGGAATATTGGGACCGGCCACCAGCTGGCCTACGTCGGGATCCCCCCGAAGGGATCCCGGGGCCCCACTTGAACTACCCGTTAGCAGCTCGATGAGCGTCGCACTACGGCCCCCGAGGTATAGTGCGGCTCGGCTCAACTTCCCCGTCTAGCGAACAGACGCGTGGGAAGGCGAATAAAGACGAACCGCGTCTCCGGACGGGACTCTGCGACGAGCGGAGGACTCGGAGGGCGGAATCGCAAAAAGAGATCCGTACGGGACCGCAGCGCGCAGCAACTTTAAGCCACTGCTCGGTCAGATTTGGGCTGAAATACGCCCCGACGGCCCAAAGAGTTCGAAGGCTGGCCCAGCGAATGGGTTCGACAGCCGCTCAGGGCAAAAACAGAGTGAGGGGTGAAGAGTGATGGGTCCGCTAGCGGCCAGTACCCCCAGGCGGCCGACCGCCCAGGGGCATCACGATTCGCGTTCGAGTCCCGGTCCGATCCGACCCACGGGTATCTCCCCGCAGAGAGGCAACGAGCCCTCAGAAGCCTATCGAACGGCATCTGAGAACCACGTGGGACGGCGACTAGGAATATTGGGGCCAACCGCCAGCCGGTTCGGCTGGGATCCCCCCGAAGGGATCCCGGGGCTCCACTTGAACTTACCCGTTAGCAGCTCGATGAGCGTCACGCCTCGGCCATCGAGGTAAGGCGTGGCTCGGCTCAACCTCCTCGTCCGGCGGACGGACGCGCTGGAGGCACGATACAAAGACGAACCGAACCCCCGACCGGTCACTGCAACGAGCAGAGGACTCGGGGACGGAATCGCAAAAAGAGATCCAACGCGGGGTCGCAGAACCTTAAGTCCCAAGGATGAGTTCGCTCTCGCGAACGAAAAATTCCTTCTCCCGACCTGAGCGACGCCCGGCCCCCGAGGGGGCCAGACCTCGCTCGGGGGCTACACCTGCAAGGTGCGCGCTCGCGCGCGCCCCTTACAGCATAAACGAAAGATCACCACGATCGCTCTTCCTCCCGACTTAAGCGACGCCCGATCCCAAGAAGGGATCAGACCTCGCTCGGGGGCTACACCTGTAAGGTGCGCGCTCGCGCGCGCCCCTTACCGGTAGAAACGCTTCTACAGCCACCTCCGATTAGAGCGACGCCCGACCCCTCTTATGTGGGGGGTCGGACCTCACTCGGGGGCTACTGTTGAGGGTCAATACCGGCGATGACCGATATTAATGATCCCCCGACTGCTTTACGTATAAAGCACCGAGCGATCTCCGTCTCGCCCGACCTCAACACCACGATACGCGTACGGCAGCTCGGGCCCACAGACAGGTCCGCCTCGCCCGACCCCTTCAACCGGGGTCGGACCATTTGCCGCTCGACTCATGCGCCCGACCTCGCCGTGACGGGGTCGGGAGTCCGTGCTAGAGTCCGCCTCGCCCGACCTCAGGGGTCGGGCGAATCGCTCCCCCCCGACCCTTAGGGGTCGGGAGCACTGCCCACCGCGACGAAGGCGGTTGGTACTGAGTAGTTGAGTAATAAAAGCTCAACTACTCTCGTGGCTACCGAAGCCCCCCCGCGCAAGTGGGCGCTAACCGCCCACGTCGCACAGTGACGGCGAGGCCGTCACTATGCGAACGACCCCCGTCAAAGCCCATCCCTTCTGACAAGACGGGACGGCTACGATCGACATTTCGACCGGGTACGGAGCTAACGGCGATCAGTCCTCCTCTCCTCCGACCCCTCGTCGGAGGACGACCGACCATGTCGAAGGGATGTCCCTCGTTGACGGCCATCCCTGTGGCGCCACCGACCGGAGAAGCACCGCCATGCCTGCGACGTCATCCACAGCGACCGGCACGGAGTTTGAAGCATCAACAGCACGGCCTACAGGACACCCGGCCATGCCGCCGCCCACACCTTTGCGCCAACTCTCTGTACGCCCACCTCCCACCTTGCAGTATAAAAGGGGGGAGGCGGGAGAACGACGGGGCAGGCTGAATATGAGTCCAAGACACACGACATCTCACCCCGCGTAGAACACCTCACAGAGACTTGGGAGTTCATCCCTCTCTCGCCCGTTTGTAACCCCCTACTACAAACTGTCGCGAGTAACACGAGCAGCCTCATCGAACTGGACGTAGGGCACGTTGCCCGAACCAGTATAAATCCTTGTGTCCTCTCGCGAACCATCCGAACCAAAACACGCACTCCACGATACTAATTACTCGTCGGCCACAACGAACGCCGACAGGTACCTTCATATTCTTAACCATTAGATCTGATTAAATAAACAGTTGTTGTTAATTTCAAATACCGTAACAAACCTCAAGTTTCAAGTACTACCGTTGAACGCCAAGCATCATCACAATGTTCTTCACCATCTTCCACTGTCGTAGTTCTGATAAAATTGCAGTAAAATTCATGAATTTGAGTCCTATATTAACGCATAATCCTACAAAATTGCTGTTTCCAGAGGAAGAAATGCAAGGGAGAAAATTTACTGGGGTGATCGGTGTTTGGAACGTATGGGCCGAATTAGCTAGAGTTGGACCAATATGGGCTATGTCCTAGTCAATTTGTTTAAGGGCCTCCCATGAGAACGGGCTTTTTGCTAGTACTATAACATTGATTAACACGTAATCACGCGCTTGTAAACCCACGCCGCCCTTCACAAACGAGCTCGCTCGTAAGCCATCTGACAGCCGTGCCCCACGCCCGCTGCCTGCTTCCACTCTTAGTACGGATCACCCGACATGGATTTCTCCGGCGGCGACGGCCGGGGCCGCGGCGAGCCGGCCCGATGGCTGGAAATCGCGGGCAAGCTCCTTGCTGCGGGGGACCTTATCGGCTGCAAGCGGCTCGCGGAGCGCGCGGCGGAGGCTGACCCGCACCTGCCCGGCGCAGACGAGCTCCTCGCGGTCGCCAACGTCCTGCTCGCCTCCCAGCACAAGCTCGACTCCGGCCGCCCCGATCCGGTCACCGTGCTCCAGCTCCATTCCGACCCGGGCCCCGCCGCTGTCAAGCAGTCCTACATCCGTCTCTCGCAGCTCCTATCCACCCCGCCCAACCCCTATCCCGAGGCGGTCCTTGCGCTCCGGTTTGTACAAGAAGCCTTCGACGACCTCTCCGACAGCTTGAAGAACGTCCGCGCTGATCCGCCTCCGGCTCCTGCCTCTAGGGATGCCTCGGTCGCGGCCGATGCGTTCTGGACGGCGTGCCCCTACTGCTGTAATATCTACCAGTATCAGCGCGCGCTGATGGGGCGCGCGCTTAGGTGCCAGAGCGCCGGGTGCAGGCGCGCGTTCCTGGCCACCGAGATCCCCACCGTGCCCCCTATTGTGCCGGGCACCGACATGTACTACTGTGCATGGGGGTTCGTTCCTATGGGCTTCCCTAAGGCTGCTGATTTGAGCACCAACTGGAGGCCATTTTGTCCAATGTTTTCGTGCAATCAATCGTCCCTGCAGCCAGCATCTGCAGGGACTGGCAATGCTGATGTACAATATGTTGAGAATAATGCTAGACCTATTCTTGCCAATGCAACACCGGAAAATGCTCAGCCACAGCCGGTGAAGAAGAGTAATGTCAGTGGTGGTATAGTAGGGCCAGCCAGGCGTGCAGTGAAGAAGACAACAGCGCGCAAGAAGGTCGGTGCCGTGTTCAAGAAGCATGCTTCTGGCGGTGTAGAGGGTGGCATTGAGCCAGCTATGCTTAGGTCGGAACCGTTGAACGGGAATGCAGAAAGCGGACATACAGCGGTTACTAGAGGTATTAATATAAATGAGGTGGCAAAGCCAGCTGATAGCAGTACCGTTCTGAATTTTGGTGGCGGTGAAGAAATTGGATTTGATTTGGATGTTGATGCAACGGATGCTTTATTGGGCAATCTGCAGCACCTGCCATTCTTGAGGGAAGACGACAATAACAGAAGGATGTTTTAGTTGCTGATGCAGTTGCTGCTTGGTGTAGGAATTCCATAGAAGCATGTGTATGATAGCATAGTTGACGGAATTCCTGCGAAGACTGATCCTTCATTGCTTCTATTTCATTGCCGCTATTTCTCATGTTGATTTTTTGCTATGTAGTTATCTGCCTTTAGTTCTTAGCTAGCAGGCGGTTATTATTGTAGAGTCTGGAGCAGTACTTTTACCAGTCGGTACTCTGTAGACTAGAGTATTCCAAATTAGTTGGAGAGTTTGTACTGACTGTATATCACCCAAATTTACTGGAGTTCAGTGAAGAATAATGCACTCTACATGGTTGACAAGGAAGCTTTTACTTAAGAATTTATCATGTAGATGGTCACATGGAACCAGATAACGGCGCTAAGAATGGGGTAAGTTTGCTTTTCTTTATGTAAATGACATATCTTAGTTATGTTATGGATACGTAGGTGTTGGCTCAATGACATTGATAAGCATCAAATAGAAGTTTTGAGTTTAATTATCTCGCTGATACTTACTCATTGGTACATCTTGTGACCCTATACAATAAGTAAACTTCCTTGTAATTTTCGTGATCATGTTTTGTTAGTATGCATTTATCAGATGAATATTCCGTAGTCAACTGTTTTGCAACATAAACGAAATAAAAAATCCAGAAACTCTAAAGAACATTTCATGAACCTAGTTATGGTTGATATTGATCTAGTTATGTCACTGGTTATAGCCAAAATACGACTACACTCACAGCTGGCATGCCAAGGATTTGTGTTGTGTTACATGTAATGTAAGTTATGTAAGCTGTAAGCAATAAGACCAAAGTGGTCGGACCCTGTGCAAGCTGGAGCTACATGAACCAGGCTGCCTTTTTAAGCTGTGCATAATAAGACCAATGGTGAGCTTGGTTACCTAATGCATTCTTGAGCCCTGTTTGCTATTGTTAAAAGTGTACCATACAGTTGATGATCTGCTGAACGATAACAAAATTCTAGTTGACATGGAAATTGTACACATTCTGCTAATGTAGGCAAGTTAAAATATAGGAAACCTTCTTGCAAACTGTTTTATCATGTTTGAGTGAAAGTGCAGAACATTAAAGGTTCTATAACTGGCAATAGTTCATGAAAGTAGTTTTTTAGAATGCACTGTCTTAATTTCGCCATTTGGGGACAACCCATATGGCGCCACCAGCCTGTATGGCACATACTGGTTCCCACCACTTACCATTTCCATAGCTATCAACTGTCTATTTTAGAACTTTATGTCCTGAGAAAGGGGAATGCTAAAAATCTTTGTACATTAACTCAGAGGCGTTGCACCACCTTTATGATCCGCATGTCAAAATATATGGTTGCGATCACGGTTAGTGTTGCCAGTACGGTTTAATAGTTGCTAGCTACTGATTTCTACTCAGTTGACATGTCTGAATTTGCACAGACGTATATTTTATTTCTTTCAGATTTCTAGATATTGGATCACAAAATCTATCTGTATTTGATGACATCAGTTTATTGGCATGCCAGTCATCGATGTAGATGAATAGGTGAAGCAGCGTGGATCTGTTAAGGTGACATCAGTAGCTTTGTAGCCTTAAAATATGCTGTGTATATTGCTTCAGGGTCAGGCACCCAATTTTCGTCGCAATCCCAAAGTAGGCTCAATGCTCAGTGCTCACGACCTCATTAAACTGTTTGTTAGCCTAGTCATATTAACTTTGACCCTGAAATGTGAAAGTATTCCTTTGTTATAATAGTCATTACTATCAGTCTCTATGTGAGATACAAACCGTGAGATGTGTATATTCTCTATAGGTCTGTTGCTGCACGAATTCGTTATCGATTTATCTGTGTGTGCTTGCCATGCCTGACGATGGGGAACATGCCCTTGGGTTCTTTGTTCGTATATTGGGCTATATACGCAGGGGATATACATCGTATACTATATATGTTTTTATCTTTTTAGTGTACAGTACATAATAACGTACGAAATAATTTGTCCCTCCCCTTTGTTCTTGTCAGAGTCAATTCCTCGAAGTACCACACAAGCTCGTCGCATACTCGCATCCAAGGCTGGTCGCTGGTATAACTTGGTTGCCTCACTGCGCAAGGTTAATTATACAATTTAATCCTTTCTCAACCTTACTTATTTGACCTGCTTTGAACATTTAGTTACAAATTCGGCGCCATTTTTTTGTCGTAATTTGATCATTTTTTTTCAATAAAAAAACTATCAAATGGGATCAAACCGATTTGTTAACCCCATCTCTCTCGCCTCTTGACTCGCAGGCGACGGCCGCGGTGTCGGCGCCGTTCGCCCTCCCGGCCTCCCGCCGATGAGGTCCAACTCCCTCTCCTCCTCTCCTCCCCCTTGTCCTCTCAGGCTCTCACTCTCATCTCTTTTCCCTCTCCATGTCCCTCTCTCATCCCCTTGTTTCCTAACCCTAGCAAGTCGCACAGGCTGTTGAAGTGAAGGCCGCGGGTCTGTAGAAGGGGAAGAAGGTCACCGGCTCGTTGAATGCGGGATCTTCAGAAGAGGAAGAAGGCCGTCGGGTCTTTAGAAGGGGAAGAAAGACCAGGGGAACAAGTGGATTGCAGAAGGAGAAAAGTGATGTGAAGCTAACAAGAATGGTGAATTGAATCGTGAGTTCCAGCTGCCTCTTGAAGCTTGAAGTTTGAAATGTGTTACACTGTTTTTTTTTATGTTAACAAGCATGTCTGCCTTGATAGACTATGTGTTTGTGATAGAAGATTAGACCTTGCTCTTTAGGATATAAATTATAATTTCCTTTCAGTTATGCTGGTGGTGGTGAATGATTGATGGCTAGACTTTTAATTAGCCTGTGCCTTCGATGGCTGCATGTCCATTTGATTGCTATAGGTGGTCGTTTTTATATGTTAACAAGCACTGGCATTAGACTGGTTTTTGCCATGCATTTGTATTTTTTTTTCCATTTGTTCTCAAGTCTTGTGGCTGCTCAGATCAGTGCTTTTGTTAATCCCAAATCAGTGCATTTTCTTATGGCTGCTCAGATCTTGTTCTTAAGTACTTGCTTACCAGCAGCAGCATGGCCATGAGGAGCCTGTTTCAGGTGTGCAGCCACTACCGAAACCCGAGCATGGCAACCTTCCTTGTAAGAACATACTGCTTGGAAACAGTTTGGAGTACTGTTGTCCATAGTTATTTTGCCTTCACAGTGAATAAGATGCATCAATTATATTTTTGTTTCAGGCTAGCTCTTACAGGCGGCCATGGCGGAGGCATTGTGTTCTAGATTCACAGTACATTTCGACAAGCACCAGGGCCGGTAACAGTCTGCCATGGGAGGCACCGTCCCGTGAAACTTTGTTGAGGAAGATAGATGGTGATATGAAGGATGGCAATGTTGACGAGGCGATGCAGTCATTTGGCAATTACAAAAGACTACATGGCTTTCCTGAGCCTCGGATACTAAACAGTGTGATTGTATCGCTGTCCTATACGTCTAGTCGGAGGTGGCTTCTGAGGGCATTTGACTTGGTTCTATCAGTTTATCAAATCAATACCAATCTTCTTAACAGTGGATCGTTGATGAGGCTAGCTCTGGCCCTTGCAAGAGATCAGATGCCTGTTCCAGCCTCCACGGTCTTGAGGATCATGTTGGAGAGTGGGATGCTTCCTGATGTTAATATGCTGAACATGTTGTTTATGCATATGGTGAAGTCAAAAGTAGGATCTTATCTTGCTGCTGATGTTCTGGTTGAAACTTGTGAGTGTTTCTTGGGCCATGTTACAGATAGACGACAACTGAACCGGTTGACTCCAATAAAGAACAATGTCACCTTGTTCAATATTGTTTTGGAGTCATGTGTAAACTTCAAATGCATGATTAAGGCCCAGAAAATAATGGAGTTGATGGCATCAATCAGAGTTTTGGCAGATTTAAATACAGTCGTTATCTCTAGCCGTGTCTTTGAGATGGTTGGCCTACGAGATGAGATGGTACACATGAAAAGAAGCATAGATTCTTTAACAGATTTGCCATTTCTTCAGTACTATCAACATTTTTATGACTGTCTGCTGAGCCTGCATTTCAAATATAATGACATAGATGCCGCTGCAAAAATGTTAATCGATCTGCATCGACAACAAAAGTCTGGTGTTTTCTTCAGAAATGGTTTGCATAAACATGGTATGATTCAAATTGGCTCTGGTAATCTGAAAACAGGATATAAAATTATGTTTGACCCTGGAAAAGTAGACAAAGGTTTTGTTTGGGATACAGAAAGCCGATTTGGCCTGGTTGTTCTTACTGATGGAAATCTTCTTCACAGTGAAAAGGCCTTTGCTAAACTTATTGTAGGCTGTGTGAATGCAAAGAATATGCATGCACTGTCTAGTGTCTTAATTGCATTACATAAAGAAAATCTGAACAGAGTTTGTCCTGTAGATGTGATTAATGCATGCATTCAGATGGGATGGCTGCATGCTGCTCATGATATCCTGGATCATCTGGAGGCAGCTGGGATGCCGGTCGGGATTAGTAGTTACATTCACCTTCTCAGAGCATATGAGAAGGAGAATAAATCAGAAGAATTCAATGGCATTCTCCAACAGATACATAAGATAACATCTTCCACAAAAGATATTCATACTAATTCATCATTTACCATAAAAAATATTGCCAAAATAGTGAAGGATGACATGCCTCTCATTGAGTCATCTCTATTTGCCACTTTGGTTGAGGAAAGTAGATGTTACAACCCCAGAGAGCACTTGACGTTAGAGTTCAACAATTCAATTCTTTTCTTCTGCAGGGCAAAAATGATGGAAGATGCTTTGTGCACATATAAGCGCATGAGAGAGCAAAATATCAGACCCACTTGCCATACTTTTTGCCACATACTGTGTGGTTATTCTTCAACGGGCATGCATAGGGAGATCACTATACTTTGGGGAGAAATAAAACGTAGAGTTGAATATGAAGAGATAGATGTGGACAGGGACTTGCTTGATAGCCTTGTTTTGGATTTCCTCAAAGGTGGATATTTTACAAGGGTGATGGAGGTCATAATTTGCATGTCAAACCACAACATGTACTGTGATAAGTGGAAGTACAGACATGTCTTCCTGAAGCTGCACAAGAATCTGTATAGGAATTTGAGTTCATTACATGATAAAACAGAAGCTCAGAACAAAAGGATTGAAGATGTCCAAGCTTTCAGGTCATGGGCAGGCATCAAGTAGATAGGACTGGATACTAACTTGGTGCCTCAAGTTTGGCAAGCAGGTAACATCGGTCCTTAAGGTTTACTTTTGCTCCCTCACTTCTGCAAATTGGGCCAAAGATATTCCTCTGACAACTTATTGAGCCACCACCGAGCATGCCATAAACAAATCAATATCCCTGGTATCCTTCTTGGTTTGTCAAACCAATCCACATGAATTGCAGGTTGCCTCACATGGACTGGGGCATCAAACAGACGGTAATGGTGCATGGCTGACCTGTGAGCTGGGCTAGAGAGAATGCTGTGGTGTGGCACTGGACTGGGCTGTGAGAAGGCAGCGGATTTAGGCATGTCAAGGCATGCAGTGAAGGCAGCAATGGGTTCTAGCTACCCATGGTGGTGAGATCAACTTTTTGGGGGCTGATATATGGTATGTGGGCATGCTTGACTAAATATTTGAGTATCAGTTTCTTGTTTTATCTTTGTAGTTACCATGTGTATTCTTAGCTTTTATATTTTCTACTGGCTGATCCAATAAGCAACTCTGTATAAGTCGTTGTTTTTGCAAGGTAACTCTGGATGGAATTTGAATTGATGGAAAGAATCATGGGAGAAGGATGTGCTTATCCTTGGAGTTCATAAGGCGGGAAAGACGGTAATGCTTTTGTAGCTTGCATAGACTTTTTTTTATCCCTAGCTCCATGCATTTCTTTTTCTTCTGTACGGTTTTTTGTCCCCGGCTCTGGGTGTCTTTCTTTCTCTGGTGTACGGTTTGTGGGCTGAGCCCACTTTATATTTAGCTGAACTAGATTTCTGCCAGAAATTGACTTGCTAAAAATGACTATGCAGACCTTGCTAGAAAAGTTGAAGTCTATCTGTGTGAAGGTGGAAGGGCTTCTGCATGATCGTATTGTTCCAACAGTTGGGCTTAACATCGGATGTGAAGATGCAAACATAAAGCTTTTTTGCTGGGATCTAGGAGGGCAAGTACGGTATCTTATTCTGAGGGGGTAATAGACCAAAGTTTGATTAATAGGTTCTTCGTTGATCGTTCAGAACTCAAGACTAGTTTCATTTCTGATTTTTTTTTGAATGATAACTAATTTAAGTTGTATCATGCATATCTATCATACTTTCACTACGGTGCCAAGCGATACTACTTCAATTTGCAAACCAAAGTAGCTGAATGAGGAAATTATTCCACATCCAAAGGAATTTGGCTTAAAAAAATGATGCTCTATGTCTGTCTGTTGCCTGATTCCAAAATTACTGTGCAAAACATTCCCTATTTACTTCTAATCACCCTTTTGAAATCTATTAAGATAGTACAATTCGATCATTATGAAATTTTACAAGGCTATTATGTAGGTTCTTCTTTACCCATGGAAGCTTGAGAAATAATGTTCTTATGTGTTGTCAACTTGACATGACCTTTGCTTTCTAGCAAAAAGTTTCCTTCGTGCCTCGGTTTCCTTAACATGAATCAGATACTCAATTAGTTTTCCCTTTTAGTCATTGTGAATTCTAATTCGAAACTTCAATTTGACAGCCTGGCCTGCGAACAATATGGGAGAAATACTATGAAGAAGCTTGCCCTGCCTGACGATGGGAACATGCCCTCGGGTTCTATATACGCAGGGAATATATGTCTTTGTAGTGTAAAGAATAGCACACGAAATATATAGCACCTGCTACTGATTAATTTATCCCTTCGCTTTGTTCCTGTAAGAGTCAATCACTCGAAGTACCGCACAAGCTCGTGGCATCCAAGCCTGGAAGCCGGTCTTAAACTTGGTTGCCGATGGTCACCTCACTGTGTAAGGCTAATTGTCAATTTGATCCTTTTTAATCTTATTTATTGGATCCTACTTTTAAAAACTTTATTGCAAATTTGACCTCATTAATTGATCCTTTTTTTCAAAACCTATCAAATGGGATCAAATCTTTTGAAAGCGGGATTAAATAAGATAAAAAAAGGGAGTGAAATTGGTAATATTTAAAGAAAAAAAAACGAATTCCCTTAAAAAAACTGAGAACGCTTAATATTGTTTGTTCAATTGTGATATTTTCAATTTTTCGAGAGAAAAAATGTGATCGTTCAATGGTCTTTAGACGGTAAACTGACGATCCCAGCTCGCCGAGCCCACGGTCATAACGTTTCCCCGTAGAGCCGTACGATAAAGAATGAACGTCCATGATCGTCCGCATTCCGCGTCGGAACGGGTGCGGACCCGCGGACCGGCGCGAACACGTTGCGGACTACTACCACTCCCCGTCACCCTCCTCGTCGTCTTCCTCCTCCGTCTCGCTCTTCTACTTTGCTCTGTTCCTTCGTATCGCCGTCGCCACGTTACCGCCGCGGCGCGCGTGGCCCGAAAGGAGAAGAAGGCGTGGTAGCAAGGAGGCGCCGGAGCGAGAGATGATCTCGCAGTTCTTCGTGCTGTCGCAGCGCGGCGACCACATCGTCTTCCGCGACTGTAAGATCTGGATCCCGTCTGGCTGGGGCAGGAAGTTTCGGCTGATTCTATGTGATCTGGCGCTAATTCGGTTGGGTATCGGGGATGGTCGGGCCTGGGGTGATTGCAGATCGCGGAGAGGTGCCAAAGGGCAGCGCGGAGATCTTCTTCCGGAAGGTGAAGTTCTGGAAGGACGACGAGGCAGAGGAGGCGCCCCCAGTCTTTGTACGTATCTGTTACTTCTCCCGCTCTCTTATTCACACTTCGAATTTTTGTACAGCTGTGGTGGAAAACTGAGGTCGCTTTAGCTGTGATTCTGAAGTGTTAATTCGCGCAGCGTTAACTTTAACTGAGTGCTGTGCTTATTGGTTTTGAAACTGAGTTTCAGTCAAAAGTGTGCATTGGCAAACCGGATTGCATTGTCGAGTCGTAGATGGAGGGGCGCTTCCTTATAAGTTGGGATGTATATGCCACAGAACTTGCAGTTGTGGTTAGAATCATCAGGACTGGGGACTGTCACCTATTTTAATTGATTGGTAGCTATCCGGACCTTTTACATGTGTTCTAACTTCTGCTTAGGACGAACTGAGACAAGCTGGGTGTAGTGCCTTGTGTGGTTTACTTGAGCTTCTCAGCAGCTGTCTAGGATTAGTAGGCACCATGCCCATGCTTGGTTGGACAATTAGTTGTTCTACTGCACCATGTACAGTTGCCCCCATATCAGTTATTTATGGAAATTACACGGAACTTCTCTATGGAAATGAATCATTGGTGTAAATAAAACCGTACGTAAGCACATAGAATATTTGACCCTAGACTAAATCGAAATAATGTCAGTTAATGTGTGAAGCCCTTTTTCAGCCTATCCCAACTTGCTTGGAACTGAAAGGCCTGGTTGTTGGTGTTGTAATGTCTAATGGCATGATGCATGGCTCTAATTCCATCTATTTCTTCTTATTGCTGCATTGCTTCACTACTTGATCTGACGTCCCTGGTATTTTTCAACATTTTGTCATTACAGAATATCGATGGGGTTAACTATATTCATGTGAAGGTTGCTGGACTATTTTTTGTGGTGACCACAATGGTTAATGTTTCTCCATCCCTTCTCCTAGAACTGCTGCAAAGGATCGCACGTGTTACAAAAGATTACCTTGGAGTTCTAAACGAAGATTCATTGCGGAAAAATTTTATTTTGGTATATGAGCTGCTTGACGAAGTTATTGTAAGTACATTACACCCTTCTTCCTCTTAACATTGTGAAGTCCTATCTTTTCTGACCTGGTTTTTGTATCACTAACAAAACCTAGGCTAGTATGTTAAGAAAGCATTAGCGTGGTTTGGAGTGATTTGTCCCTCTATTTAATGAAATGATTAATTTCATCTTCTGTTAACATCATGTGCCATTATTTATGAGTTTTCTGTGCTGTTAGGACTTTGGATACCCGCAAACAACATCTACAGAGGTTCTGAAGTCATACATATTCAATGAACCAATCATGGTTGATGCTGGACGTCTCCCACCTCTTGGTCCTGCTGCTATGTTCATGGTAATATTTCGAGATATTGCCGCAAGAAACACAGCATTACTCTACCAAGAAGTGTGCAGTACTGCAGTTGCAGTTCTCCTTGCTATTTTGGAAGCAACATAGTTCATTTGATATATTTGTTTTCTGCAGCAAGGCACGAAGCGTATGCCTGGTACAGCTGTTACAAAATCTGTTGTTGCTACAGAACCTGGTGGCAAGAAGAGGGAGGAGATATTTGTTGATATCATTGAGAGGATAAGTGTGACATTCAGCTCAAGTGTAAGTACAGACATGCCATGCCGGGTTGCTATGTTGTCTTTTGTTTCCAATATCTCTATTGTTTTGTGCTTGAATTCCCCGTCTGTTCTGTCAATGCACACCTTTCATCTTCGTTCTCTATTCACCAATGTGCAAATTAGCTTCTCTGTTTTACATTTACAACTCGAATTGAATTTTTTGACCTTGCAAAAATAGTGATTTTTTTTTTTTCTGTGAACCTCAGCCAATGGGTCAATGCTCACAGTGAAGGCCACTTAGGCTTTAGCTATCTGATTCTCTTGATCTTAATGGTGCAGTGTCGAGTAAAGGGCCACGACCCAGGGGCCGTTTCACAACCTATTCCAACCTTTAATTAATATAAGATGTTAATTCAGCCTGGCCCTTTGTTTTCGGACATAGCCGGTCCAAGCCCGAATAAAGGAGGAGGGGTTGTGATAGGCTTGGCTAGCCAACAACTATTTTTAACCAGTCTTATGGAGATTATGGAGCCTGACCCTTTTTTGTTTTTTTTGCTGTTATCTAATCTATTTTTCCTGTAGCACAGATGGGTTGGTTTTGTTATCCAATTAATTTTTTCTTAAACAGGGCTATATACTTACTTCTGAGATTGATGGAACAATTCAAATGAAAAGCTATCTTAGTGGAAACCCAGAAATTCGATTGGCTCTAAATGAGGATTTGAGCATTGGAAGAACCGGATCTTCTACATATGGTATGGTCCTTTACTTTCCTTTCTTTAACTGCTGAGTTAGGAAAATACTAACCAGTATATGATATGCATATACCGTACTATGAGTTTTTTTTTTTGTTGCAACTTGTTCCTTATCTTTTGTTTTGGCTAACTGTTTTATTCTTGAAACTTGTTTTGCGAAGATTTCATCATAACTGTATTTCTACCAGTTGAACGCATTGAGTTTATGCAGGCTGTTTGTTCAGTTTGTTACTTGTTACAGAGATTACAGAATTCTGATCATGACCAATAACTGAAACTTGAAATGCCAGATTACAGAAGTTCATCTGGTGGAGGACCAGTCGTTCTTGATGACTGTAACTTTCATGAGTCAGTGCATCTGGACAGTTTCGACATTGACAGAACCCTGACTTTAGTACGTACGCGAATATGGCTATAATTTCTTGTTGAATTTTTTCTTTATAGCTGAACTTCGAGCTCCATATTTACAATCAGTAAACTTAATAAATTTTATGTTTAACGTTGTATAGATACCGCCGGATGGAGAATTTCCTGTGATGAACTACAGGATGACTCAAGAATTTAAGCCGCCGTTCCGTGTAACTGCATTAATTGAAGAAGCTGGACCATCTAGGGTATGGAATGCATTTTATGTTAAGCATTATCAAAATATTATTCATTATTTGGTGAATCTGAGTTCTTTTTTCTTTATCCACATAGGCTGAAGTTCTGTTAAAAATACGAGCCGACTTCTCAGCAAATGTCACTGCTAACACAATCACAGTACAGATGCCAGTGCCCTCTTACACAATGAGGTCAGCTGCAGCTTTATGTTATTGTTATGAAGTCGTTGAATGTTAAATGCTGCCTCTTTTATTAGCTAAAATTTCAGAATGTGTTACTTTGCAGGGTAAGTTTTGAGTTGGAAGCTGGGGCAGTTGGACAGACAACGGATTTTAAAGAAGGATCTAGGAGACTTGAGTGGAATCTAAAGAAGGCAATTGCATTTTCTGTGTTAACCAATTTCTCTATTAGCTAGCTTGAGTTTATTTGTTAAACAGTTTAAACCTTCGACAGATTGTTGGTGGTTCTGAGCATACCCTTCGTGCAAAGCTGACATTTTCCCAAGAGTCACATGGTAATTTTTTTATTCCAAGTTTGACTTGTGTATTCCTTAATTTATTCCTATTATGAAACATCTTTATATTCTCTCCGGAATGCAGGAAATCTCACAAAGGAAGCTGGTCCAGTAAACATGAATTTCACTATACCAATGTACAATGCCTCGAAGTTGCAGGTAAATGCAACTGTTCAAATATGGTTCATTTGTGGAATGTACCGAAGGCACTTAGCCTTTGAAGAATTACAGGCTAACAGTTCTCTACAAATTGAGTCGCCTAGTTTCCCTTTCATGATTGTGATTGAGTCGCCTGTGACTGTTTTCCATTTCATAATTGTCCTTCTTTGGGTGCATTTTTGCTCACAATGTCTCTGAGAATTGTTCACTCTACGCTTGAATCTATCATATGTTTCTTTAAGTTTCAAGTGCTCAAGTATGTGACATGCAGAAGCGCTTATGGATTATTCCAGGATCCACAAATATTTAACTGTTTGATCGTCCCTCCTGCAGGTCAGATATCTTCAGATAGCAAAGAAATCCAAGACATACAACCCGTATAGATGGGTGCGATATGTAACACAGGCAAACTCCTATGTGGCACGTCTATGAGCCAATGTTTGTACACCTTTTTTTGTATTTAAGTCAATGTTAGTCCATTTTTTGAATTCCTTGCAGTTGTGTTGGTCAGAATGACCTGTAGTGTAACTCTACAGTGGAATTCAAAATATCAGTCTGCTCTGTTGTCATGCAGTTGAACCTTGCAAGGATGTACTCATGCTTTAATGCTGCGTCGCAATTAATGAAATTCTTTTTCATGGATTTCTCCAAGCTTTCTTTCATTTTATTAGCTCCATTATTTGCTATTGAAAAACACATTTGTTCATGCTGTTTATGTATATCTGAGACTGAAAAATCACCCCATTGATTCTGCTTGTCTTGCCCGTTGAAACTAAAAACGAAATCATAGAACCTTATATGTTTATTTACAGTAAAAAAGCATCCATTCAATATTAGATCAAAATCACAGGATTTATAGGGCAATATCTCCTAATTCAAGTACAGTGCATCTATGTCGCTTTCTTTAGGCGAACATGACAAATATACAAAACTACTTTTGTGACCCACTCTCGCTTTCAGTTTTAATAAAAAAAATATCAATCATATGACCGTGAATTCCTACAAACTTTGATCCTTAGGCACACTTTACATGCCTTTCATGTCAATGAAGTGAAGGGACAGTCGCCTCTGCCATCTCTACAACAGACTTTCCACAAGCAGCCTAAGATTGCAAGAGCCACACCAAAGAGCTTCTTCAGGGGGACGATTGAAAAATAGGCTTGACCATGATAAGTGGCGGGCATGTATATTCACGTCATCAATAGGAGCCATCCTCCTCAACCTCAAATGCCTTGCACTCTGGATAATCACGTGTGAAACTGGGCTTTTACACTAAATCTTTCCAGCTGCTTCTGTGCGTGCCCTCAGTGCCTCGGTGCGTTTGCTCCTTCCCATTTGTTCTACCAACCAGTCTACACCATGTTTGATTCCCGTCCTGCAATAAAAGAATGAAAGTGAATTAAGTGACACCTCACACAAATTCTAAAGAGATAGAAGAAGATAACAAATCAACAGAAATATGCACCATAATATATGAAATTATGAAAGAATATTGCAGAGTCTTATGCAAATAGGAACACAGATGTTTTGCTCACCCATCATAGGCAGATCCAGCAACAAACTTGTATGGCCTCTCGTCTAACTCTTTAAGATGCAGGTGTCTAGCCAATTCTTCTTCTGTCACAGCTGCTGGTGAATCCTGTTGATAGATCGAGAAGATTCATATAAGCCTCCAACTTTATTAACATGAGAACTACATAAATGGACTATTTGTCACAAGCTGGGAGACTAGGACTGATGTGATCAATTCATGATAACAATTAAGATAAGGGCCAATTCAAATAAGAAAATGAGGTTTTCAACTATTGTGACATAAAAGTTTTTAAAAGGAAAAGAAACCTCAACCTGCTTGTTTGCAAATACAAGTAGTGGAGCTCCTTGCAGATCCTCATGACGAAGAACTTTCTCTGGAAGAAAAGAAAGTTCAAGTCACCCTTCAATACAGTAAGTATCCTAATATTGCTAATCTTAGTTTCATGCTAATGTTATTTTCACAATTTCCTACAGGTTCTAATTGTTGATCGGTTTCAGTGCAAAATTGAACTAGCAAACATCAACAATGAAAAAACAGAGGGAGTAGTTCTTTATGGTTAAGCAAATTGAAATAACTAACCAAGAGCAGATTTGGCATCTTCAAATGATGATGCAGCAGCCGAGTCGATAACATATATTATAGCATGAGCTTCTTCATAGTATTTCTCCCATATTGTTCGCAGGCCAGGCTGTCAAATTGAAGTTTCGAATTAGAATTCACAATGACTAAAAGGGAAAACTGACTATGTGATGCATGTTAATGAAACCAGGGCACAAAGGACACTTCTTGCTAGAAAACAAAGGTCATGTCAACACATATGAACATTATTTCTCGCGCTTCCTTGGGTAAAGAAGAAACTAGATAATAGCCTTGTGAAATTTCATGACGATCAAACTAGATAATAGCCTTGTGAAATTTCAAAAAGGTGATTAGAAACAAATAGGGAATGTTTTGTACAGTAATTTTGGAATCAGGAGAGGGACAGATATAGAGCAATATTGTTTTGTAGCAGAGTTCCTTTAGACGTGGAATAATTTCCTCATTCAGCTAGTTTTGGTTTGCAAATTAAGTAGTACCTCTTGGCACCATAGTGAAAGTAAAATGCATATGCATGATACGAACTTAAATTAGTTATCATTCAAACAAAAAAACATAAATGAAACTAGTCTTGAGTTACGAATGATCAACGGAGAAACTATTAATCAAATTCTGGTCTATTGCCCCCTCAGCGTAAGATACCATACCTGACCTCCTAGATCCCAGAAAACAAGCTTTACATTTGCATCTTCAATACGTCCAATGTTAAGCCCAACTGTTGGAACAATACGATCATGTGGAAGCCCTTCTACCTTCAAATAGATAGACTTCAATTTTTCTAGCAAAGTCTGCATAGTCATTTTTAGGAAGTCAATTTCTGGAAGAAATCTAGTTCAGATAAATTTGAACTGGACTCCAGACCATGAACCGTACACAGGAGAAAGAAATGCATGCAGGTAGGGATAAAAAAATCTATGAAAGCTACAAAAGAAGTACCGTCTTCCCCGCCTTATGAACTCCAAGGATAAGCACATGGAACTCCGGCTTGCTGAATACATGGTTCCACAGGCCATAGAACAACGAGAACATCTCTCTAGGGTTCTAGCCTCCACAATCAGCTACCCACGACCTGAAAAAAGATACAACGTGTTACGCATATCTTTCATGAATTGATGTGCAGAGTTCTAAATACAGGATCAGTAGCACGGTTGATGAGTGAAGGCTTGCCAAAAGGCAAGGCGTCACAGAATTATCAACACGTTTCCATCTCACACCTGCATCATAAGAAAAGGTGCTCCTATAAACCTCCATTTCCTTGCATTGGCTTCATCCAGAGCAACCAGGTGCGCGGGGCAAACAGCTGAAGCCCTTCACATATAATTGAAAAAAAAAAAGCTAATCTAAAATGAACAAACACTCCACGACGCAGCTCTCAATTCCGTAACTATCCCGACCCATCGGATCATCCATGCCAAAATGGAAAATGGAAGCAGAGAGATCCGTCGGAGTAAGCGAGGGCGCGGCGTTCTTACCGACGCGAGAAGAAACTGAACCCAAGCGGAGACGGATGATCGCTGCTTATGAGGACGAACAGCGGCAGGGGGTAGAGGAGGCGTGTGATCGCTGGATCTGGATCGAGGCGTGTCCGGCACGGAGGACGGTGGCGAGCCGGAGCCTACGACAGTTGGCTCCTGGTGCGGCGGTGGTGGTGGTGGTCTGACTCGGTAGGTCTCGCACGGGGCACGGACCGCGAATGGACCCGGTCCGTCGGTGTCGGTCGCGTCGAGCCGAGTCTTCGGAACTCCACGTGGGCCTTACGCAGCTTTTTTCTTTTCGAGACAACGTGGGCCTTACGCAGCTGATACTCCCAGTCCATACAACTAATGTATTAGGCCCATGGGTCACCGCGACTCTTCTTCTTCCTCACAAGATACGACGATACGACGGAGTAGCCCCGATCCCGACTCCCGAGTCTTCTTCGTCCGGTCCCTCGTCACCACACCATCACCAGCCACGGTCTGCAGGAAGGGGTAGGAACGGCGGCGGCGAAGCTCCGACAAGATCTGCGCAGGTGTTCAAGGTGCTGCTCTCTTCCTTTTTGGGAAGCCTGCGTGTTTAGAACCCGATCTGGTCGCGCCATCCGTGCCGAGAAGTAGCGGTGTAGTACCCTTGCCCTGTTCCTCCGCGGTTTTTGTGATCTGGCAGCATCGATTCGACATATTTACGCCGTTGTTCTGTTGGATCAGTGGGTGCACTCCTGGATCGAGTGGGATAGCGTGCTGATATTTTGAGATCTCGTGACTAGTCACTTTTACATCTCGCGGGATGTGGTGCGATCCAAATCTAGAAATTATGTTCTCTGTAGTTTGAGAGCAACCGTCGGGGAATGATTTCTTTTATTTTTGGTAAGATTTGCTATGTGTAGTTTTTAGTGTTTTGTTGAGTAGTTCACCAAATGCTGCCGAGAGTACGGACCAGGTTAGTTGTTTATGTTCCTGCTGAATCCATATGTCGGCGAATGGCAGCTCGTAATCAGTTGCCGGATGCAATAGCCCACTGAGATGAAATAGTTTTGTTTTCCAGTTTAAAGCTGCAACACATATACCACATTACCATAGGTTAAATTGATTGATGTCATTGCTAAAGATGAGGTTAGAATCAGAAAAGGAGTGATAGAGTTGATCAATGAACAATAAATCAACATCGTGGATTTTTGGAACTTCATTTTCATGCTCATATGACTCGTACGATGCATATGAGTTGTCTAAGATGTGTTATCGAATAGTACATCTTATATTTTTAGCTGCTGACCTATTGTACTTCTTTTAAGGTCCCTTTGGAAGTAACTTTGAACTACAATATGCTCACAAACAGGTTGACTAGTATCGTCCTGAGTATCTGCAGTCTTTTCTTTTTTTTCTTTTTTTTTTTTTGCGGAATATGAGTATCTGCAGTCTATACTGATGCCAAGCCAATATATTCTATTCACAGCCCATAGCATGGTCATTTACTTTTCTTTGCCATGGAACACCACTGGAATTGGTTAATGCATCAGTTTTCATAGTTTGTTCCATTGCTGAATGCCTGTATCACAGAAGGCAAGGTCACTCATACCATCTGTTTACATAGATTGACAAAGCTGTGTATTCGGTATACATCGCATTCCTTGATGAAAATCCCAGGTCCTCATCCGTTTGGATCTACCAAGTTCACAGTAACATGTTTGATCCCAGCATCCGTACAGATCTACTGAATTTCACCGTAACATATGTTTGAAGTTGTCAGGGTCACAGAATAATTAAACAATTTTTCACTTCATGCTGCTCTACAATTTGTTACTGTCGATTTGTTGTTAGGATTCAGTGTAGTAAGTAGTAGGGTTTCACGGTCTCCATGTTGAGATCAAGCGCGCTGTGGTTTGGGACCTCTATCTGATTGTGCATTTTATGTATCTGCTACTTTCATTTCATATGCTTCTTCAAGTGATTACCAGCCCGTATGTTTAATATTTTGTGTCAAAAATCTTTGGATCTTTCTGTAGATCCTGACAGATATTTGTTTGCAATCTGAATTGCAGATGTTTGATGACCAAGACTTGGGTTTCTTTGCCAACTTCCTAGGCATCTTTATATTTGTCTTGGTTATCGCATACCACTTTGTGATGGCGGACCCGAAGTATGAAGGGAACTGATGCCTACCTGTTGGGTGATTGAGCAAGGAGAGGCCTATGATCTTCATAGAGGGGAATACTGTTAGTTTACTGCAATTAGTTACATTTTCAAGCGCAAATCATGTAAGCTGGACATGAAGTTTTTGGGCATTTTGGCTTTACCCTCGTGTTAATCTGCTGAACTAGTGAACCATGGAGATTTAAAGCAATCATCCTAAAAAAATATCTTGATTAATGTGTACAGTATGCACCACTATGCGGTGGTGCGTGACAAATTATTGTTGAACTTCAGGTGATTTTCATGTCTTGTCTTAACTGTTTTGGTATCTGTCACCGGCGCAGGTTGGCCTCTGTCCATAGAAAACAGGACTTTTTGTTACAGCTAACAACGATGGAGTCTGGCCTCAAACAGGGCCGGACCAGAATCTCAAGTAAAAAGGCCGGACCAAGAACGATGGCGAAAATATGTCGAGCCCAGGTGATGTCTCCGCCGGAATTCCCAAGATTGAGCCATTTTTTACGCAAAAGATCCCTCATGCTCTGTTCTGCTCACACGGTGATGACCACAAACTGCTAGTGATAGTGAGCGATGACACACAAGGTAGACGGCATCCACCTCCGGATCAAAATGGTCCTGCATGCATTTCCTCCAGAAAGAGAAAAGGAACAAGCACAAGTGTGCTTTGTGCACGCATGCTGGAAAGCCTCAACAAATGTCTACGTATAGTAGTATTATACTACAGGGTAGCTTCGTGCCGTTGTGCAGGGGTAGAGTTACTTTAGTTCTGTCGTCTGTTTAAGTTAACCCCGTACACTTCTCTAGGAGCTTTAAGAACCCTATACTACAAGTGATGAAAAAAAAAAAAGAACCCTATACTACATTGTTCAGCTTTTATTACTACTAGCTAGCATTAAGACTCAACAGCTCTGCAGAGTTCTTGACAGTGTCATTTCCCTTTAATAATGCTTATCCTGTTGGAAATGGAACAAAATCTAGGCGGCGATGCTTGCGTTGATTGACTGTTGGTATTGTTGTTGTATGCTCTCGCAAAATTGAAGGCTCGTCTTATCTCAGTTCGGTTCTCCGTGCCGCCGGCAACATAGGATTCCAGCTCTTCGTACTCGTAAACAAATTTGATGAACGAATTGCTCCTTTGGTGACGTCTAGTTGGTTTTGCGCATGGACAAAAGGAAGAAAACATAGTCACGTTGACTAGCGTATGAACCCAGCACCGGCAGGGAAAAGCCGCCTTCTTATTTTGTCTCCATCCGTAAATCAACAGCTTTTATCTGCAAGGAAGATATAGCGGTGATGGTTGGAATGGCCATCAATACATAGGCTATGTTTATTACGCTTCTCTCAGCCACGCTATGCAAAGATTTTCTCACGGGCAACAAAAGCGGGAATGAGCGAAAATACCAAATTTCAATGTTCAGTAACTAAATGTACCGTGAAATATCGTTTCAACAAACTAAAGATATCAAAGTTCAATATCATAATTAGTGAAATCTCATTTACGCAACGATAACATAACAAGTCAATATGTATTTTTTTAAAAAGTGTATGCTTTGTTCAATACTACTACCTTAAAGCATTATTTTTTATAAATGATGCTTTCACACAACAATAATGATTATCTAGCACGCGACGCAGCGCGTCAGTTTGTAACCGTCGAGACCGGGAAAGGAGGGTTTACTACACATGGCACAAGTGTGCAACGCGTGGATGAACGGTGGGTGGCCGAAGCAATAACCATGCCCAAAATCTGCCACTAAACCGAGTGTGCAGATTATTACTTGCTTAATCATTTGACTCAGACCCTCTCTCAAACCGCACATCTATAAAAAACCTAAACCCTCGCCCCTTCCCTTCCCAGGGGATCCCCTCCTCCTCCTCTGTCTCTTTCCCTTTGCCATTTTCCAAGACACGCCGAGAGAGAGGGAGTGTCTTTCTACCTTCTTTATCTTGCCACGGTCGAGGAGACCACCCTGTTCTCGCGCTGCCAAAAACTAGTAGTAGTACAGTACTACTCGAATAGGTGGAGGTGCAGCAGCAAGGAGGTAAGGCAGAGGAGGTCGCCGCGATCTTGAGATGGGCATCCTCTGCCTCGGCGCTTCGTCCACCCTGCTCTGCTGTGAGGACAAGAACAGCGTCCTCGGCCTGGGCGACTGCGACGAGTCGGCGGAGGTGGGGAGTGGCATCGAGTTTTGGGGCGCCGCCGGCGCCGTGTTCCCGGTGGCCACCGATGAGGCCGTGAGGGAGCTGATCGGTAAGGAGACGGACCACCTGCCTCAGGCCGGGTACGCGGAGAGGCTCGAGCACGGGGGATTGGAGGCCTCTTGGAGGAAAGACGCCACGGATTGGATTTGCAAGGTGAAGTAATAATAAGGAAACAAAAACCTCAACGATTATTAGTTCGTCCCGTTTCATTCCATTTGTTTCGCTTATTGATTTTAGGAAGTTTGCTGCATTCTCTCTTTGACTTCGCGTGACCTCAATTTTGGCTGCGTGTCTTGCGTCCTTTTGCCGATTTGGTAACCACGAGACTGCAATGAGCCTGCCACCCCCTTGGCTTTTTTTTTCTTGACAAAACAATAGTTTTATGTAGAAACTGACGAGGTGCTGATCTTGTCTTCTGTCATGTGGGTTGCATGCAGGTCCATTCTTACTACAGCTTTGGACCACTCAGTCTTTACCTCGCTGTGAATTACCTGGATAGATTCCTCTCCTCATGTATCCTCCCAGTAAGAATCAGAACATACTATGCATTATCTTGGTTGCTTTGCTTACTGTGTCCAGTTATCTCAGTATATACTGATCGATGCATTTTCCTACTTAGCATGACCAGCCTTGGATGCAACAGATGCAACAGTTGTTGTCAGTTGCTTGCTTATCTCTTGCAGCCAAGATGGAGGAGACAGTGGTCCCTCTTCTCGTGGACTTTCAGGTGAAGGGGGATGTTACTGCATTGCAATACTCATGATCATTTTTCAATGATCCGTTGCTGGATTTTCTAAAATGTAATCGATATGTACAGGTCTTTGACGCCAAGATCTTTCGAGCAAGTGATATTGGGAGGATGGAGCTCCGTGTAATGAGCGCCCTGAATTGGAGAATGCAGTCTGTGACCCCGTTTGTTTTCGTCAGCTACTTCCTGGACAAGTTCAATGAAGGAAAGCCACCGAGTGTTTCAGTGGCCTCACGGTGCGCTGAGATCATAGTTGGCACTCTGAAAGGTTTGCTTGACACTGACCTTGTTGCTTGATGATCTGAATGTCATTGTAGTACTGACTAGAACATCTGTGTGCAATGGACTTACAGGACCTGTGTTCTTGTCATTCAGACCTTCTGAGATTGCTGCCGCAGTGGCGCTGGCAGCGGTTTCTGAGAGTCAGGCTCTTGGCTTGGAGAAAACTCTTGAAGCATTTGAAATCCCTGTAAATAAGGTGATCCTTGTTTGATCAGTACAGAGGACTGATCAATAACGTAGCATTACTATCAACTCTGTTTCTCAAAATGTTAACCATGCTTTCTCCATTTTGCAGGAGATGGTTGTGAGATGCTATGAGCTGATGATGCAAGGGCAGGCTTTGATGAAGACTGGGCACAATGGAAGCCCTTCAGTCCCACAGAGCCCGATTGGTGTGCTGGATGCAGCATGCTTAAGCTTCAGGAGCGATGATGCAACACTAGGATCGTCACAGTCAAACAACGACAGGACTAATAACAACAATGAGGCCTCTACTCCGGCTCCCAAGAGGAGAAGGCTAAGCCTGTCACAAGTCTGATTAGAGCTCACACCGTACATATATCCGCCGGCAGCATCGCATTGCACTCGTTCGTGTACATGCAGTGATAATCTTAACCTCAGGGCTCATCAGGATAGGAGTTACGGTACCAAATGATTCAATGGAGCGCTACAACTAGTAGAGAAGAGTGGCAGAAATAATTTAGTACCAGCTTCTTTGGACTCTCAGAAGAAAGAGGAGAGGATGAAGGATTTCTTCCTCGGTCAATTTTGCAACTCCCGTCCTCACCTTCCTCTTTATTTTATTCTTTTTCCTTTTTTTCCTATTCGATGTCATTTGCGGCGAGATTGTTGTGGATATGAGATTGGAGATGCGAGGAGAGATAAATTAACAAAACAAAAGATTTAGTTTTGTTCCTTTGTTCGTTGGCAATATTAAAAACCTATTGCTGATGATTCAGTTATTTTCTCGTCATTCTGAGAACAAAATGGGTACTGATTCATCCCAGTGCATTATGATTTTTTTTGTATTCTAATGTTTATGAAGAGGAAACCAATCGTATCGTAATAGCAAATCTTGAACTGACTTTGCGCCAGAGAAAGGATCTCATTCCCCCTTCCACCGAAAAAGAATAACAATGTTCAGAGATGCCTAATCATTATCTTCGTCAGCTTCCTTCTTCATTTTCAACATATGAAGATTGCGATTTCAATTGAATCAGTAAAATTCAGAATCAGTCATGTCATCTCAACAACAAAGCAAACGTCAGATGGATCGCTCTCAAGTTTCATCTTGTAGCATATGTGATTGACATCCATATTAAACATAAAACATCCCTCTCTGAAGTCTGAAGTCTAGGTCTTCTGTGAACTAACTTCAGAACACGCCAAAGGATTTGTCAGTACGTTTGCTAATGAAAGTGATGAGGGTTGATTGATTCAATAAATTCACCGCAAGGAGCCGGTGGAAAGCCTGCATTGACAATTTATTGGAGCCTGCAGCTCTTTCTTCATGTAGGGAAGCCAGCGTCTGGGAGCGAGCTGTTCAAGGAAAATGAATGGGTCAAGACGAGCGAGCTGGCCATGGCTGTTGAGAAGGCCGCTCTGCAGGCAGCCCTGCTACTGCTACTGCACTACACTGCGGCCATGAGGCAACTGCTTCGCATGCAATGGTTCTGGGTGGCCTCAGCCTTATACGGACCGTCTCTGTGCTGTGGGCCTGTGATTAACATGGCTGCAAGTTTCTCATGAAGGTCCTGGCGCAGGCCAGAGTCCCCCAACCGAGGCCAACAGAATTGAATAAAAGACCTGAAATTTGCTACAAGTACCTACCAGTTTTCCTCTTTTGGTCATACGCACCGAGTAATTTATCAGACAAGCTTCGCTACTATACGTACGTACGTATGCTCTGATCTTCTGTTCACGGACGGACAAGCCAAAGAAAGTGACCATTAGCGCAATACTTTACCTCTTTATTGTGGTTGTAGTTGTGGCACTTGATACTACAAGCGGGTAGTACTTTTACGTATATACTAAGTCCATCTGTTCTGCTGACAGCATATTCCTGGCGATATACATATACCCATGGCAACATCGATGAAAACTCGGTTGAAATACTGTAGTAGTATTGCTTTAAGCTGGATTGTTTTCAGCATCTGGTACTTGCATGTACTGATGCATAATACTGCATCAATTACTAGCATGTTATTCCGATCCACGAAATGTATTTCAATTTCTTTTCATGTTATGCTGTCAGGTGGTCGGGATTAATGAATCCATCAGGTGAAAACATGAAAATTCCATTATAAAACGTGTTTCGAAGTTTTTTTTGTTAAAAAAAAGAAAAACCTGAAAGAAAACTTGTATGTTCATAGATGAGGTGGAGATCCCGCGAACGAGTAGAGAGCATCATGGATTGTTAAAATGGAGTAACGCCAAATTGAGTCCCCCGCTTACGGGGGGCATAGGATTCATCACATCCTTACAAAGAACAACGGATCATTTTTTTTTTCTCCTGCAGGGTGGGGCTTTCAAATAGAAGTAGTTCCAAGCAGCCAGATTCACAGCTGCCGAGTGTCGCTTTCAAGCACTACTAGTAGTGCGTCCTACGTCCTGCTCTTGTCGTTAGCGGATCGGTTTAGTTTCAATTTCCGTTTTGGTAAATCTTCTTTTAAAAAAAAATGCTGCGCATCGAAGTAGCTCAATGTTTGTTTTTTCTTCCTTCCCCACCCCACCTGACTGCTTTTTGTTTTGAGTCAGCCACCCAGAAAGCAGAAAGAGGCCGGCCGGGGAAATGCGATGCGAGGACGCCAGCTAAACACAGGTTGAGGCGTCCCGCGCTCGTCGTTCGCACCGGCCTTGACGATGGCAAACCCGGCAGGCAGCGAAGACGACGCCGTCGCCTGCCTGCCAGTCTCCTCCACGCGCTAGTACTACTTGTAGCTCATTATTGCTGCGCGGCTGCACTGCGCGCGATGCGGAGACGGAGGGAGACGCGTCACGTGTCTGGCTGGTGCGCGCGCGGCAGCAGCAGCGCATCGCAAGGTCAGCAACAGCACGCAATACACAAAGCGGAAAAGACAGGCCTCCAGTTTTGTCGGGCACAATATAACAGTCCCGAATGCTCGTGCTCTTGGTACAACTACAAGTACTAGCGGACAAAAGACCCAACTCGACAGGAGTTTGTGAGTTTTTGGCTCGGCAACGTACTAGTACGGGGTCAAAGACGGAGAGCTGGTTTCGTTCGGTTTTTTTTTTTTTGTTTGTTTGTTTTGCAATGGTTGTTTTTGTTCGTTTTTTATGGTCCCACGGCGGAAAGGATCCAAAGGGAGCATCAATCAGCAGCGCTAGCTCTGTTCTTCTCGCCGCCTTTTGATGCACCCAAGGCGTGCAGCTCGGCGCTCTGCGCGAGGGG
Organism: Oropetium thomaeum; assembly: GCA_001182835.1. Classification (NCBI taxonomy): domain Eukaryota; kingdom Viridiplantae; phylum Streptophyta; class Magnoliopsida; order Poales; family Poaceae; genus Oropetium; species Oropetium thomaeum. The sequence continues at coordinate 2,520,132 of LFJQ01000027.1, read as the reverse complement.
AGGGGCCGAGGGGAGGGAGGGGAGACGCCGGCCGCGAGGAAATGATTATGGCCGTGACTCCGACTCCGCGGCGGTGACCTCGTGACGCGGTTAATGTAGCGCAGCAGCCGCCGTGCGGTGCACCGCCGCCGCCGTGTTGATCCGCTGCATTGCATTCCGACGGGGGTTTGTTGGTTTGGTTGATAAGTAGTACTTGGGGGTGGCTTGCATTGGTCGTCAGTCTCGAGTCGACTCGAGGAGCCTTTGTCCTGAGTGGTGGCTCGTTGCGGCGGTTGGATCTCATCGAATTCGTTCGGGTTGCCTTGCCCCCCTCTCGCGTGAGAAGCGTCACGCGATGCAACCACCGCATCCGCATCCACATGTACTACGTGCCCATAGCTCGCAATCAGAAGTAGTAGCAGTAGTAGTAGTGAAAGTAAATACAGTACGTAGTAATCAAACGAGACGACGCAACATTACATCGGTCCATCCAATAATCCTGCAATTTATTAGTACTGCTAGCAGTAACAGTAGGAGGATGAGCATGAGCAAACCTGCCGCATCTCGTGACGAGAATAACGCGTGATGCAGCTACCACTAACTACCGGTGCGGTTGGCTATGGAGTATCGGTCGACGATCGCCCCTACTTGCGCATTCATTCGTTCAAATGCACGCTGAGCAATGCATGTCCGTACGTACGCGCAACTCACACAAGCATCACGCTTTTGAGTCGAGTACTGTAGTAGTTATACTGTACAGTACTGCTACCCAGGACCCCTGCGAAGCTAGCAGGAGATAGTACGTATACATATACGTACGAGTCGGAGGGAGGAGTGACCACCGGTGCACCGCATTTAGGACTGACTCGTGAGGGACGTAATGCGGCGCAGCCGCCACCGGTCGGTCGGTCGCTCGATGAGATGAGATCGGTTTGGCTTTGGCGTAATGTGTACTGTACTTGGCCATTGGACTTGGACCCTCTTCTCTCTGTACTAGTACTACTCCTGGGCCTAGCGCACAGGAGCACGCTGACCTAGCGATCGGTGTGACTGTGCCAGGCTCATCACCAGTAGAGCAGTAGTACCACTACAGTACACAACAGCAGCACAGGCAGCACGTTCCGCTCTGGGACTGGTCCCCGACTCCCCGGAAGCAGCAGCAGGCGAGGCAGAGGAGGAGCTGCGGATGGAGTAAACGCTGATCAGTTCGTTGCTCCTCGTGATCACCAGGCGGCAGGCGCCATAGATGGGGAGGGCTCGTCGACCGATTTGACGAGTTTCCCGGCCGGAAAGGCCATAACTGGCCTTCTTACGGATCGGGACGGGCAATCTCACGGGCTAGCCAGCCCAGTCAAGCCAACTTGCGCAAGGGAATAACAGGACGAGAGAAGGCCCACAATGGAATCGCGTTATCGCGATGGCCCAGCACGCACTAAAGCCCGGGAACGGCATCCCGACCCGCAGGGCCAACACAGAAACGAGCGGCGGCACCGGCCAGGCGGCCAACGTCCTCGGCCGTTTCGCGCGCGGTTTCATTGGCGGCGGCGCGCGACTCGCCGAACTCCGCAGCCCGCGCCCTCCACGACCACGATGCCTGCCGGCAGAGCAACTTAGCGCGTGCCGCGTTGTGTTTACTACCCGATTTCATAGGGTCAATACAGCTGGAAACGGGGCAGAGCTCGCACAAACCAAGCCGCCGCCGCCGCCGCGATGAGGAAGCGCTCGGGATCCCGTCTCGTCCGCGCCCTCGCCACCGCGGCTACCGCCTCCGCCTCGCCTTCTACTTCCACTCCGCCCCAGCTCCCGCCCTCGTCCTCCAAGCCCCCTCCCGCCGCCCGGCCCTTCCTCACCGTGCTTCTCCGCCGGGGCCGCGCCGACGCCGCGGCAGGCCTCAACCGCTGCCTCCGCGCAGCGCCGGTCGCAGAGGCGCAGTCCCTCCTCTCCACGCTCCCGTCTGTTCGCGACGCCGTCTGCTGCAACACCGTCCTCGCCGCGCTCTGCCGCCGCGGCGACCTCCCGGACGCCCTCGCACTGCTCCGGGACATGTCGGAGGACCCACACCCCGTCTCCCGCCCCACCGCGGTCTCCTACACCATCGTCATGCGCGCGCTCTGCTTCGCGGGCCGCGCGGACGAGGCGGTGGGCATGCTGCGGTCCATGCAGGCCCGCGGCGTGCGCGCCGACGTCGTCACGTACGGCACGCTCGTCCAGGGGCTCTGCGACGCCGCGGAGGTCGACAGGGCCGTTGAGCTTGTGGACGAGATGTGCGAGGCCGGTGTCCAGCCTAACGTGGTCGTGTACAGCTGTTTGCTGCGTGGGTACTGCAATGCCGGACGATGGCAGGACGTAGGCAAGGTGTTTGAAGAAATGTCCCGTCGGGGGATTCAGCCGGACGTGATGATGTTCACTGGCTTAGTAGACAGGCTGTGCAGAGAAGGCAAGGCAAGGAAGGCTACAAAGGTGCTGGACTTGATGGTTGAGCAGGGCGTCCAGCCGAATGTGGTGACATACAACGTGCTGATCAATTCGCTGTGCAAGCAAGGTTCGATAAGGGAGGCGATGCGTACTAAGGAGGTGATGGAAAACAAGGGTGTGTTGCCAGATGTTGTGACATACAACACCCTGATCAATGGTCTTTGTAGTGTGCACGAGATTGATGAGGTGATGGGGTTGCTACATGAGATGATTCAAGGAGATGGCGGGGTTAAGCCGGTTTTGACGACATTCAACACAGTTATATATGGGCTTTGTAAGATCGGTCGAATGTGGCAGGCAGTCAAAGTTCGTGAAATGATGGCTGAGAGGGGGTTCAGGTGTAACATAGTGACATACAATCATCTGATCGGTGGATTCCTTAGAGTTCACAAGATAAACATGGTTTTGAGGCTTTTTGACGAGCTTCTTAGTTCTGGTTTGGAGCCTGATTCATTTACCTATAGCATACTGATAAATGGATTCAGCAAGATGTGGCAAGTGAACCGTGCGGAAATGTTCTTACGCACAATGCAACAACGTGGGATAAAGTCCGAGACATTTCACTATAATCCTTTGCTTTCAGCTATGTGTGATCAGGGAATGATGGAGCAGGCTATGGTTTTGTTCAATGAAATGGATAAGAACTGCAGTCTAGATGTTGTCGGATATAGCACAATGATCCATGGTGCATGCAAAGCCGGGAACATTGAAATGGTTAGACAGTTGCTTAAAGATATGCTCAACAAGGGTCTGACACCAGATGCTGTGACATATTCTATGCTGATCGACATGTTTGCAAAATTAGGACAGTTTGGAGAAGCAGAGAGGGTGCTTAAACAGATGACCGTGAGTGGCTTTGTGCCAGATGTTGTTGTATTTGATTCACTGATCCGAGGTTATAGCGCTAAGGGCGAGAGGCACAAGGTTTTGGAATTGATTCATGAAATGAGAAGCCAGAATGTAGCTTTAGATACAAAAATAATCCGTACTATTGCCTCTTATGTCATGGCAAGCAATGAAGACAAAAAGCTATTGGAGGAGCTGTCCTATTTCTCTAAAGTACAACTGGACGACGACACCATATCGCCATAGGATTTCATGGAAACTGTATAAATCATGTCCTACGCTTGAACCTGGTTTTGCTTGATGAGCCCTACATTGTACATGTGTTCAGATAGTCTGCTGTTTAGAAGGCTGTATGTACCAATGACAGCAGTGGAGCGCTGGAAAACCTATCAATGTTGATCTCTGGTTGTGCAAAGATATTGTCTGACATGCTTTTTCCATGGCACACGAGGTGAACAGCATGTCATTTTTGGATAGTCGCTTACTGTGGGATTGTCATGGTACCGCCTGGATCATTACTTAACCACGGTCCAGTCATGCATCTTTCTTTTTTTATTTGTGTATGTTTGTGTGACAAGTTTGGGTATGGTACATGAAACTTTTGAGGGGTTTTGTACCAGGAAATAAGAAGAGTTGGTGATAATTCGGCGCATTTTTGCTCCAATACAATGGATGGCCATACCCTCGTAGTATGTTCCATGCTGGGATGTTCTAGCTTATGTTGCAGCCTTAATTCTAGTCAGAACAGCATGTTGAAGAAAAGAGGCATGTTACCTTGTGTGGCTGTTGCTCTCCCGTGCGTAAATTGTAGCTTTGAACGATACGCAGAGGTGCAAATGAACGATACACAAGGGCGTGACTGAATCAAAATACTGGTGATAACGTTCTCTGGTAGACGGACAGTTGCGAGATGCGCTTTCTTTGGTCTCTACTGCTCGCCTCTTCTGGTGACTTCGGTTTGGAGGCGCCGTGCGCTGATCGTGGTGGTGTTCCGGTAATCGGTTTGGGGATTTGGTCATATCGCAGGTGCTAGGGAGAATTTGAGGGAGATACTCGGCTCGGTGGGGAATAGGTTCAACGAGGCCACCGCGCAAGACCGAGGGCATCGCCGGCCTCGTCTGGCAGCACCATGAGTGCTCTGTTCTGATTCCCGACACTGACTCCCGGCTTGAGTATTTGATCAAGGGATCCCTTTGATCAATGATCGTGATTTATATCATCCAATGACTTGATCTCAGAGCAACACTACAACTAATTACAGTCGATTAGTGCTAATTAACAATTCAATTTCGAGAAAATAAAATTCACTGGTGTACACAGGTAGAGCTTGTGATGAAATACAGAGCCTGTCACGTCCAGATTCAGAAAGCACATGTATCAGATATCCAAGGTCATATCCGAGGGCGGTCACGACAAGATACTCCATCAGACTTTTGAGTGCTCACCCGATGAGAGGTCAACCAGGCGTATGTGTGCTACAAAATTCTGCTCATAATCAGAACTGCAATCGGATACCTGGTTCTGCCACATTCCAAGCTCCCGGGGCCTTCCATCGCTGCTCAAAAATTTCTTTGCTCTCGTCCAATTCACGTAAGTCAAGTTTGATCATCAGAAGTTCACCATAGATCCCGATCAAAGACTCCATTCGCTCCCATGGGTGGTGGTCTGTGACCCAAGAAGGTAAGGGAGTTTCCAAGCTCAGTGTACCCTGCTTCCGGTGCGACAGCACGAACGAGCAGAAGTTGGTCCAGCGGTGGATTAGAAGCCAATGTGCCTTAGACAGTGAATGACTCGGCATATTAAGACGAATTCTCCTATACATTTCAATCAATATGCTCCTCAATCTTCTCGTCTCACAGTATATCACCATTGCATTCCATAGTGCTTTCGTCACCTGCATGGTCAGGTCACCTGCCTTACCATCTTCAGTTTCGAAATTGGCGAGCGAGTACAGCATATCCTCTAAAACATATTCACCCCCAGGACAGCTGCACAGTAGTATAGAACTATATTAACTGCATAAAACTATGAATTTGATTGCATTATATGACATTAGGTACATAAAAACTCAATTGGAGGCTTTGTAGTGTGAAATGCGGCTGCTCTGATTTCCATTCTATAAACGAATAAGTCTGGAACGAACAGCTAGCTAAAGGAAAAGGAAAACTAATTAGCTAACCAAAAGAAACTAGTAGTGATCTATGTAACTACTGATCCTAGGAAGGCCATAAACCCCAAATTTGAATTTGAAACAACAAACATGTTAGTCCTCACGTGCGATCGTATGAATGAGGGGCATTGAATTATTTACCGGTTTACAGGGAATTGTTAGTTCCAATTAGCTCCCCTAGATGGAATTGTTAGTTCCGATTTGCTTCTCTAGTAGAATAGTAATTAGTTGAATAAATTGCACCGTCGGTCCCTAAACTATTGGGTGGTTCCCACTTCGGTACCTTAACTATTAAAGTGTCCATCTACGTCCTTGATCTATTTAAAACGCCTTAAACTCTATAAACATCCTAACTTAGTCAACTTGGAGATTTTGACCTGCCAAGTCACTTGTATTTATTTACATATTACTCCCTCCAATATATTAGCCATGCATTTGCACAAACGGAAAAGGAAGAAATGAAGTGAGCACAATGCATTTTTAATATACTAGAGGGGTATATGCAAATAGTACACATGACTTGCAGTGCAAAACCTCCACATCAACTAAGTTAGGACGTTTAAGGAATTTTGGACTTGATTAAGACGTTCAAAATAGATCGTTCATGGACACTTCAATAGTTTATGTACCAAAGTTGAAACTGCCCAATAATTTAAAGACTCACGATGCAATTTACTCTAATTGTTTTTTGTTAATCCTCTATTTGGATCTCTAAGTCCTAAGAAAAAAAAACTTACGCATTCCCATGCTCCGAAGTCATATAAATTGGGACGGCCTCAAGGAAATCGGGTACTTCGTCGACCTGTTATATATAGAAGTTATATACATGACAGATTAGATGAAGAACAAAGAATTTAGTGCGACTATTTCCATCAACGTAGTAAAAACTACTATCAGATTGCTAGCGTACCTTGTCTTGGAAACAGAACCATTGGCCACAGCCAACATCTTCAGCCACTCCGGCTTCTTCCTCTTGTACAGAGATTCTGCGTCTTCGAAATGCAGTAATATAGAGGTCCACATCGAGTATGTAAAGATCTAAATTGTATCTATAGTCCACATGTGCTGGGGGTGTGGAGTCAAAGATACGAACAATATGCCCGCTGCTTTTTCGTGTTCTAGAATTCAGATGGGGCATAACAGACAGATTGTTTACGGTAAAGATACCAATGGCCCGATCACGATGTTGTAGAGTTCTTACAACCTCCCCAAAGCCTTTAATACCACTGCGTATGTCGTGTCTCACCCGAGGCACCGACTCCATATCTGGCTGCCACGGTCCATTGGCGTTCCCAAGAGGCATCAAGTTCATTTCGAACTACAATTGAGAAGGTAAGCGTCATTATACAAACTTAAACTGCAACACATCTGTTTCCAAACAAGACGCTCCTATAATTAGTAAGATGTTCAAAGTGGTCCGGTTAAAAAATGAAGCTGTTATCTTTGCATAATGCATTTAATTCAGTTGAAAATGCAAAACTTCAGCTCTAAATAATATGAGGAACATTTACCGAGTTGAAGGGACGCTGCGTGTCGTCGAGCGAGGTGAGGCACTGAGGCGGTCGGAGAACAGGGATCCACGGCCGAGGCCGACGAGGCCCGCGGCCCGCCCCCTGAGAACCCGTCGAGTTGGGAGAGAAAAGAGACGGGTGCGCAGCCGAGGCCGACGAGGCCTACGGCTGCGACCTGAAAGAACCCGTCGAGGATGGATTCAAGCGATAGGGGTGCGCGGCCGAGGACGAAGAGGCCCTCGCCCTGAAAGAATCAAAGAACCCCTCGAGTTGGGAGGAAAACCTTGCGCGGCCGACGCCGCAGAGCGCCGAGCCCTGAGAACCCGTCGAGTTGGGGGACGCGAGAGGGATTTGTGGTCCACGCCGATGAGCGCCGCGCCGTGAGAGAACCAGAACCCCGTCGCCCGCGTCGGCTGCGACCTGAAAGAACCCGTCGAGGATGGATTCAAGCGATAGGGGTGCGCGGCCGAGGACGAAGAGGCCCTCGCCCTGAAAGAATCAAAGAACCCCTCGAGTTGGGAGGAAAACCTTGCGCGGCCGACGCCGCAGAGCGCCGAGCCCTGAGAACCCGTCGAGTTGGGGGACGCGAGAGGGATTTGTGGTCCACGCCGATGAGCGCCGCGCCGTGAGAGAACCAGAACCCCGTCGCCCGCGTTCGTGTCGTCGCCGCAGCCGAACGCGACGCCGGTTACAGGGTGCGTACTTTGTTAGCTCACTGACGGCTGACGGACGCTCTCGGCGGCGCGCTCTCCGGAGACAGACAAGTTTGGGCAGTTCGGCTCTCTCGGCGGCGCGCTCGCCGGGATCGGCTGGGCGGTGGTGGGGTTTTAGGAGAAGCCGCAAAGGGGGAAGACGGACATGTACTATGCGATTCGGAATTTCGGATGCTCTCTCCTGAGTCTCCTCTCATTTCCTCCTCTCCTCCCATTCATGCATACTCCCGCACCAGGTGGCAAAATTTTATTGGACAACCTTCTCTCTGTGGACCCAGCATGTGGCATGTCTAGGCAAAAAAAGGGAAAAGGAAAGGAAGAAAGTACTAGCATGCCGTTCGAATGGCAAATGGTTCCTGTGCACTCGTTACTTTGACTGCAAGTTAAGCAGTCAGGCAGCCACCGTCAGATTCACAACAAGCAACCGAGATGTGCTCGATTACTGTAGCAAATCGCTGAGGTAAAAAGCACGGTATCTAAACACTGTACTTGGAACACCGTAGCGATTATGGAACGTTAGATGCAGAATCGGATGGACATGATAGCGTGTAGTTCTTATCTTGCAGTCACAACTGTGACTGCACTTGATCTCCTTCCGTTCGAATCCTGCAGGCCGTCACCAGCGCTGCCGTCTTTCTCGCTGCTTCTGTACTTGCTTCTCTGCCCAAGGTGCGTCAGAGCGGAAACGTTGAAGGCTAACGCCGTTATGGAAGGACGCATGGGAGGAGAGACCGGAACAGAAAAAAGTTGCAGTAAACTCCTGCTCCAGTCCCACTTTCTTGCCCTCGTCCTGTTCCCCACCGAATTTTGAAAAAAAAAAGGGTTTGCCTCAATAGAATAAAAAAGGACATCAGTTTTTGATCAATGTAAAATTGGTACCTCTAGAGATAATTGTGTCATTGGCCCTGGTTTGCATGGCCACCCTATTATTTGTGTATGTCCTCCTTAAATTAAATTGCGCTTGCAAGTTTGCCCTTGGAATCTCTCTTAGTCTAAAACATATTCGTTCACTTACAGAATAACCATGCCATGTTATCTAGATAACCCTTACAGTCGGATCTCTCCCGTAAGAAGCAAGAATCGCTGTAACAATTATTTTTTGGTCCTTCTACCTTGCAGTGCAGTTTACTTTTAGCCCCTCCATGAATTGATGTGTCTACTCCTAGTCCTCCTTTGCAAATTGTATATGAACCTTTGCGAATAACTAATTCGTTCTGATCCTTCCACTCTGTCATCTTACACCTAGACCCATCCTATTATAGAAAATATTGAACATTCCTAAGACGCCGGACGCCAAGCTTTAAACGTTGGGGTCATCAAACCTAATGAACAGTATTAAACACTATTTTTCCACTAATTTGACTGTAAATCATCGGAGCTTACTTTATCCATTTAAATAGAGCTTATCTTTTTTTTTTTTTCACATGCCAGAACCGCAACGGGGCACATGCGGAATTACGGATAGTACGTCGGATTGTGAAGTTCCAATGAACTGAGGAGGATGATCAACCGTCGGCACTTTCGCTCGTACGGGCGGGTCGAGTCAAGCCGTGAATGCACACTACCGTCCCTCAGGACCAGGATCCTCTATGCATACGGTTACCGATCCCGTATTCGAATCTCACGTGCTAATGGTAGGGAAAAACCATACGTGATCCCAAGTTCCCAACTCCATCGATCCATCGATAACTCAAGCTCTTGTGAATCCGTGATGCCCGTGCCATACGTCAGCTGAGCTGCCCACGCGAAACAAGGTCGGGTACAGTGTCGTGCTATCTCGGTTCCTGTCCGGGTGGAGCAAGATCCCTGACGTTACTGCAACCGCGCAGTTGCCACTTACGCGTGGGGCCGTACATGTATGACCCCACACGTCAGTGAACTCGGTCGATCCTCTTCCGTACGGGTCCGGTCTTTCACTCACAGGGGCTCGCACAGTCGCATTACGCGCTGGAACGCCTCCCCTCTCTGTTTTGGTACACGACTGCCCTGCCGAGGTGGCGAGGCTAACGCTCAGGTGGCCGGCGCCGGATCCAAAATCCAAACTGGGTGGTTAGGTCGATAATCCAAAGTGGGTGGAAACCAGCGACGGCGAAACCAGGGTGGCGCAGCCTCCTAGCACCACGACAACTGCAGAGTGGGTGGCGTTCTCACGCGCTTCGAGGCAGGCGGCCTTCTCGTTGCGAAGGATGAAGCTTCATCAATGTGTGTCAAATCGTATCCGTTACCATGAACCAACCAAACAAATTGATGTTGTATTTGTCATTCCCTTTACGTTAACACCGTATTTTGATTCCGTTTGCGATTCCGTTTCCAGAATTGAAACAAACATCACCTTGCAGTTGTGCATGCCTTCGGTGCAGACGGGGCCAGGGATGAACGCTCCAAGATCTACCGTATGAAGCTCTGGCCACCAAGGAGATCTACGCCAAGAACAAGTTCTGGTGAGCGCTCATCCAAAACCTGAGTTTTTGGTTCAGGATTCTTGAATTTCAAGTTCGCTTGGATACCTCCTCGGCAGCTGGCAATTGTCCATCACCGATCACAGACACCACAACTGCTTTAGCAAGATCCTCTTCAGCCCGGGCAACACGATCAGTCCAATCGATAATGCAAGGAAGGGCTGCGCATGAGCCTGCAGGACGTACTGACTCTGCTGTTGAGGGTCCAGGCTGACGATCAACAACTGGTGGAGAGCCAAATGGTTCACGAACAGGTTGCGGCGATATTGCGGCCGTCATCTGCGTCGGGGAGCGTCAGGATTCCCGCCATGGACAGGAGGAAGCCCTGCCGATCCCGTGCCCCCAGCCGCCACCGACACTGCCGGAGAGGTCTTTGCTCGCCAGACAAGTTTACGAACCATGTTGTGTCGCCTAGGGACTGTAGCAGTAGGATGTTCCTCCATGCTCGAGAGACGACGCCAAACTGAAACCTGCTGTTGAAGAACCGCCGCCCCCTCATCCCTGTTGCAGGCAAGTCCTCCAGGACGCCTATAGGATCTGTGTCCCAAAGCGCGACATCGGAAGCAACGGGGCAGATGATGACAATGAGCGGCCGTGTGCGCTGTAGAGAAACAGTTGAAGCACTTCCCCAGTAGGCCGACTGGGACTGGGCGGTGAGGGCGGGGTGCTGGCCGAAGCTGCCTCCGCGAACGACGAGATTGGACTTTTTGCCAACCATCCGAGTCAGACAGGGGAGTCTTACGCGGCCCAACATTGCCTGCACGGCCAGGAGACCGCCGGAGGAGAATAACCTTGGGAGCACGAGCGGCATTGGTCGTCGTCATAGCAGCCAACGCTCCGGCTGCACTTGGCTTCATCCCCATCGAATCCGTAGAGGCTGCTTGTCCAGAAGAGGCGGAGAGCAAGATGTCACGGTATGATGGAGGCGAGTCACCGAAATCCGAAGACCCGACCGGACTGCCGTCACACCACCGCTCCTGCTTCGAGCGACCACGCGAGGGGAACCAGGACGCCTGGGGAGACAAGGAGGAGGTGGAAACCGACGTCTTGGGAGGGAGGGAAGTAGCTGCTTGCGCGACCGGTGAGGTGGCCGTCGGCTCCGGCGTGGATGCCGGCGTGGGGCACATTTACTCCAAAATCATGAGTTACCATGTGATAAAATAATGCCATAGGATCCCTTGCTATGCAGGAGTAATAAGCAAGAGACCAAAAAGATAACATTCATCTAGCAACTAGTATGTTATGTTCTTTTTGTTCCATTTTTAAGTATGTTGTCTTTTAAGAGAGAGATTCAGTAATGAGAGCAGTGATAACTTTTGATGGAAGTCTTCACCAAGAGGCTGCAAGAGCACTGGACCATCTTCAAGGAAGAACACTTCCTTGTTGTCTTCCTTGGCAGATTATACAGTGCCAAAATGTATTTACTAGTACTGTTTCCTGTCCAGTACGCATTTATAATGTTATTAGCCAGGCAGTTTCATCTCTGCTCGAGAGTTTCCGGAGCCAAAAAGGTATGCTATATTCTTCATCTATTAAGAAAAATGGTGTACACTTATAATTTTTCATATTGTTCTGGTGATGGCGGCATAATCTGCTTGTCTGTTCATTGGTTTTCTTGTTTCTTTCCTGTTCAAGGATGCTTCTAATGCGTCTTGTGCTGGTGGTTGAATTATACTCTACTCTTCCCTCAGAGGTTTTCTTTTCTTTCTGCCTTTCTTCATGTTTTCAGTTTATATGAGGGAAATAATCCTTCTTTAAAAGCTCCTTTTTCTATTTGGTTTTCTGGAATTAATTCCTTGTTGGAACCAAGTAATTGTTGGCTGCTTAGCTCTGCTTCCTTTTGGTTTCTGGAATAATCTGAAATTTGTCCTAAGTAATCTAGGAGCTGAACATGTCAGTTTGTTTTCAAATTATGTTACGGTATAATTTTCTGTGTGCCATTGCAAATGCGTCTATTATGATATTTACCATTACAAAACTTGAAATATGGTGTATGCCATCATGTGTGCAAATGTTAATGGTTTGTGCCATCACAGTTAAACACCGTTAGAATATTCTGTTATCTTTTTTAAAAAATGCTCATTATACGCCTATCTTCAACCTAGGGAACTATGATGTGCAAAGAGGTGAATGACCACCTTAAGGTACTATATTTCTGTTCAGGATCTAACCAAGAGTTTTTACTTATATTCCTATCTTTTAATCAGTTGTTATACTGCATGTAGGTGTTTTGTACAATTTAGAAAAGAATGAGAATGGCAATTTCCGAGTTAAGATAACGGCAAATGCCAAAAAAAACAGTAGCAGATTTGAGAAGACCTCTCGAGCTGTTGGTGAAAGTTAAAACCATAAACCACCCTGGTCTGACATCTAGTGTTGTTCAGCTGCTCATCTCCTGTGATGGTATATGGCACTTTTGAAACCAGTTGAAAAGGATACTGGGACTTCCATCTGGTATGACAGGTGAAGTCTGAATATTAAAGCCTTTGGACAGCCAGGTCAGCTGGCTGCAGCGGAGGACAAATTGGGTGTGCACTTCTACAGCTTCATGAGAAAAAGGCTCTTGAATTCGTCTGCGAGGTTCTGAACCTCCCACCAAACTTGATGAAGGAAGTGATTAAAAAAAAGGATTGGAGCTGATTTAGAAGATTTTAAGAAAGGGGTCCCTTCCGAGAGCTTTACTTAAATACACGGTACCATACGCTTTACGTTAGAGGCAGCAAGACAAGCAAAAGGTGGAAGGGATGATCTCTGAACTGATAATCTCTATGGACTACAACAGTCTTGTTCAACTGTCATCAGAGAATTCTTGCCCTTTTTGCTTTTGCGAGCTGGAGAATCCTTTAAGCTTGAATCCTGTGGACACATGTTTAGGCTTGCTTGGTGGATCAGTGCGAATTTGCCATGAAATCACAAGATGGTTTCCCTCTTTGTTGCCTCACAAATGGGTGCAAGAAGCTCTTGCTTCTAGTTGATCTGAGGCTTCTCCTGTCAAGTTGACAGCTGGAAAGCTGATAAGAGCTTCATTGAATGTTTGTTGCATCCAGTGCAGGCTTATACCGTTTCTGCCCCAAGACTGACTGCATGTCCATTAACCAAGTGGCTGTTACTGATGCAGAAGGCAAATCTTTTGTCCGTGGGGCCTGCTCGGTGGAGATTTGCACTAAGTGCCATCTAGAGTAGCATCATTTCATATCTTGTGAGGCATACAAAGAATAAAAAAAAAAACAGACCCTACCCATGCAGCTCTACTTGAATGGCGCGAAAGGAAGGAGAATGTAGACCTGCCCTTCCTGTGGGTATACTATTGAGAAATCTGAAGGATGCAACCGTGTTGAGTGTAGGTGTGGCAGTCCCATTTGTTGGGCATGCCAGAAATTTAGTTGTAGTAACGAGTGTTATAGCCATCTCAGGTCTGCGCACCTATCCAACCAGCAAATTATGTAGATCTAGATCTCTAGATGTGAATTTTCCCACCCATTTCTGTGTCGAGAATACCATAGGTGCTTTTACCTTTCTTTTAGTTAAGTCTTATCTACTTGAGGATAGAAAATGTAGTAGTAGAACCTTTTTAAGATGCTTTCCTTGATCTGACCCTTGTCACAGCAATGTTCTCTGGATATTGACCTCTTTCAGGATGTTGATAATGTGCTCTTTTATGTGTACACAATAATTGACTTAGGTGCTGAGAAACATAAGTTTACAGATAAGCTCGTCTAAAATCTTTGAAATAATATTAACAAACACGTTGCAGCTTACAGGTAACTGAGCGTACGCCAAGGCAAGCGTAGTGTTATTTTTTTTTTTCTTGAAGACAATAGCTGCCGTAGAGATCTTGTCCCTGTTAATATTTCATTTAATTTAGCTTGGCCAGGTTAAGCTTATGTGAACAAACATTCAAGGTTGTGCCGAAGATTGAGATCATGTCCCTCTTCGTTTCCATTTAATCTAGATGGACATTTTAAGCTCGTGTGAACACAAAAACATTCAAGATTGGTACCTTTTCATGAGCACTATACTGTTACAGCAGTACATGCAACCCCTAACATGAAATTTTGAAAAAAAAAAATCCATCCATACCACCACTTTTAGTGTATTTTTCATCTATACGACCACTACGTCTCAATAACATGTAGGACCAGACCCCACATGCCCCAAAGCCTAAACTGGAGAATAGCCCCCAAAAAAACAGCCTAACATGTCATTAGGGCAAACAGAAGTTGCTAAAGATATTTATAGGACAATCACACGGGCAGAAATAGTATTCATATTACAATACACATGAAACAACAGCTGCAAACCATTTCGGTAAACAGTTGTAAATACTCACTCCAAATAGTAAAGAAGCTTTTATTAAAGCAGTGTGAAGCAAAACCATCTCTGATATCACTTCTAACCACAAACAATAAAACACAGTACCACTTCAGGAGGAGGAATGGTTATTTTTCAAAATGGTATCCTTACGAAGCTCTGGAAAACATGAGACTAACGACCAGGCGACAGTGACTTTCATTTTACAGGAGGCCACCTCAAGCTTACCATAGCTTCTACCCGATTCCTTAGCAGTAAAACCTGCCCTGTCAACTAATATGCTGTTCTCACCTCGCCATGCCTTAACAGAAACTTCCAGTTTGCTGTCTTCTTGAACACACACAACACGGCGAGAAAGTTCAATCTTAGCACCATCACCAATCACAGGCCCTTTCTCATGTCCAAAACCAAGAAGGACGATTTCCTTGTGATTAACACTTTTGACACGAGTAGTAACAGGCTCATTGAAGGCACCGATAGTACATGCAGCAAACTCACCATGAAAACCATCTGGCCATGAACCATCAATAACCTGGACAGATACTGTTGCCTCCACTGAGAAAACTATATGTCCCATGTTGAATTCCAGTGTGCTGAACTTGCCAGTTTTAGTTAACTGTAGCAACTTCGAAAAATGATACCCATGAGATGCAAATTGCAGAACTCGAGAGAACAAGATTTTGTCCTCGGATGTGCCCTTCACTTTTAAGTCAACCTCAATGAAAACAGAACCCGACAATACAACAGGACGGGTAGGACCAGTGAGTATTAAATTTGAATCCTGCATGCAACAATCAATCAAAGCAAACAAGAGGGCAAAATGAAATGGATAAAGAGATGAACTTGAATGAAACAAATGGTTTAAGGTGCATACAATCAATGATACAAGGGGCATTAACATAATCTATCACACCCTCCAACTAAATTATAAGTCCCAAAGACTTGAGCACCATCTCCAAAGTGGTACTTCGACCATTTATATATTCTAAAAAAAATATATGGATTCAAGTAGAACTTTTTATATATCCGAAAGTACTCTAACAGAAATCATCTTGGGAAATATTATGGTGCTTTGAATTAATAACCATCATCCAATTGCAGACGGACATTCAATAACAGGAAGGCACCTATTTTTTAAGTTGTGGACCAGTACTAAAATTAGTGGGCCACTACTAAAAATTAGTGGGCCAGGGACTATCTACGTCTAATTAAAATTATTGTGTACATAATAAACTAATAGAAATATAGATATCAATGGTGGGATTAATCTTGGTGGAGATTAATCTAGAGGGGACAGGGGAGGGTTCCTCTCAAGCACCATAACCAATCTCAATCTTTATTATGTCAATATATGCTAGTGTTCAGAGTTACAAGGAGTTGACTCACACCAAATCCAAATGGGCGTATTTGGGAATATGGACATAATAATGATAAACAAAAGACTAACGTCCAGAAAAAAACATGATTCTAAAACTCTCAACAGCATGATTATAAAATTTAATAGTTAAAAAGAGATAGATTTTAAAACAGTTAGGGAAAAATTAACAAAGGTCACGCAAAAGTGGCTTGAGTTGCTAAGGGTCCAGTTAAACCCAGGTTTGCAGGCAGTCTTCCCTAGAAACCTTGTAAAACAGAAACTATGCAGGCAACACCCAAAGCCATAAGTATAACAGACTCCGTTCTTTTGCTTCCTTATAGGTGATCATCGAGGGAATTTAGTGGTTTGACAAAGTAATGAAAATTAAACAGAGGCAGACAGTAGCATGGCCAAAATGATAAATTATATTAGATAGCAGTAGATGACCTCATGAAACGCCTAAAAGATGGTATACTAACCTTCTCAGTAAGGGTTTGGCAGTTCAGACTTGAGCGCTGGAAGATAATGTTGCGATTTTCATCAATAGTATCACGTATGGCAACTATGCCAAACACATTCAGTGGCCACTGGAGCTCCTTCCCTATTCCAGCAACCTTGGTGGAAAAGATCTCTAGAGTTTCGCAGTGGGAGAGTATATCACATGGAGGGCTATCAGTATAACGCATAGGAGGGATTAATGCTGCATGAAGTTGAAGAAGATTTCAGTTAATTGGTCAAGATTTATATAATAGCAGCAACGATAAGAACAACACTTAACATCTTCAGGTTCATTATGATTAAGTCAAGAGGTCAAGCTCTGATAATTCATATCTATACGAGACAGACATACCATAAATTTCAGCGATGTGAAAATAGCTAGAGCTAGGGATACAGATTTACTTCATACAGTACAGTATTAAACCAGTTTATATATCGATGCAGATAAACCACAAATTTACTGGTGTCTCGAAACACGTCACAGGCGAAGCAGTCTAGCTCAAATAATTCACATATCTATACGGAAGATAGAGACACCAAAACAACTTTTAGCCGTATTCAAATGCTAGAGATACAAAAGTTTACTCCGGACAGTACTAATAAACTATATTTGGGCAGATTGAGCCGCGAAACTTACTGGTGTCCTCGAAATCACCGTATCGGTTGGCGCCGGACCACAAACTGTTCCATCTATTGCGAAATCGCCTAATTTCAAAGCCCGGCTCCAAATCTCCGTCCTCCAATAAACAGTCCTCCCCCGCCGCAGCGACCTCCCTCCATTCCTCAGACAAATCCATCTTCATCCAAGACATTTTCCCTTCTGTATGCTCCAAGTCCATCCTTATCGGCCGTGGCCCATAAGTTTTCATCAGCTCATCCCAAAACTTCTCCTGACCCGCTAGATACTCATCAACCGTGGTGGTTTCTACCTGGGGATCGGGGCGATCCCTCTTCCTCAGTCCCTCCCTCTTTGACGACTCTTTCTCCCTCTCCATCTTCGTCGGCACGGCAGATTCTCCTTGCAGCCGCCGTCGGGCACGACGAGAAACCTAGATCTGTCTGGGGGCAGCACAACAGAAGGAGGCATTTGGCTACGGGTCCCTCCTATTGCTGCCCGAGCCCGACCACGTCAAATGCGCAGTGGGCCGCGCGTGGGCCGCATCCATGCATTACGGCGAGCTGCACATACAACACCCTAATCTTGTGCTAAATAAAAAATAACAAAAATTCAACACCCTGATCAACGGTCTTTGTAGCGTAAGGCCATGGGGTTGCCAGATGAGATGATTCAATTGTGCCAAAATAAAAAAGAAAAAGTCCAATTTACTCTCTGAACTATAGGCGATGTCTAGAGAACCCCTAAACTTTTTTTGTATTTACTTTACCTCCAAATTTATGTCATTTGGTTTAATTTATCCTTTAACATAATTTGTTTTTTTATTTCTCCATGCATAAGTAAAATTATAAGTCAAAATTTTATGTGATGAGCCTTCACATCACAATGCATCTCAGAAAAATATTTCAAAAAAATTAACATCATTTTGATAGAAGGATATTTAATTGTAAAATAGCATTGTGACAAAATTACATGAAAAACAATGTCAAAAAAATTTTAAATATTTTTTAAAACATATATTAATGTCTAACCTACCACCATATAAAATTTTAAATTCAAATTCAAATTGTACACGAAGAAATAAAAAAGATAAATTTTACTAGAGAGTAAATTGAGTCAAATGACATAAGTTTAGGGGTAAAGTAAACTAAAAAATAATTTAGTAGGTTATCCAGACTTCGATCATATTTGAGGGGAGTATTTTGGACTTTTCCAAATAAAAATGAGATGAGATGATTCAACGAGATGGCAGGGTTAAGCAGGTTTTGACGACGTTCAACTCGGGCATGCATGTATAGACTTTGTAAGATCGATCGAATCCGGCAGGCATTCAAAGTTGGCGAAATATGATGGCTCAGAGCCTCAGACGGGTTCATGTGTAACGCGGTGACATACAATCATCTGATCGATGGATTCCTTAGAGAGTTCACAAGATAAAGATGGCTTTGAGGCTTTTTGAGGAGCTTCTTAGTTCTGATTTGGGGCCTGATTCGTTCACCTATAGCATACTGATAAATGGATTCAGCAAGATGTGACAAGTAAACCGCGCGGAAATGTTCTTACGCACAATGCAACCAACGCGCGATAAAATCTGAGACATTATTTATTTTCACTATTATCCTTTGCTTTCAGCTAGTATGTGGGATCAGGGAATGATGGAGCAGGCATGATTTTGTTCATCGAAATGGATAAGAACTGCACTCACCAGAATGATTTCTGGTAGACAGACGCTTGCGAGATGCAGCCGACGGCCAAAGGGAAACCGTGGGAACCGAACGGGAAAGCTGCCACAATGTCCGCACCAGCGCAGTGCAAAACACGTCGTCTGCGCGCGATGATTTCAACGGAGCAGAGCTGACGATGTGTTGCTGACTTGGCTTTGCAACAGCGCGTGCGCTTCTGATATTCCAACAACGCGTTGGCATGATTGCATCCACGCGCCGCGCAGCGGCGTGTCCCCCTGCCTCAACTCTCAGGTGTCAACTCCTTGCTTCACCCGATCAACCACCCTGTGTCCCTGTTCCCGTCGACGCCACAGCCTGGCAGACTTGGCGGTCTCCTTCCTCCTGCCAACGCAACCACCAGTCCAAGTCCAAGCGCCCATGGATCCAAAGGCCGCCCCCGGCGCCCACCCGGACGCGGCCGCTGGCTCGGAGTCGGAGCACGCCGCGTACCCGCGCCTGTCCCCGGAGGACGTCGCTCCGCCGCCGCCCCCCGTCGTTGTCGCAACCCTGTCCGATAAATCGTGCGGTTTGCTCATTCAGGATCATTTTGGGGTGTCACTTGCCGAGACAATTGAGTATACAGTACAATAATTAACCAGAACACGTAAAATGATTTAAAAGGGGTGCATAAATTCTTAATATTACAGAGTTGGTTCAAATAGTTTAAGTGCGGAAACGTAGTTTGAAAACAACAATAGTCGGCAGAAGCTAATAATTACAACTCGACGATACAATTAAGCACACCAGCCCACGGGTGCTTAATCTTCATAGGTCGGCGAAGCGGGAACCCACTCGAAGGTCCACTCCGAGGGTGCATCCCCTTCCCAACCACCACAACCAAAGTTAGAGGAATCACCTGCAAAAATAATAATCCACAAAGCCTGAGCAACTAATACTCAGCAAGGCTTACCCGTCAACATGGTCATCTAATGACCGACTCCTAATATGCTGGGAGTATGGTGGGGGTTGACCGGGTATTTGCGAAAACAGCACATATAGTCTATTCTCAATTTTTAGCCAGGTTAACAGTAGTCTTTAGGACCTTTACTAAGTGTGCTACTAACTAAACAATCACGAGTTCAATACACCAAAGAGAGTGAAACAACCACCTTCATTATATCTCAATCAATTCCATATCGTTGCGGCAGAAAGGAGCAAGTGCTACTCTTAACCGCGAGGAGCGGCAATTATAATTGATTTACATCCTGCAGGAGAAACCCGAATGACACGACACGTGCACACTCGACTGAGTCACACGTGGCTACCTTTCGCAACATCGCGACAGAGTTGGCTCAATATCCATCCCTCCAAGGACATGGTCCTCCAGGCGACGTCCTGCATCCCTGTACGGCCCCAAGCCTTTCCCACTAGCACAAGCCCAAGAAAATCAAAAGCGAATTCATCCACCATGCTGGTCCGTTCACCTAGAAAAAGGGATGGCCAATTGTCCAACAAAGCACGATGAAAGCTACATCGGTTTCCTGGTTCCCATTTACCAGTATGCACTCGATACACACCTCAAACTTGTCCAATGCAACCGCACCCGACAGGGTGCTCAAATTTTAATCACCTTACAATTAACTTATTCCATAATCATTTTTCTTTCCTTGATTAAACATGAGTAGTCTCCATACTACTCGGATGTTACCGGGAACCTAGTTCTTTAAGCACGGCATTCTATCGGTGGCTCTACCAATTGAACCGTAGGAATCCTATTAAGTCATGCAACTAGGGTTTCACGGCAATTTCCTAGAAACCTAATGCACAAACAATTCCTACACTCATCGTGATAAAAATAAAACTTGTAAAACATAGGTGTGCACCGGGGTTTACCTTGGTCTGCAGAAAAGTTAGTGCACTCGAACGAGCAGTTAGGTCCGACGGGCGCTGCCTCCGGATTCACGTCCTCCGCCTGGACTTCTGAGTCGGTCCCTATATGATGAAAATGCAGTAGTAAAGTTCAATAAAATGTGTTGCAAAGCTTTTATGAAAGCCTAACTAGGTTTTCATAGTTAGGTATTAGGGTTAGATCGACATTTTTCGGCGGGTCCCACTTACTTAATTAACTACGGCCATTAAATTAGGGTTACAATGAAAATTTTTATTATAGCTCAAAATTATTTTTAGTTGAATGTACACTCTGAAATAAGCATTTTGGGCTTTGGTTGAGGCCTAGATGAATTTCCTAGATTTTACAAAAATTCAACAAAGCTTCTGTTTTCCAATATTATAAAATCAGTATGACATAGTAAACCTTAGAGATAAATTGTAAAATTTTATGTGAGAATTCTTGAGCTTCAGATCTAAAACTTTCATTTTGGGTCCCACCACTGAAAGTGACTTTTTCAATGTATTTTAGAAAATGGTATTTTAGTAGACAGATTGAGGTTATCCAATAGGGTTACATACAACTTTGGGGTCCTAAAATCTTCATAAAATTCCAGGAGACGCGTCTGACCCTGGTGGTTTTGCGTACCAAAGGGCAGACCTAGAATTGCTCTATAATTTGAATTAAAATTCAGAAACAGAAAGTAATGTTCTAATTAATTCTGCAAATATTTGACTTTTCTCTAAAAAGTGTTTTAACAGAAAATTATTACTTTATTCAAGGATTCAAATAAAATTTGGTTGGGCATTTTTAGATTTTTCCATGATTTGTCACAAGCTTAGCAAACCTCAGGCTAAATAAAAGAAAACCCTAAATCAATGGAACAGTGCTGGACAGGGGAGGGCGGCGGCTCCGGTGAGCTCCTCGCCGGAGCGGTGATCTAGGGCGAGGGAGAGGTTGTCAAAAAGCTTCACCTCGACTCAAAACTTCGATTTGATGAGGGTGGAGGCCACGGAGATGAAAGAAATCGGTCTGTCGACGTGGAGGTCACTTGGGCGGCAATGACGGCAGAAGCGGCGGCGCGGGGTGTTCTTCTCCGACGACAGCGAGCCGGGGCTGGAACCATGTCAAGACGATGAGAGAGAGTGAGATGATCTAGCCGGTGCAAGGAATTGAAGAAGCATCCTACCGTGACGGTGAATTTTGAGAATTGGCTGCCGCCGGTGAGGTTCCTGGCCGACGAAACAGGGCGGCGGTGTTCCGGCGAGGGGGTGGCACGACCGGGGCCCTTGG
This sequence comes from Oropetium thomaeum, assembly GCA_001182835.1. NCBI lineage: Eukaryota > Viridiplantae > Streptophyta > Magnoliopsida > Poales > Poaceae > Oropetium > Oropetium thomaeum. The sequence continues at coordinate 2,498,352 of LFJQ01000027.1, read as the reverse complement.
TGTTCGGAGAGCAACAGGAGGTGGAGAGGAGCGGTTTGGGCACGGTGGCGCTGACTGAAAACGGCCGGAGCTGGGTTCTCACCGAGGGGCGGCTCACTGCGGCAATGGCGGGCGGTGGCCGGGGGAGTTAGGGTTGCGCACGAGGAAAGACAGGGAGGAAGAAGAATTGTGGGGCACTAGTTCATCGGTTTTATGCCGAAGATGGAGTAGAGAAGGGCGGGGTAGGTGGTCGTGCGCGCGACGGTGGAGTTATTGCCGGCGGCACCCGTACTGCGGTAGGCGACGGCCGGACGGCGGAGCACGCCGGCCGGTATGGGCGGCCGTGGCGTGCGGGGGAGGAGAAGCGAGGGAGAGAGGGAGGAGAAGAGGAGGACGAGCTCGACCGTGACATCGACGCTACGGGCGAGGCGACGGCACGGCGCGGCAGCGATCGGGCGCACGGCAAAGGACGGGCGGTGCCAACTGTAGCTCGTCCGGGAATACTGTTCACGGTACAAACAATTTCAGTTTTCAACTCCTCTACTGATTCAATTGAAAACCTTAGCTCCCGAGCTTGAAAGTTTTTTGAGATTTTTGTGTGAGCTAAGTGAATCATTTGGAACAACTTTGATTATAGAAAGTTTGACTGAATCGGCTCCCAAAAGTTTATGAATTTTCAACTTGGTTTATAATTGTTGGAATTTTAAAATGGTTTAAACCTTTTCCAAAAATTCTGATAAAATTCCCAAAATTCTATTTTAATGTGTAGTTAATTGTTATGTAAAAATATGGGTAGGGTTTTGTGGAAATTTTGGAGGCCCACTAGTTATATTTTTTCCCGACGATTAGGGTTCGGTTTTAACTAATTTATTCTTTTGACAATACGACTTTTCCCCGGCTACGGTTCCCAACTCCTACTACAAGAACGAGGTCTTTAATTCTTTATTTTCAACCCAAAAGAGTGGTTTATACGATTGATTGGATTTATTAAGGCGGGGGTGTCACAGTCGTGCCGCCCGCCGGCGCGAACCCCTACGTGGTCTCAGCCCCGTCGCCCAACCCACCCGCTAAGAGTGAGTCAGCGACCTCTCCCCTCGGCTCATGCTCTTTCTTTGGTCTCTACTGCTTGGTTCTTCTGGCAAATTCGGTTTGGCGGCGGCGTGCACTGATCGTGTAGTGTTCCGGTTTGGGGATTGGTCATATCGCAGGTGCTACGGAGAATTTGAGGGAGATGCTCGGCTCGATGGGGAAGAAGTCCAACGACGCCGCGCGCAAGACCGAGGGCATCGTCGGTGACGTCTGGCAGCACCGTGAGTGTTCTGATCCCCCATCGAATCCCGAATTGAGTATTTGATCAATGATCGTAATTTATACCATCCAACGAATTAATCTCAGAGCAACACTACAACGAACTGTAGTGGTAGTTAGCAATTCTAATTTTAAAGAAACAAAATTCACTGGTATACACACGTACAGCCTGCTATGTTAAGAACACTCCATTCCATCTGCAAATGCTACGTAATAACAACTAGCTACTCGTGTTCTGGTGTGTGATCCGTGCATACGTATTTTTTGTAGTGAAAACTGGACCCAGCTTCACCGAGGCTGCGATGGGGAGGATTGCTCAGATATCCAAGGTCATATCCGAGGGCGGTTATGACAAGATATTTCAGCAGACTTTTGAGTACTTGCCCGATGAGAAGCTCAGCAAGGCGTATGTCTGCTACCTATCCACAACCCATGGACCGGTCATGGGCGTGCTGTACATATCGACGGTGAAGATTGCATTTGGTAGTGACAGCCCTGTGACATATGTGACTGAAGACAATAAAACTGCATCATCCTTCTATAAGGTATATGTCGTACCTGATTTTTTTCCCATTATGTTAAGCATTTTATTTTTATTTTGTGTTTAATAATGTACGAACATTCTTCTTGCCTTTCTATACGCCCATAATTTTGCACCAAAAAGACAAACTATTCACTATGACATTTTTGTTTGAAATAGGTGCTGATTAGGACTCTCTGCTTTATTTCAGAATATTTTACAAATCAAAGGATAGAGGTTTATGTCATCTTCAGAGAAATATATAGCTGTCTACAAAATTGTTTGTCCATCCTTCGTATCCACGCCTGGTGGCAAATTATTGTTTTATTAGCATTCTGCATCTACTCATGTTCTCTGAGTCAGGCACATTTCCAAGTTTCCTACTGTGCGTCTGTGCCTGATTATTTTCGTGTGTTAACAGGTGGTTTTACCCCTTGCCCACTTGAGATCAGTCACTCCAAGGTCAAGTGAGCAAAACCCAGCAGAGAGGTACATTCAGGTCGTCTCTGTTGACAACCACGAGTTCTGGTTCATGGGTTTCGTCAACTACGATAGCGCTGTCAAGAATCTTCAAAAGGCTGCTGTTCGTCGTGCTTAGAGATCACTCCTTTTGTAGCCAATCTCATGCAGCATCAGTTTGGTATGCCATCGTTGTAAATATGTTTGTTCATGGTCTTGCGCTTGCACAGTATAAGTAAACACATTCATGTATTCATGGCGCGGTTACTTCCGGACGAATGTGTGTAAGTATTTAATTTGTAACAACTATATTGCAGCGCGTGTGTGACACCCCAGGTGTCACCAGGGCAAAAATCGACAACTGTAAACTCTAACCTCCAATTTCACTCACTTTAGAGCAGTTTCAATCATAGAAATAAAAGGGAACATTTTTTTTTTTAAAAAAGCTTTAAGGAGACACTAGGAAAATTTTGACAAACAACAGAGCATTTTAGCAAATTTGATTAGCAGTGTCGAAAACCTTCTTCAACAGAGAAGAAGTCAAACCCTTGTTAATGACCTATCAAAATTCTCATAGAACCCTAGTAATATTTTTACATAACAATTAACTACACATTAAAATAGAATTTTGGAAATTTTATCAGAATTTTTGATAAAGGTTTAAACCCCTTTAAAATTCCAACAATCTTGAGCTAGGTTAAAAATTTACAGACTTTTAGGGGCCGAATCAGGGCATCTTCCTATAAGCAAAGTTGTTCCAAATAATTCACTTAACTCACACAAAAAGTTTCAAAAATTCTTGAGCTCGGGAGGTAGGGTTTTCTGTTGAATCAAGAAGGAGCTTTTGAAATAATCAAAAATCGAAAACGGGATTACGGTGAACAGTGCCGCCGCCCAGCTCCACCATTTGCCGTGGCTGGCGGCCGAGCACCGCGCCGGCCACCTGCTCCCCATGCGGCTCCTTCACTTGCCCAAAACCGAATCTTGGCAAAGAGACCCCCATCTCTCTCCCTTCCTCTCTCCTCCCTCTCTCTCTCTACCTGGTGCGCCATCGATCCTCCTCTGCCGCACGGCACCATCAAAGCCGAAGCACCGCCCCTTCGCGCCAATGGCCGGCTGCCGCCCCCTCTGCCCCAATCCGCGGCGCCCCTGCTCTCTCTCTCCCTTGGCTCATCTCCCTCGGGTACTTAAGGCCGCCCCCAGCTTTCTCCTTCCTTCCCTCCCCTGGTTCTTCCTCCTCACCGAGCATTGAGTTGAGCGCAGCCCATTCAGCAATCTCTCTAAAATCCACACAATTCGAGCCGAGAATTTCACCGCAAACTCGTCCATGATTTCCCAAATTCGTGCGGCCAGCCACCGACGGATTTTTGCTGGGAATTTCAAGGATTCCCCCTGTTTTTCCTCTGTTCTTCGCTACAGAGCGCCATGCCAAGCAGAGCTGGCAAGACTCCCTGCAATTTGCAGCAAACTCGACTCAAATCAGTGCGTGTGGGACTCCTTCCTCCACTCCATAGCTTGTCCAGCAGGTTTCACTTCGGGTTGGCCGGGATTTGTGAGAATTTCTTCACCCTCACCGTCGGTTCGTGCGACAACCGCCCAGGCGCACGGTGAGAGCCTTCTTCGATTCGAATTGAGCACGGGGACCTTGTCAATCACATTCGCCGTGCCCTGCTACAGCTCTCCGAGCTCTCTAATTCCGGTGCTACAGCTCGAGTCGTCGGAACGCGAGCTTGTCGCCGCCATGTCGAGCTCCCCTGTTCGGGCCGCCGTCGCCAAGCCGATAGGAGGCCCCCTCGTCGCCTTCTTCGTCGATGCCGAGAACCAGGGAACCCGGGCGCAGCTCCTAGACATCATCTCCGAGTTCCTCGTCGACTCCGTCGTTCCCGCGACCTCGCCGTGGCTCGAGCTCCACCGCCGCTCGCCAGTACCCTACTCCGGTGAGAAATCCCGCGCCCCATCCTGCCCCCAACCTTTCCCGCGTCGTGCTCAAGCCCGTGGCGTCTCCACGTGGTCTCCCATCGCCGGCATGGCCATGGCCGCCGCGCGCCTTTGAGCTCCGGCGAGCTATAGGGCGTCTGCCCTATTAGGGTTCTTCAAGGAGCTTTCTTTTATTAGTTAAAATTCGGCAGAAAATTCAATAACTCATAGAAAATCAAAAACAATTCACAAAAATGTGATTCCAAAGGTTCTGAACTCAGTGAAAAATTTACTTTCCAAGAAAAAATTATAAAACTCATATGTTTGGAAAATAATTATTTTGGCCTTTAATTAATTAATTAAGACCTCCATAAGTCGAACACAATGGAAATACAATCAGGACAAGGGTGATTCCAACTTCTATGAATTTGTACTGATTTATGATTGGCAATAAAAATATTAAACATGAATGTTTATAACCTATAATTCTTGTCACTAGCAAGTACTATTTACTTGGTAAATATATAATAAAACCCTAGATTAATGAAACTCATGGATAGATTATGAAAGATTATAAACAAATCCCTTGCCTAATTTATAACCCTAACATCGAATTGGTTGCATACTGGTAAGTACTGAAATTCATAAGTGACTAGCCATTTACGTTGAACATCATGATTTAAAAAAAAAAACTAAATCAAGTATTTTCTAGTTCCATGAGAAATTCCAAAAAAACAGTGGAATCCATGGAATATTATAAATGGGTCATATTAAAATTCCCACACCAAGCCGTAACCCTAAAATATAAGTAAGTGCATAGGAAATTGTCGGCCGAGCAAGTGAATTATATCTAGTCCTTATATTTAGGACCATTATCACTTAATGATTAATTAGTGTAGTTGCTAAATAAAACGTAAAATTTATATGTGATAGTCATAACTAGGTTCTTGACTTAATTCATAATCCTAACGTCAAAATTATAGTCTTCTAACTATGGAGAGAATCCAAAAGGTTCATAAGTATTTAATTGAACTAACAAATAAACTTAATCTAGATTTTCACCCACATGTTAATCCTAGATAAGTAATTAGTCACCAATTAAATCCTTAAGTAAGTATTGTTAAGATTAACTATTGCTTCGGGTTTTATAAGTAAGTATAAAAGATCATTAGTTTCTAAGGTTAACAATAATAGGAGTAACTTTATTAAATGTAATTAAGGTGTTAACATGACCACCGATTATATTAAGGTGTAATCCTGGATTGAGTCAATTTGATGATAAAACAACGATTAAGGATAAGCGTTTTAAACATGCTCCTTTAAGACTAATTAGAATTTCGATCATGAGCTAGACCCTTGACCACTATTAATAATCCCTTAATAGTATAAGTAATCCAAGTAAATACAAATTCCCTAAAGTACACTACAATGATAGTGACCCTAACTTAATAAAAATTTCAATTTCATCCTTCCTGGTCTGTTTTATAAAATGCCTAGTAAATCAAGGAAAGATCTAAAAATGGGAAACCAAATCTTACGGGAGTCCTTGTAGAATAAACTAAATTACTGCTAAAACACTTGTTCAAAAATGATCAAGGAACTTCCACAATAAATACGGTACTCATTTCTGTTTTTGAATTTTAATTTAAATTCCAGTGCAATGCTAGGGCTCAAATTTGATCTATAAATAGGGAATGACAGTAGGCATCCTCTGGAATTTTATGGGGATTTTAGGACCACATAATTGCATGTAACCTATTTAGGATACCCCATTCTGCCTAGCTAATTTACATTTTTCTAAAATACATTATAAAAGTACTCCAAAAAGGATGAACCCAAAAACAGAAATTTATTTTTGATGCTCATGAGTAACTACATAAAATTTCATAATTTTATTCTAAGGTTAAATAATTATTTCTGATTTTACCATTTAAAATAACAGGAACTCTGATGAATTTTGATAAAATCTAGAAAAATTCATCTAGGCCTCAGTCAAATTTCAAAATTCATATTTCAGAGGGCACTATCAACTAAAAATAAAATTTTAGTACAAATAAAAATTTCCATTCCGACCCTAAGATTAATAATCATAGTTTATTAAATAATTATTCTCCGAAGAAAAAGGGCCGATCAACCTCAACCTAAAATCTGAATTTAGCCAAATTCAAGGAATACTCCTTAATAAAAATAGTATGAGATCATTCCCTTGAACTAATCGTAATCATAATGCATCATGTAGATTCTGACGCTAACGAGGTAGTTGCCGATCCAAGTTCTTCGACCCCCGCCGAAGAAATCGACATCAACACCGAAGAACCAGGCAAGCCCCGGTGCACCACCTATGTTTGAAATTTTCTTTTTACAACTCAGTGGGTCATGTCATGTTTGTGCATTAAGTTGTTAGGAGTTGATTGCAACCTTAGATGCATTGTTCCCGTAGGAAACCCTACCGTTAGTTGGTATAGACGACCAAATAGTTGCTATGCTTAGCAAGTTATTACCGGTAGAAGTCGAGCAGAGTGGACGCTGCTCGCGAAAGGTAGGATCTTGGATAAAACTACCACTTGATACATTATGACACCTGATGATGAGATAATTAAAGAAGGATAAAAGTTTGAGGGTCAGACAGGATACCAATTAGGTCGGCGACTGGACCGGGTCCAGGGTGACCGTAGACCTGTCTGATCCGTGTGGTCCGAGACTGATCGAGTGTTGAACGTACTGGTCGTATGCTGGGTGTAATGGGCCCCAGTAAACCTATGTAGCCTAGTGATTGCAACGTCGAACCTGCCCTACGGTGTCTGACTAGGAGGAGATCTGGGGTGGGCAGCGTGGGAACTCCACAGAAACCGTCTGGGACGTGTTGTCTGGTGGGATGCGGCGCTGCTAAGGCAGACGTAGGAGGGAATTGACGTTGCAGGAGCTGATGTGAACGGTTGCCACGTGCGAGTCTGGGACATGCACGTGTCGTACGATTAGGTTTCCCCCTGTAGGGTATAAAAATCGTTTCGAACCGCTGTCGCTCCCAGTTGGTGAGCATGCTCGTGAAACGCACCACATTTCTGCAATAAAATGAGATGCAATGAGATCGACATTATGATGTTATTTACTTGTCTCTTTCATTATGCTTGATTAGATCAGTGCTAATTAAAGTTATATTCCTAACTACTTAACTTGTGCTAAAATCTACCAAGAGTAGTACAAGTTGCGGGTCCGTCTTGCAAAAAGAACCCACCCCCCCATCAGCCTTCATGTCTAGAAGTCGGCTGTAGTCAGCCTTTTGACGGGTCAGTCTTGTTGAGCTTCTTAGAAGCTCACGCGCTAGCGATATGTGGTTTTCAGGCACCGACGCGCAGAACCAGGACGATAGCTTCCACGGGGAGGAACCTCACTCCGAGGTAGGGAACCTCCAGTGGGAACTGTGCGAGTCGCCGCAGTAACCTTGAAGTGGCCAGTAGCATGACGCCCGCGGGCAGGGTGCATGCTTTTGCTTATTTTACGAGTGTCGGAGTCTGTAATCGAGTCTTCCGCTGTTTCGATTTTTAAAACTTTGTTGCGCACTCTGAAATCTTGTAAGACTTAATCCACAATCCAGGAATGAATGTTGTATTTAATTTCTTCCTCCTTAAATTACTGCTGTTTATCCTGCCTGTGTTGTATCGTGTGTACGCTCGCTTTGCCGAGCGTTGCCCAACAGGATCCTGGCTCAACAACAGACCGGATCCGTCCCGAGACGTGGTTTTCCGGGCGGGTCCGCGTCAGTGTGGGAGAATCGTGCAAAGCGTGAAACACATAAAGGAGACGAAGTAATACTCTCGTACAATAAATCGGAAACTCTGCCATGCATATCTCTGGATATTGACCTCTTTCAGGATGTTGATAATGTGCTCTTTTATGTGTACACACTAATTGACTTAGGTGCTGAGAAACATAAGTTTACAGATAAGCTCGTCTAAATCTTTGAAATAATATTAACAAACACGTTGCAGGTTACAGGTAACTGAGCGTACGCCAAGGCAAGCGTAGTGTTTTTTTTTTTTTTCTTGAAGACAATAGCTGCCGTAGAGATCTTGTCCCTGTTAATATTTCATTTAATTTAGCTTGGCCAGGTTAAGCTTATGTGAACAAACATTCAAGGTTGTGCCGAAGATTGAGATCATGTCCCTCTTTGTTTCCATTTAATCTAGATGGACATCTTAAGCTCGTGTGAACACAAAAACATTCAAGATTGGTACCTTTTCATGAGCACTATACTGTTACAGCAGTACATGCAACCCCTAACATGAAATTGTAAAAAAAAAAAATCCATCCATACCACCACTTTTAGTGTATTTTTCATCTATACGACCACTACGTCTCAATAACATGTAGGACCAGACCCCACATGCCCCAAAGCCTAAACTGGAGAATAGCCCCCAAAAAAACAGCCTAACATGTCATTAGGGCAAACAGAAGTTGCTAAAGATATTTATAGGACAATCACACGGGCAGAAATAGTATTCATATTACAATACACATGAAACAACAGCTGCAAACCATTTCGGTAAACAGTTGTAAATACTCACTCCAAATAGTAAAGAAGCTTTTATTAAAGCAGTGTGAAGCAAAACCATCTCTGATATCACTTCTAACCACAAACAATAAAACACAGTACCACTTCAGGAGGAGGAATGGTTATTTTTCAAAATGGTATCCTTACGAAGCTCTGGAAAACATGAGACTAACGACCAGGCGACAGTGACTTTCATTTTACAGGAGGCCACCTCAAGCTTACCATAGCTTCTACCCGATTCCTTAGCAGTAAAACCTGCCCTGTCAACTAATATGCTGTTCTCACCTCGCCATGCCTTAACAGAAACTTCCAGTTTGCTGTCTTCTTGAACACACACAACACGGCGAGAAAGTTCAATCTTAGCACCATCACCAATCACAGGCCCTTTCTCATGTCCAAAACCAAGAAGGACGATTTCCTTGTGATTAACACTTTTGACACGAGTAGTAACAGGCTCATTGAAGGCACCGATAGTACATGCAGCAAACTCACCATGAAAACCATCTGGCCATGAACCATCAATAACCTGGACAGATACTGTTGCCTCCACTGAGAAAACTATATGTCCCATGTTGAATTCCAGTGTGCTGAACTTGCCAGTTTTAGTTAACTGTAGCAACTTCGAAAAATGATACCCATGAGATGCAAATTGCAGAACTCGAGAGAACAAGATTTTGTCCTCGGATGTGCCCTTCACTTTTAAGTCAACCTCAATGAAAACAGAACCCGACAATACAACAGGACGGGTAGGACCAGTGAGTATTAAATTTGAATCCTGCATGCAACAATCAATCAAAGCAAACAAGAGGGCAAAATGAAATGGATAAAGAGATGAACTTGAATGAAACAAATGGTTTAAGGTGCATACAATCAATGATACAAGGGGCATTAACATAATCTATCACACCCTCCAACTAAATTATAAGTCCCAAAGACTTGAGCACCATCTCCAAAGTGGTACTTCGACCATTTATATATTCTAAAAAAAATATATGGATTCAAGTAGAACTTTTTATATATCCGAAAGTACTCTAACAGAAATCATCTTGGGAAATATTATGGTGCTTTGAATTAATAACCATCATCCAATTGCAGACGGACATTCAATAACAGGAAGGCACCTATTTTTTAAGTTGTGGACCAGTACTAAAATTAGTGGGCCACTACTAAAAATTAGTGGGCCAGGGACTATCTACGTCTAATTAAAATTATTGTGTACATAATAAACTAATAGAAATATAGATATCAATGGTGGGATTAATCTTGGTGGAGATTAATCTAGAGGGGACAGGGGAGGGTTCCTCTCAAGCACCATAACCAATCTCAATCTTTATTATGTCAATATATGCTAGATGTTCAGAGTTACAAGGAGTTGACTCACACCAAATCCAAATGGGCGTATTTGGGAATATGGACATAATAATGATAAACAAAAGACTAACGTCCAGAAAAAAACATGATTCTAAAACTCTCAACAGCATGATTATAAAATTTAATAGTTAAAAAGAGATAGATTTTAAAACAGTTAGGGAAAAATTAACAAAGGTCACGCAAAAGTGGCTTGAGTTGCTAAGGGTCCAGTTAAACCCAGGTTTGCAGGCAGTCTTCCCTAGAAACCTTGTAAAACAGAAACTATGCAGGCAACACCCAAAGCCATAAGTATAACAGACTCCGTTCTTTTGCTTCCTTATAGGTGATCATCGAGGGAATTTAGTGGTTTGACAAAGTAATGAAAATTAAACAGAGGCAGACAGTAGCATGGCCAAAATGATAAATTATATTAGATAGCAGTAGATGACCTCATGAAACGCCTAAAAGATGGTATACTAACCTTCTCAGTAAGGGTTTGGCAGTTCAGACTTGAGCGCTGGAAGATAATGTTGCGATTTTCATCAATAGTATCACGTATGGCAACTATGCCAAACACATTCAGTGGCCACTGGAGCTCCTTCCCTATTCCAGCAACCTTGGTGGAAAAGATCTCTAGAGTTTCGCAGTGGGAGAGTATATCACATGGAGGGCTATCAGTATAACGCATAGGAGGGATTAATGCTGCATGAAGTTGAAGAAGATTTCAGTTAATTGGTCAAGATTTATATAATAGCAGCAACGATAAGAACAACACTTAACATCTTCAGGTTCATTATGATTAAGTCAAGAGGTCAAGCTCTGATAATTCATATCTATACGAGACAGACATACCATAAATTTCAGCGATGTGCAAATAGCTAGAGCTAGGGATACAGATTTACTTCATACAGTACAGTATTAAACCAGTTTATATATCGATGCAGATAAACCACAAATTTACTGGTGTCTCGAAACACGTCACAGGCGAAGCAGTCTAGCTCAAATAATTCACATATCTATACGGAAGATAGAGACACCAAAACAACTTTTAGCCGTATTCAAATGCTAGAGATACAAAAGTTTACTCCGGACAGTACTAATAAACTATATTTGGGCAGATTGAGCCGCGAAACTTACTGGTGTCCTCGAAATCACCGTATCGGTTGGCGCCGGACCACAAACTGTTCCATCTATTGCGAAATCGCCTAATTTCAAAGCCCGGCTCCAAATCTCCGTCCTCCAATAAACAGTCCTCCCCCGCCGCAGCGACCTCCCTCCATTCCTCAGACAAATCCATCTTCATCCAAGACATTTTCCCTTCTGTATGCTCCAAGTCCATCCTTATCGGCCGTGGCCCATAAGTTTTCATCAGCTCATCCCAAAACTTCTCCTGACCCGCTAGATACTCATCAACCGTGGTGGTTTCTACCTGGGGATCGGGGCGATCCCTCTTCCTCAGTCCCTCCCTCTTTGACGACTCTTTCTCCCTCTCCATCTTCGTCGGCACGGCAGATTCTCCTTGCAGCCGCCGTCGGGCACGACGAGAAACCTAGATCTGTCTGGGGGCAGCACAACAGAAGGAGGCATTTGGCTACGGGTCCCTCCTATTGCTGCCCGAGCCCGACCACGTCAAATGCGCAGTGGGCCGCGCGTGGGCCGCATCCATGCATTACGGCGAGCTGCACATACAACACCCTAATCTTGTGCTAAATAAAAAATAACAAAAATTCAACACCCTGATCAACGGTCTTTGTAGCGTAAGGCCATGGGGTTGCCAGATGAGATGATTCAATTGTGCCAAAATAAAAAAGAAAAAGTCCAATTTACTCTCTGAACTATAGGCGATGTCTAGAGAACCCCTAAACTTTTTTTGTATTTACTTTACCTCCAAATTTATGTCATTTGGTTTAATTTATCCTTTAACATAATTTGTTTTTTTATTTCTCCATGCATAAGTAAAATTATAAGTCAAAATTTTATGTGATGAGCCTTCACATCACAATGCATCTCAGAAAAATATTTCAAAAAAATTAACATCATTTTGATAGAAGGATATTTAATTGTAAAATAGCATTGTGACAAAATTACATGAAAAACAATGTCAAAAAAATTTTAAATATTTTTTAAAACATATATTAATGTCTAACCTACCACCATATAAAATTTTAAATTCAAATTCAAATTGTACACGAAGAAATAAAAAAGATAAATTTTACTAGAGAGTAAATTGAGTCAAATGACATAAGTTTAGGGGTAAAGTAAACTAAAAAATAATTTAGTAGGTTATCCAGACTTCGATCATATTTGAGGGGAGTATTTTGGACTTTTCCAAATAAAAATGAGATGAGATGATTCAACGAGATGGCAGGGTTAAGCAGGTTTTGACGACGTTCAACTCGGGCATGCATGTATAGACTTTGTAAGATCGGTCGAATCCGGCAGGCATTCAAAGTTGGCGAAATATGATGGCTCAGAGCCTCAGACGGGTTCATGTGTAACGCGGTGACATACAATCATCTGATCGATGGATTCCTTAGAGAGTTCACAAGATAAAGATGGCTTTGAGGCTTTTTGAGGAGCTTCTTAGTTCTGATTTGGGGCCTGATTCGTTCACCTATAGCATACTGATAAATGGATTCAGCAAGATGTGACAAGTAAACCGCGCGGAAATGTTCTTACGCACAATGCAACCAACGCGCGATAAAATCTGAGACATTATTTATTTTCACTATTATCCTTTGCTTTCAGCTAGTATGTGGGATCAGGGAATTATGGAGCAGGCATGATTTTGTTCATCGAAATGGATAAGAACTGCACTCACCAGAATGATTTCTGGTAGACAGACGCTTGCGAGATGCAGCCGACGGCCAAAGGGAAACCGTGGGAACCGAACGGGAAAGCTGCCACAATGTCCGCACCAGCGCAGTGCAAAACACGTCGTCTGCGCGCGATGATTTCAACGGAGCAGAGCTGACGATGTGTTGCTGACTTGGCTTTGCAACAGCGCGTGCGCTTCTGATATTCCAACAACGCGTTGGCATGATTGCATCCACGCGCCGCGCAGCGGCGTGTCCCCCTGCCTCAACTCTCAGGTGTCAACTCCTTGCTTCACCCGATCAACCACCCTGTGTCCCTGTTCCCGTCGACGCCACAGCCTGGCAGACTTGGCGGTCTCCTTCCTCCTGCCAACGCAACCACCAGTCCAAGTCCAAGCGCCCATGGATCCAAAGGCCGCCCCCGGCGCCCACCCGGACGCGGCCGCTGGCTCGGAGTCGGAGCACGCCGCGTACCCGCGCCTGTCCCCGGAGGACGTCGCTCCGCCGCCGCCCCCCGTCGTGCCGCCCGCCGGCGCGAACCCCTACGTGGTCTCAGCCCCGTCGCCCAACCCACCCGCTAAGAGTGAGTCAGCGACCTCTCCCCTCGGCTCGCGCTCTTTCTTTGGTCTCTACTGCTTGGTTCTTCTGGCAAATTCGGTTTGGCGGCGGCGTGCGCTGATCGTGTAGTGTTCCGGTTTGGGGATTGGTCATATCGCAGGTGCTATGGAGAATTTGAGGGAGATGCTCGGCTCGATGGGGAAGAAGTTCAACGACGCCGCGCGCAAGACCGAGGGCATCGTCGGTGACGTCTGGCAGCACCGTGAGTGTTCTGATCCCCCATCGAATCCCGAATTGAGTATTTGATCAAAGATCGTAATTATACCATCCAACGAATTAATCTCAGAGCAACACTACAACGAACTGTAGGGGTAGTTGTGACACCCCCGCCTTAAACCCATCGAATCAATTGGAAAACCTAGTCCATGATGTTAAAAATAGGGGATTGAAAACTTCCTCTATTTAAAGACATTTGGAAACAGTAGCCGGACCCAGCTTAACTGTCGAAATTTTAAATTAACCCGAACCCTAATCGACGGAGGAAATTAAAACAGTGGGTATCCAAACTTCCACAAAACCCTACCCATATTTTTACATAACAATTAACTACGCATTAAAATAGAATTTTGGGAATTTTATCAGAATTTTTGGAAAAGGTTTAAACACTTTTAAAATTCCAACAATTATAAACCAAGTTGAAAATTAATAGACTTTTAGGAGCTGATTCAGTCAAACTTTCTATAATAAAAGTTGTTCCAAATAATTCACTTAGCTAACACAAAACTTTTCAAAAATTTTTGAACTCGGGAACCAAGGTTAGCTGTTTTGCTTATGGGTATTGTAACTTTGCAGTCTACCCCCTGGAGTCTACCGATAATTCGCTTGCTACGCCCCCCCCCCCCCCCCCCCCCGCCCTCTGTTCTTCTTCCTCCTCCCGTACTCCCGTACTCAGTAGGCTCGCCAGGTCACGCTGATCACGTAGGGCACCTCGATGTCCACAACCGGTGCCATCTCCGGCGGGAACCGCCGGCGAGTCCCCGTTGGGAGCCGCCCTGGCGCGCCGCCCCTGTTTTATTGGCGCTGACATGTGGGTCCCACCTCGATTCAAATTTATTCAATTCCAGAGAATAACATAGTACTTGTAAAATCCATATAAAATAGGATACGGCTCCAAAAATAGCAAACCAAAATTTATTTGAACCCCCATGAAAAGTACTAAATTTCTGTTAGAACACTTTTTATAATACAGTCACACATTTACAGTAATAATTGAAACACTCTTTTCTTTTTATGAATTTTAATTCAGATTCTAGAGCAATGCTAAGGCTGATATTTTATCAAAAATTGTTTCCTGGCATCACACATCTACTGAAAATTTATGGGGATTTTAGGACCAAAAAGTTGTATGTAACACTTTAACAATACTTCAATCTGCCTACTAAAATACCCTTTTCTAAAATGCATTGTAAAAGTCACCAAAAAGATTAGGTCCCAAAAACAAAGTTGTAGATCTGGTTCTCCGGAACAGCACCAAAAAGTCTCACAATTTTATTCCTAGGTTTACATGTAGTTTCTGATTTTATAAGATTGGAAAACAGGAACTTTGATGAATTTTTGTAAAATCTAGGAAAATCATCTAGGCCTCAACCAAAGCTCAAAATGCTTATTTCAGAGAGTAAATTCAACTAAAAAATAATCTTGAGCTATAATAAAAATTTCCATTTTTAACCTTAATTTAATAGCCGTCGTTAATTAAGTAAGTGGGACCCGCCGAAAAGTATTGATCTAACCCTAATTCCTAACTATGAAAACCTAGTTGGACCTTAATAAAAGCTTTGCAACATATTTCATTAAACATTACTACTGCATTTCGTCATATAGGGACCGACTCGGAAGTCCAGGCGGAGGACGTGAATCCAGAAGAAGCACCCGCCGGATCTAACTACTCCTTTGAGTGCACTGACTTCTCTGCAGACAAAGGCAAGCCCCGGTGCACACCTATGTGTCGGCGTTCGTTGTGGCCGACGAGTAATTAGTATCGTGGAGTGCGTGTTTTGGTTCGGATGGTTCGCGAGAGGACACAAGGATTTATACTGGTTCGGGCAACGTGCCCTACGTCCAGTTCGATGAGGCTGCTCGTGTTACTCGCGACAGTTTGTAGTAGGGGGTTACAAACAGGCGAGAGAGGGATGAGCTCCCAAGTCTCTGTGAGGTGTTCGGCGTGGGGTGAGATATCGTGTGTGTTGCACTAGTCTTCTTCCCCCCGTCGTCCTCCCGCCTCCCCCTTTTATACTGCAAGGAGGGAGGCGGGCGTACAGAGGGTTGGCGCTGGGGAGTGGGCGGCGGCGGCATGGCCGTATGTCCTGTAGGCCGCGCTGTTGATGCTTCAAACTCCGTGCCGGTCGCTGTGGATGACGTCTTCGGAGTGGCCGTGTTGCTTCTTGTCGACGGAGTGGTCCGAGCTGTCGCTCGATGGAGTCCCATCCGTATGGAGAAGCGCCACTGTAGGAGCCGGCTTGATGACGCCGTGGTGATGGCCGTCGCTCCGGGGCGTCCTATCGTACGAGACGGTGAGTCTCTGACAGGGGACTGTTGGGGCGACGCCCACCCCGTGGACGATGCTCGTTGTGCGCATTTACTCTTCCGGGAGCGGTCATCGCCACCGTCCCATCTGGAGTTTGAGCTTATTAATGGCTTGACTGACCCCGGACATCCGTCTCGTCCGGGGTGGTTGGATCGCCCAGTCTTGCCCGTCCCCGGAGGTCGGGCGAGGCGGGACCCTCGTCCGACCCCTCGAGGTCGGGGTCGGGCGAGGCGGAACTTTTGTCCGACCCCGGAGGTCGGGCGATGCGGAACCTTTGTCCGACCCCGGAGGTCGGGCGATGCGGAACCCTCGTCCGACCCTCGAGGTCGGGTCGGGCGAGGCGGAACTTTTGTCCGACCTCAGGGGTCGGGCACTTCCCGTCCGGACGTCGGGGTCGGGCGAGACGGAGTAACCTCCCTTGGTGCTTTATACGTAAAGCAGTCGGAGGATCATTAATACCGGTCATCGCCGGTATTGACCCTCAACAGTAGCCCCCGAGTGAGGTCCGACCCCCCGCATAAGAGGGGTCGGGCGTCGCTCTAATCGGTGGTGGCTGTAGAAGCGTTTCTACCGGAAAGGGGCGCGTGCGAGCGCGCACCTTACAGGTGTAGCCCCCGAGCGAGGTCTGATCCCTTCTTGGGATCGGGCGTCGCTTAAGTCGGGAGGAAGAGCGATCGTGGTGATCCCTTATTTATGCTGTAAGGGGCGCGCGCGAGCGCGCACCTTACAGGTGTAGCCCCCGAGCGAGGTCTGATCCCTTCTCGGGATCAGGCGTCGCTTAAGTCGGCAAGAAGGAATTTTCGTTCGCGAGAGCGAACTCATCCTTGGGA
The DNA here is from genome assembly GCA_001182835.1 of Oropetium thomaeum. Lineage (NCBI taxonomy): Eukaryota > Viridiplantae > Streptophyta > Magnoliopsida > Poales > Poaceae > Oropetium > Oropetium thomaeum. The sequence continues at coordinate 2,481,479 of LFJQ01000027.1, read as the reverse complement.
CTTAAGGTTCTGCGACCCCGCGTTGGATCTCTTTTTGCGATTCCGTCCCCGAGTCCTCTGCTCGTCGCAGTGACCGGTCGGGGGTTCGGTTCGTCTTTGCATCGTGCCTCCAGCGCGTCCGTCCGCCGGACGAGGAGGTTGAGCCGAGCCACGCCTTACCTCGATGGCCGAGGCGTGACGCTCATCGAGCTGCTAACGGGCAAGTTCAAGTGGAGCCCCGGGATCCCTTCGGGGGGATCCCAGCCGAACCGGCTGGCGGTTAGCCCCAATATTCCTAGTCGCCGTCCCACGTGGTTCTCAGATGCCGTTCGATAGGCTTCTGAGGGCTCGTTGCCTCTCTGCGGGGAGATACCCGTGGGTCGGATCGGACCGGGACTCGAACGCGAATCGTGATGCCCCTGGGCGGTCGATCGCCTGGGGGTACTGGCCGCTAGCGGACCCATCACTTTTCACCCCTCACTCTGTTTATGCCCTGAGCGGCTGTCGAACCCATCCGCTGGGCCAGCCTTCGAACTCTTTGGGCCGTCGGGGCATGTTTCAGCCCATGTGTTTTTCTTACCTGAGCGGGCCCGGCCCGATAAGTCGAACCGTCGCTCGGTATCGCGGGGGTACCAGAGCTGGCCCAACCCGATAAGTTGAAGCGTCGCCCGCCGGCGCGCGGTGGCGCTCGATCTGTCGAAGCCTGTAGGCGTCAGCAATAAAACGTGACGAGACGTTTACCTGTCTCACCTGGCGCGGGAGTGAATGGAGCGCGCTGCTCGAGGGGGAGCGTCGCGGGAATCGTTGCCTCGGCCGAGCTTATAAACGTACCACGGGCTCCGTTCGTCCTCGCTCAAGTCTTTTGCCTCTTCGAGTTCCCGCTGTCTTGCGTGCTTAGCCCCCCAGCCTTTTTGCCGTCTCCGATTCTCACTACTTCCCGAATCCTCTGCTTCGGTCAATCTCGTCAGATAGCAATGGCGTCGTGGTTGAGGTCCGACGTGCGTGGAAACCGCCTCCAGGGCCTGGTGAAGCGCGGCCTTCTCCGCGCGCGCACGGCGGCGATGGAGTGGCAGGTCCCGGGCGACGAGACGGTGCCATCCCCGCCGGATGGCTACGTTGTCTCGTTCGCGCCGTTCCATGAACGGGGCTTCGGCGTCCCCGCGCACCGATTTCTCCGGGGGCTGCTGCACTATTACAACATCGAGCCGCAGCACCTCAACCCCAACGGGATCCAGCACGTCGCCCTTTTCGTGGCGTTGTGCGAGGGATTCCTGGGGATCGAGCCCCACTTCGACCTCTGGCGGCATTTCTTCGCCGTCAGTCTGGTGAAGGCGGAGCACGGACCGGCGCCGATCGGGTGCGCTGGTATCCACCTCCGCAACAACCGCGCTGCCGACTATGTCTCCGTGAAGCTGAAGAGCTCCCACAGGGGCTGGCATGGTCAATGGTTCTATCTTAAGAACGATACCGCCGGTCCCCTGCCGGAGTTCACGGGGCGGGTCTTCGCGCGGGCGCCGGAGTCCTGGAGATGGGGTGCTCCGAAGAAGGAGCAGATGATGCTGGACGAGATTGAAGATGAAGTCGCCCCCTTGGCGCACGCTCTGGCGGCGAGGATAGAGGAGGAGGATCGCCCCCCGACCCCGGAGCATGAGAGGCCCCCGGCTCCAGAGCAGGAGCGGACCCCCGCCCCCGAAGAGTAGGAGTAGATGTTAGTATGTATTTAGGGTGTCCGAGGCCGAAGCGCCCGGACAACTTGTAAAAACAAGTTTTTGTATTACAAGTGATTTTGACCTCGACGGCCTGTTTCCTTATCACTTGCGTGAAAAAGCGCTCTGTCCCTCACTCGTCCGTTTATGTGTCCCCAAAGAATCGTAGGTTGTAGACCGGATCGACACTTAGTTTTTGCCGGTGAGCGACGTTGCCGTAGCCTTTCGCAGGCGGTAGGCGTTTCGCAGTCCGACCGACTCGACTTCGTGTTTCTCCTATCCACGACCTATCTTCTCTGAGTCTTAAACGTTAGGTGGGGGGCCGAGGCTCGGTGCAAAACGTAAGTCGCGGATAGGATCGATCGTTAGCTTGACTGGTGAGTGTTGTGGCTATAGCCCCCGTGGGCTCGTTAGCACTTTCGCGGTCCGACCAGTTCGATCTCAAGCTTTCCTATCTTTGACTTACATGTTTTTGCGTGAGTTTTTTGAAAACATGCGAGGGTCGGGCCGCGCACGTATTGCACATGGAATACGTGCGCACACCTTACAGGTGTTGAGCCCCCGAGCGTGGTTGGACCCCTGTGTAGCAGGGGTCGGACGCTGCTCGGGGGGTGCGGAAAATAGACAAGCTACGAGTTTTAGGGATAGAAACGACGTAGCTGTTCGATGTTCCAGGCGTTGGTGAACTCTTGTCCGTCCGCGGTCTGTAGCTTGTAGGTGCCGGGTCGGAGAACCTTGGCGACGATGTAAGGCCCCTCCCATGGTGGCGACAGCTTGTGTCGACCTTGGCTGCTGGTGACGCGACGAAGAACGAGGTCGCCGACGTTGAACGCTCGCTCCCGCACGTTCCTTCCATGGTACCGGCGTAGTGCTTGCTGGTACTTGGCGGATCGGAGGAGCGCCACGTCTCGAGCCTCGTCGAGCTGATCCATCGCGTCTTCGAGGGACGTCTGGTTCCCTTGATCATCGTACGCCTTCACCCTCGGAGCACCGTAGTCGAGGTCGGTTGGTAGGACAGCTTCGGAGCCGTATACCATGAAGAAGGGGGTAAACCCCGTGGCCCGACTAGGGGTCGTCCGCAGGCTCCAGAGCACGGCAGGGAGTTCGGCTGCCCACCGACCGCTGAACTGCTTCAGGCGGTTGTGGATCCGAGGCTTCAATCCCTGCAAGATCATGCCGTTTGCGCGTTCGACCTGCCCGTTCGTCCGGGGGTGCGCTACGGCTGCCCAGTCGACGCGGATATGGTAGTCGTCGCAGAATTTAAGGAATCGCTTTCCTGTGAACTGCGTACCGTTATCCGTGATGATGGAGTTGGGCACTCCAAAGCGGTGAATGATGTCGAGGAAGAATTCCACCGCTTCTTCCGGTCGGATCCTTGCCACCGGTCGGGCTTCGATCCATTTGGTGAACTTGTCGACGGCCACCAAGAGATGGGTGTAGCCCCCGGGTGCTTTTTTGAGCGGTCCGACCAGGTCGAGTCCCCAGACCGCGAACGGCCATGTGACGGGGATGTTCTGCAGCGCTTGCGCCGGCAGATGGGTCTGCCGGGCGTAGAACTGGCAGCCTTCGCAAGTGCGCACGATATGCGCAGCGTCGTTGACAGCTGTTGGCCAGTAGAATCCTTGTCGGAAGGCGTTCCCGACCAAGGTCTTGTGCGCCGCGTGGTGTCCGCAGATGCCACCGTGGATGTCTTGCAGCAGCAGCTTTCCCTGCTCGGTTGGGATGCAGCGCTGCAAAATCTTGGTGAGGCTTCTTTTGTAGAGTTCCCCATCGATAAGGACAAAGGCCTTGGCCCGACGCGCGATGCGTCGGGCTTCCGCCTTGTCCGTGGGGAGTTCCCCTCGGATGAGGCAGTCGAGGTATGGGGTCCTCCAATCGTTTGGAGGGCCCGACCCCGACGTGGATGCTTCATCGACTTCCATGACGTCGGGTCCTGGAGGCGCGGGAGTCGACCCGACCCCTTCCCCTGGGGTCGACTCGTTGTCGGCCCCTTTTGGGTCTTTGGGTCGGATCGACGGCTGGCTTAGGTCGTGGGAGAAGACCCCTGGTGGGATCTGGTCCCGACCCGCCGCCATCTTCGCGAGGGAGTCGGCTTCTTCGTTCTGTCGCCTCGGGACATGCTTGAGCTCAAGACCGAAAAACTTGTGTTCGAGCTTGCGTACCTCTTGGCAGTACGCGTCCATGACATCGCTGTGGCAGCTTGACTCCTTCATGACTTGGTCGACGACGAGTTGGGAATCGCCTCGGACCTCGAGACGTCGGATCCCCAACTCGTCGGCGATCTTGAGCCCGTTGATGAGCGCTTCGTATTCCGCCATGTTGTTGGAGGCGGGAAACTGGAGTCGGATTGCGTACCTCATGCGTACTCCCATGGGGGAGACGAAGACGAGTCCGATCCCTGCTCCTGCGCGCATCAACGAGCCGTCGAAGTAGAGGACCCAGTACTCTTGGTCGACGGGGGCAGTGGGGAGCTGGATTTCGGTCCACTCCGCCACGAAGTCGGCCAAGGCCTGGGACTTGATCGCTGTACGAGGGGCGTACGTGATTCCCTCGCCCATGAGCTCGAGAGCCCATTTCGCGGCCTTCCCCGTTGCGTCGCGGTTTTCGACGACCTCACGCAAGGGGGAAGAGGTGACCACCGTTACCGGGTGCGACTCGAAGTAGTGTCTGAGTTTTCTCTTGGCGAGGACGACGCCATAAAGAATTTTCAGTATCTGGAGATACCGAGTCTTCGTGTCGGACAAGACTTCGCTCACAAAGTAGACGGGGCGTTGAACCTTGAGGGCGTGGCCCTCCTCCCTTCGTTCTACGACCAAAGCAGCGCTGACGACCTGAGTCGTCGCGGCGAGGTAGAGTAGGAGTGGCTCCTTCGGGGTCGGAGGCACCAGGACCGGTGGCTTGGATAGGATAACTTTTATCCTATCGAGAGCCTCCTGTGCCTCGGGAGTCCATTGAAATCGGTCGGATTTCTTCAGGAGCTGGTAAAGCGGGTGAACGCGCTCTCCGAGGCGTGAGATAAAGCGGCTTAGCGCCGCCAAGCACCCGGTCACGCGTTGCACTCCCTTCAAGCTCTGGATCGGACCCATCCGGTTGATGGCTTCGATCTTCTCCGGGTTGGCTTCGATGCCACGCTCGGAGACGATGAATCCGAGCAGCATCCCCCTCGGGACCCCGAAAACACATTTTTCGGGGTTTAGTTTGATGCCGTTTGCTCGGAGCTTGGTGAAGACTCGCTCCAGGTCGTCGACGAGCTGGTCGGTCTTCTTGGACTTGACTACGATGTCGTCCACGTAGGCCTCGACAATGTCTCCGATGAGTTCGTCGAAGGTTCTGATCATGCAGCGCTGATATGTAGCGCCTGCATTCTTCAGTCCGAACGGCATCGTGACGTAGCAGTACGAGCCGAACGGAGTGATGAAGGACGTCGCGAGCTGGTCGGACTCCTTCATCGGGATTTGATGGTACCCGGAGTACGCATCAAGGAAGCATAGGGTTTCGCACCCCGCGGTTGAGTCGACTATCTGATCGATTCGTGGCAAAGGAAACGGATCCTTTGGACACGCTTTGTTGAGACTGGTATAGTCAACGCACATTCTCCATTTCCCGCTCTTTTTTCGTACAAGGACGGGGTTGGCTAACCAGTCGGGGTGATACACTTCCTTGATGAAACCGGCTACCAGGAGTTTGGCGATCTCTTCCCCGATCGCTCTGCGCTTCTCCTCGTCGAAGCGGCGCAGACGTTGCTTGACCGGGCGAGAGCCCGGCTTGATGTGCAGGGCGTGCTCGGCGACTTCTCTCGGAATGCCTGGCATGTCCGAGGGTTTCCACGCGAAGATGTCGATGTTCGCGCGGAGGAAGTCGACGAGCACGCTTTCCTATTTGGGGGAGAGAGCAGTCCCGATCTTCGCCGTCTTGCCGTCGGCGGTGTCGGGGTAGAGCCGGATCTCTTTGACGCCCTCCGCGGGTTCGAAGGATCCAGTGCTGCGGTTGGAGTCGGGCGCGTCCTCGGTGACTTGCTGGCGGATGACAGCGAGTTCCTCCGTCGCCACGGTTGCGGAGGCGAGCTCGCCAGTCTCCGCCTCGCATTGGTAGGCGTGCTGGAAGGACGTCCCGACGGTGATCACCCCCTTCGGCCCAGGTATTTTGAGCTTTAGGTAGGTGTAATTGGGCACGGCCATGAACTTGGCGTAGCATGGCCGTCCCAATATGGCGTGGTAGGATCCGTGGAATCCTACCACCTCGAAGGTGAGAGTCTCCGTCCTGAAATTGGACGGAGTCCCGAAGGTGACGGGCAGATCGATTTGCCCGAGGGGAACAGCTTGTTTCCCAGGAATGACGCCGTGGAAGGGTGCGCCGGTCGGGCGAATGCGCGCCCGGTCGATGCCCATGGCGTCGAGGGTCTCGACGTAGAGGATGTTGAGGCCGCTGCCTCCATCCATAAGCACCTTGGAGAGGCGCTTAGTGCCGACGATCGGGTCTACCACCAACGGGTACTTGCCTGGTTGCGGTACGTGGCTGGGGTGGTCTGACCGGTCGAACGTGATCGGAGACTCCGACCACTTGAGGAACGACGGGACGGCGGGCTCAACTGCGAACACCTCACGGCGCTCCAGCTTGGCCCGACGTCGGCCACCGTGTGGCGCCGGCCCAGAGACGATCATAAGGCAGCCGTCCGTCTCCGGGAAGTTGTCGTCGCCGTCGGCGGCGTCGACGTCGTTGCTGGCGTCATCGGGAGCCTGTCTGGATTTGCCTTTCGGCTTGCCCTTCTTGGCCTCCTCGGCCAGGAACTTCTTCATCAGCGAACACTCTTTGTATAAGTGTTTCACTGGGAAGGCGTGGTTGGGGCACGGCCCGTTCCACTTCTTTTCGAAGTGGTCCGGGATGTCCTCCGTGGGTGCCTTGGCACCCTTGCGATCCGCGGCAGCGACCATCCGTTCTCCGGACGGACGCGGCCGGTTCTTCTTCTTCTTCTTGCTCGGAGGGTCGGAGGAGCCTCCGCCGGCTGTCTCGACCCGCTTACCTTTGGCGTCTTGGGCGCGATCGAAGATCGCACCCACCGCCTCCTCGCCAGAGGCGAAGCTGGTCGCGATGTCCAGCAACTCTCTGGCGGTCCGGGGACTCTTGCGCCCTAGTTCGTGAACTAGGGAGCGACAGGTCGTCCCGGACAAGAATGCGCCGATGACATCGGCGTCACCGACGTGCGGCAGTTCGTTGCACTGCCGGGAGAAGCGCCGGATGTAATCCCGGAGCGACTCTCCAGGTTTCTGCCGGCAGTTCTTGAGGTCCCAGGGGTTACCTGGGCGGTTGTAAGTCCCCTGGAAGTTTCCAACGAAAACCTCCTTAAGGTCAGACCAGCAGGTGATCTGATTGGCGGGGAGATGCTCGAGCCACGTTCTGGCCGAGTCGGCCAGATACAATGGCAGGTTGCGGATGATGAAGTCGTCATCGTCCGCGCCCCCAGCCCGGCACGCGAGGCGATAGTCCTCGAGCCACAGGCCGGGGTTGGTTTCCCCCGCGTACTTCGGTACGTTGGTCGGGGGTCGGAAACGCCGCGGGAATGCTGCGTTCCGAACGTGAGGACTGAAGACCCTCGGTCCCGGGGCGTCCGGGCTAGGGCTTCTATCCTCGTCGTCGTCGTAGCGTCCTCCTCGACGCGGATGACGCGATCGGGAGGTGCCATCGTCGAACTCCAGGCGGCGCCGCCGCGCATCCAGGGTGGCGCGGGCGTCCCTGTTCGTCCCCAGACGACCGCGGACGGAGGCTTTCGCCGTGCCATCCGCTGCTGGGGGAGTCTGGTGGACAGACGTGTTCTGGGCACGTTGTCCACGCAGACGCGACAGCGAGCTCTCAGCTTGCTGCACTGCCGCGTGCTCAAGTAGCGCCTCAACCTCGCGCTGGGCGCGTCGGGCCTCCGGCGTGACAGGCTCAGGGAGGCCCCTGAGCAATGCCGCCGCCGCGGCCAAGTTCTGGCTCGCCCGTGGGAAGCGCGGGCAGCCATCGTCACGACTTGTGATTCGTAAGTCGCGAACGTCAGTGCGGGTGTGTTCACTGGACTCGCTCTGAGCGAGCTCGTGATCAATCACCGCACGCTGCTGATCCAGCTGACGCTGGACCTCCAGGAGTTCCTCCCTTCGTGCGCGCAGTCGTTCTGACTGCGCGTCACGGGGTGGGGTCCCGTCCTGCGGGCCAGACGATTCCGCAGGGCGTTCGCCCTCCGCAGCGGGAAGATGCTCCGCACGTATCATAAGGCACTCGCGTGAGGGATGATGACTTCCCTCACTGCACTCTGCATCGGAATCTTCGTTTGACGCTCCATCTAGGAGGTCGAAGAGAGACTCGGATGCGCAGCCCACCATGGCCACGAACTCGTTGTTCATGGCGCGTGGAGCTGGGAGCGTCGACGCCCGAGACAATGTCCCAGCGCGAGGCGATACACGCCCGGGGTCAAGCGGGGCAACCGGTGGTGCCGCTGCACCGGCCAGTGCCAGAGCGCCATCTGAGATGGCGACGAAGTCGAGGCTCCCGAAACGCACGTGTGCACCGGGAACCCAGGTGTTTGCGCGGCTAGCCATCCGAACAAAGAGAGGGGTTTGACGAAAACACGCACAAAGAACCCCTACCTGGCGCGCCAACTGTCGGCGTTCGTTGTGGCCGACGAGTAATTAGTATCGTGGAGTGCGTGTTTTGGTTCGGATGGTTCGCGAGAGGACACAAGGATTTATACTGGTTCGGGCAACGTGCCCTACGTCCAGTTCGATGAGGCTGCTCGTGTTACTCGCGACAGTTTGTAGTAGGGGGTTACAAACAGGCGAGAGAGGGATGAGCTCCCAAGTCTCTGTGAGGTGTTCGGCGTGGGGTGAGATATCGTGTGTGTTGCACTAGTCTTCTTCCCCCCGTCGTCCTCCCGCCTCCCCCTTTTATACTGCAAGGAGGGAGGCGGGCGTACAGAGGGTTGGCGCTGGGGAGTGGGCGGCGGCGGCATGGCCGTATGTCCTGTAGGCCGCGCTGTTGATGCTTCAAACTCCGTGCCGGTCGCTGTGGATGACGTCTTCGGAGTGGCCGTGTTGCTTCTTGTCGACGGAGTGGTCCGAGCTGTCGCTCGATGGAGTCCCATCCGTATGGAGAAGCGCCACTGTAGGAGCCGGCTTGATGACGCCGTGGTGATGGCCGTCGCTCCGGGGCGTCCTATCGTACGAGACGGTGAGTCTCTGACAGGGGACTGTTGGGGCGACGCCCACCCCGTGGACGATGCTCGTTGTGCGCATTTACTCTTCCGGGAGCGGTCATCGCCACCGTCCCATCTGGAGTTTGAGCTTATTAATGGCTTGACTGACCCCGGACATCCGTCTCGTCCGGGGTGGTTGGATCGCCCAGTCTTGCCCGTCCCCGGAGGTCGGGCGAGGCGGGACCCTCGTCCGACCCCTCGAGGTCGGGGTCGGGCGAGGCGGAACTTTTGTCCGACCCCGGAGGTCGGGCGATGCGGAACCTTTGTCCGACCCCGGAGGTCGGGCGATGCGGAACCCTCGTCCGACCCTCGAGGTCGGGTCGGGCGAGGCGGAACTTTTGTCCGACCTCAGGGGTCGGGCACTTCCCGTCCGGACGTCGGGGTCGGGCGAGACGGAGTAACCTCCCTTGGTGCTTTATACGTAAAGCAGTCGGAGGATCATTAATACCGGTCATCGCCGGTATTGACCCTCAACACTATGTTTTACAAGTTTTATTTTCATCACTATGAGTGTAGGAATTGTTTGCGCATTAGGTTTCTAGGAAATTGCCGTGAAACCCTAGTTGCATGACTTAATAGGATTCCTACGGTTCGATTGGTAGAGCCACCGATAGAATGCCGTGCTTAAAGAATTAGGTTCCCGGTAGCATTCGAGTAGTATGGAGACTACTCGAGTGGATCAAAGAAGGAAAAGATTAAGGAAATATGTAGATTTGAACGTGGGTAAAATTTGAGCACCCTGTCAGGTGCGGTTGCATTGGACAAGTTAGAGGTGTGTACCGAGTGCATACTGGTAAATGGGAACTAGGAAACCGATGTAGCTCGTCGTGCTTTGTTGGATAATTGACCATCCTTTTTTCTGGGTGAACGGACCGGCAAGGTGGATGAATTCGTCCTTGTTTTTCTTGGGCATGTGCTAGTGGGAAAGGCTTGGGGCCGTACAGGGACGCAGGGCGTCGCCTGGAGGACCATGTCCTTGGAGGGATGGATATTGAGCCAACTCTGTCGCGATGTTGCGAAAGGTAGCCACGTGTGACTCAGTCGAGTGTGCACGTGTCGTGTCATTCGGGTTTCTCCTGCAAGATGTAAATCAATTATAATTGCCGCTCCTCGCGAATAAAAGTAGCACTTGCTCCTTTCCACCGCAACGATATGGAAATGATTGAGGATTGATGAAGATGGTTATTTCACTCAGTTTGGTGTATTGAACCCTTGGATGTTAGAATAGTAGCACACTTAGTGAAGGTTATAATGACTACTGTTAATTTGGCTAAAAATTGAGAATAGACTATAAGTGTTGTTTTCGCAAATACCCGGTTAACTCCCACCAAATACTCCCTGCATTCTAGGAGTCGGTCATTAGATGACCATGTTGACGGATAAGCCTTGCTGAGTATTAGTTGCTCAGGCTTTGTTGATTAATATTTTTGCAGGTGATTCCCCTAACTTTGGTTGTGGTGGTTGGGAAGGGGATGCACCCTCGAAGTGGACCTTCGAGTGGGTTCCCGCTTCGCCGACCTATGCAGATTAAGTACCCGTGGGCTGGTGTGCTTAATTGTATCGTCGAGATGTAATTATTAGTCTCCGCTGACTATCGTTTGTTTTCGAACTACGCTTCCGCACTTAACTTATTTGAACCAATCCTGTAATATTAAGAATTTATGTACCCTTTAATCCATTTCGCGTGTTCTTGTTAATTATTATACTGTATGCTCAACTGCTTCGGCAAGTGACATCCCAAATGATCCTGGATGAGCAAACCGTACGATTTATCGGACGGGGTTGCGACAATTCTAATTTTAAGGAAACAAAATTCACTGGTATACACACGTACAGCCTGCTATGTTAAGAACACTCCATTCCATCTGCAAATGCTACGTAATAACAACTAGCTACTCGTGTTCTGGTGTGTGATCCGTGCATACGTATTTTCTGTAGTGAAAACTGGACCCAGCTTCACCGAGGCTGCGATGGGGAGGATTGCTCAGATATCCAAGGTCATATCCGAGGGCGGTTATGACAAGATATTTCAGCAGACTTTTGAGTACTTGCCCGATGAGAAGCTCAGCAAGGCGTATGTCTGCTACCTATCCACAACCCATGGACCGGTCATTGGCGTGCTGTACATATCGACGATGAAGATTGCATTTGGTAGTGACAGCCCTGTGACATATGTGACTGAAGACAATAAACTGCATCATCCTTCTATAAGGTATAGGTCGTACCTGATTTGTTTCCCATTATGTTAAGCATTTATTTTTATTTTGTGTTTAATAATGTACGAACATTCTTCTTGCCTTTCTATACGCCCATAATTTTGCACCAAAAAGACAAACTATTCACTATGACATTTTTGTTTGAAATAGGTGCTGATTAGGACTCTCTGCTTTATTTCAGAATATTTTACAAATCAAAGGATAGAGGTTTATGTCATCTTCAGAGAAATATATAGCTGTCTACAAAATTGTTTGTCCATCCTTCGTATCCACGCCTGGTGGCAAATTATTGTTTTATTAGCATTTTGCATCTACTCATGTTCTCTGAGTCAGGCACATTTCCAAGTTTCCTACTGTGCGTCTGTGCCTGATTATTTTCGTGTGTTAACAGGTGGTTTTACCCCTTGCCCACTTGAGATCAGTCACTCCAAGGTCAAGTGAGCAAAACCCAGCAGAGAGGTACATTCAGGTCGTCTCTGTTGACAACCACGAGTTCTGGTTCATGGGTTTCGTCAACTACGATAGCGCTGTCAAGAATCTTCAAAAGGCTGTTGTTCGTCGTGCTTAGAGATCACTCCTTTTGTAGCCAATCTCATGCAGCATCAGTTTGGTATGCCATGCGTTGTAAATATGTTTGTTCATGGTCTTGCGCTTGCACAGTACAAGTAAACACATTTATGTATTCATGACGCGGTTACCGGACGAATGTGTGTAAGTATTTAATTTGTAACAACTATATTGCAGCGTCTGAGAGAATCGTGCAAAGCGTGAAACACATAACGGAGACGAAGTAATACTCTCGTACAATAAACCGGAAACTCTGCCATGCATATCGCTGGCAATTAACAGATGGATTCACAAAGTAAACGCGTTACATTTCCTTGAATCCTCAAGTTTGGCTGAGACACTGGAGTCCGGATTCACGGTCATTTTTTTCATATTTACAAGTATACCAACACAACGAGCCAGAGATACCATAGAATTGCCTTATATTAATAAAAGGATTCTAGGGTTCATCTTGATTATTTGTATTTGTTTGGAAGTAAAAATGTAAGTAGCAGGAGAAATGAAACATACTTACCTTACCAAGCACTTTCAGCGTTACGTATTGGTCTCATGCTAGATTAAATGGAATATTAACTGGATGAAAACTGAAAAAAGCATCCAAACAGGGACAGGATATGCCCTCTATCTTCCGCACTTAATGTCTGTAAGAAAAGTAAAAACACTAGACACTTGCCTTGGCATAGGCTCAGTTGCCTGCAACATGTTTGTTTATATGCTTTCAAAGATTCAGACGAGCTTAAAGTTAAGCTTATGTTTCTCTGCACCTAAGTCAATTGTTATTTTTGTTATTTTTGTTTTTTTTTTGGAGACACTAAGTCAAATATTTTGTAAAGATAAAACTTCAAAATATCAACATCCTGCAAGAGATCAACATTCAGAAAAAAAAAATTTGTTGTGACATGGGTCAGATCAACAAAGCATCTTATATAGGAGGTTCTACTAAAAAAATTCCTGTCACGAATAGGGTGGACTACTAAAAGCAAGGTAAAAACACTTATGATATTGTCAACACAGATAGGGATGGAAACCTATGGGGATCGGGTGAACTGGCAATTATTAAACAGGTTAATGATTGGAAGGAAATCAGCTCCCTACATTACGCACATATATGATTATTTTTGCCAATATGTACATAAGTTATATTTACATCTAGAGATCTAGATTCTACATTTGCTAGTAGGATAGGTGCACAGACCTGAGATGGCTATAACACTCGTCACTGTTCCTAAATTTCTCCAGGCATGCCCAACAAATGTGACTGCCACACCTACACTCAACATGGTTGCAGCCTTCAGATTTCTCAATTGTATACCCACAGGAAGGGCAATTCTTTACATTCTCCTTCCCTCTGCGCCATTCAAGCAGAGTTGCATCTGTAGGGTCTTTTTTGTATTCTTTGTATGCCTCACAAGATATGAAAGGATGGTACTCTAGATGGCACTTAGTGCAAATCTCCACCGAGCAAGCCCCACAGACAAAAGGTTTGTCTTCTGCATCTGTAAAAGCCACTCGGTAAATGGATGTGCAATCAGGCGTGGGGCAAAAACGGTATAAACCTGCGCTGGATGCAACAAAAACATTCAATGAAGCTCTTATCAGCTCTTCCAGCTGCTCACTTGACAGGAGAAACCTCAGATCAACTAGAAGCAAGAGCTTCTTGCACCCATATTTGAGACAACAAAGAGGGAAATTGTCTTGTGATTTCATGGCAGATTCACACTGATCCACCAAGCAAGCCTTACAAAACATGTGTCCACAGGATTCAAGCTTAAAAGGATCCTCCAGCTCGCAAAAGCAAATAGGGCAAGAATTCTCTGATGACAGCTGAATAAGACCACGGTCGTCCATAGAAATTATCAGTTCAGAGATCATACCCTCCACCCTTTGCTTGTCTTCCTTGCTGCCTCGAATATAAAGCGTATGACGCCGTGTATTTAAGTGAAGCTCTACAGCAGGGACCTCTTTCTTAAAACCTTCTAAATCAGCTCCAAACGTTTTTATCACTTCCTTCATCAAGTTAGGTGGGAGGTTCCGACCTCGAAGACGAACTTCAAGAGGCTTTTTCTCATGGAGTTCTAGAAGTGCATGAACCAATTTGTCCTCTGCTGCAGCCACCTGATCTGGGTCTCCGAAGGCTTTAATATTCAGACTTTGCCTGTCATACCAGATGTAAGTTCCAGTATCCTTTTCAACTGATTTCAAAAGTGCCATACCATCGCAAGAGACCAGCAGCTGAACAACACTAGATGTCAGATCAGGATGGTTTATGGTTTTTCCTTTCATCAAAAGCTCGAGAGGCCTTCTCAAATCTGCTATTGTTTTCGTGGCATTTGCTGTGAGCTTAACCCGGAAATTGCCATTCTCATTCTTTTCTAAACTGTACAACACACCTGCATGCAGTAACAGTTGATTAAAGATAGGAATATGACGAAAAAGTCTTGGTTTGATCCTGAACAGAAACATAATTTACTTTATGTTGGTCGTTCCGACTCTTTGCACATCAAGCAAAAATACTACCATATAATTTTGAACAACCACGAGATGGTTAGCAAATTCCGCAACCACATTTAAATGGTTAGAGGATTGATGTTTATTCAATGTTTTCAACACTACCCTTTTTCAAGTAAATTAGTCAGTGAAGGTTTGTTAAGTTCATAGCAACAGTAGATTTTATTTTTATGACGTTCACTACTGAAATAACTATATATGTTTACTAATGCTATACAATCTTCTGACAAATAAATTGGACTGTGTCTGCTGGCCTTCTAATAACATTTCGCTAAATGTATTCAAAAATCACATGATAGTACAATTTTATTCGTGTCAAAAGAAATATTCCAAATAAAAATAGTTATTTATACACATGTTTTGTGTGGTGTTCTATTCACATTCAAGCAAAGATTTATAATGAAATTCTACCCAGAGCAAGTAAGAACATGAGGAATAACATAGTTGAAAAACAATGATCAGGTCTTAGACTACTTATGAAAAAAAAAAAACAGATTCTTCCAGAAAATCATCCATTCCAGCAAGAGCTAAGAGCCAACAATAAGAAGCTTTTATAAAAGCTTCTTATTCATTTCATATTCCCATCTCCCTCCCAATTCCCTGTTGGAAGCAAGTAATTATATAAAAGCTTCTTATTCATTTCATATTCCCATCTCCCTCCCAATTCCCTGTTGGAAGCAAGTAATTGTTGGCTCTTAGCTCTTGCTGGAATGGATGATCCATAAGATATGCAGAAACGGACTAGTTTGTAATTAGCAGGTAACTAGCTCATATAACTGAAAAAATGAAGACAGGAAAAAACAAATAAAACTCTATGATGAAATAGCACAGTATGATTCAACCAACAGAACAAGTAGAAGCACTAGAAGCAGCCATGAACAGAAAAGCAACAAGAAGAGCAATGAGAAGAATATCATACAGATTACCACATCACCACCAGAATTATATGGAAAATTATAAGTGAACAATTTTTTATTAATAGATGAAGAATATATCATACCTTTTTCACTCCGAAATCTCTCGAGCAAACAACCAACTGCCTGGCTAATAACATTGTAAATGCGTATTGGACAGGAAACAGTACTAGTAAAAACATTCTGACACTGTATAATCTGCCAAGGAAGACAACAAGGAAGTGTTTTTCCTTGAAGATGGTCCAGTGCTCTTGCAGCCTCTCGATGAAGACTTCCATCAAAAATTATCACTGCTCTCATTATTGAGTCTCTCTCTTCAGGTGGGACTACTTCCACACGGAAATTTTGACCAGGAAAGTTCCGGTTTGGCATGAACAGAGATATCTCTCTCCTAAGTGCTTCTTCACATTCAGAAAGCGAGGGGATAGTTGTGGGTGGTCCTCTAAGCAAGCGAGTGTCAAGGATTCTCCTAGATGTTGTACCACGAAAAGCATCATACAACTCTGGCTCGGTTATATGCAATGGAACCCCTGTGACAAAAACACAGTTCTCATACTTCTTACTAACCTCACAATTAACATATCTTCCACCAACTCCTAGGGCAAAGCAGTCTTTTACCACAAATTCAGCTTCCCCACTAGCACATGTAATGAGTGCAAGTCCCCTGCTAGGCTTACGTGGCCAACATACTTTAGCTTTTACAGCAGGAAATGGAAAGCCTCGACCGTCGTAAGAGCGTGCAGGAATCACCTTTAGCAACGAACCATAAAATTCAATTCCATTCAATTTTGAAACAGCATCCTTAGCATTTTCTGGTTTAAGGAATGTAATTTTACCCCACTTTGTTTCATTCCCAATTTTGTGAACATGAGCTATACCAGAGACAATAGTTTCCACCAAACAAATAAGCTCCTTATCATCTATATCACAAACACTTTGATGCATAACCTCTACTGTTAGATCTCTCTTCTCAAGTTCCAAATGCTTTATTTCAGCTCCGGAGCCAAATAGTGCAATAGGGGAGCTGCCAAGTCTTCCAGGAAATACACTTCTCTCGAGGCATTCGTTATTAAGCATCTTAGCTTCAAGACCCAAAGCATCACTAACAACACGAAAGACCTTTTCCATATCATGTTCTTTCGCAAAGATCAAAACTTCATTGTTCCTGAAGTCTCTTTCAACAGCTATGCAGTCATCTCTGCAGCCTTCCTTTAGACGTGAGGTAATTTTCTGCAAATTTTGGTCGAATTTTCCACAAAATCTTCTTAGTAAGATATTTCCAATCCCAGTAATCACTTTCATTTGTAATTTATTCATCTCCAGTTGCTTAATAAAGTTCATGGTATAAACTGTATCCAAGGCGTCATGATCAACAGCAGTTACACAAACTAAATATTGATTAGGGACCGACAAAATTTCTGAAAATACTACCCATTCAGGCTTGCTGTCATAAATGAGCAATGAGCATGAAGGGTGAAGTTGCACAGGCTTATCTGCTGAACTCACCTGATACCCAAATCTTTCATGTCCAGAAAACATAGCAAGGTTACCTCTAAGAGAAGATAGAAGAATCCTCTTTAGCAAAGTATCATACTCAGAAGGCACCTCAGGGTTCCAACACCAATAACTTGGAACAATAATGTTTAGATCATGCTTTAGACAATTTTCAAGTTCAGATATAGTATCCTGGCATCTCCTCAGGGTCTTAGCATTGAAGCTATTTTGCCAGCACCACATATTCTTGTTCTCATGCTCATCCTCCCACTTCTTATAAACAGCAAGCAAAGTGAAAAGGTCTCCATTAGGATGACAGAATGGGACTTTCAGACGGTCAGCTTTGTATTTCGCCTCATCAGTGCCCACTCTACAAAATATACTGCTGGAATTCGCCATAACAGCAGCTAGGACGACACCTTCCTTCTTCAAACCACAACTGTAGCAATCAAGCATGATTTTCCCAAGCCTTGGATCAATTCCCAATTTGACCAGGTGCCGTCCAGTATCAGTGAGCTCAAAACCATCGCATCTGTATTTTATTGCACCTATCTGTTCCAGATTGTCCACAGCCATATTGATAGATTCTGGGTCTGGAGCATCAACAAACTCAAAATTTCGTACATCCCTAACACCTAAAGTAAGTATTCTCAGAACAGCAGTACCCAGATGAACTTTCCGAATTTCAGGTTCTTGATGTATCTGCATCATACCAAAGTCAGATTCAGAGTAAAGCCTGTAACACTTCCCTACTCCTGTTCGACCAGCCCGGCCAGTACGTTGATTAGCAGAACTTTGGGAAATCCAATTGACTTTAAGTACATTGAGACCACTACTAGGCACAAATCTGCATTCCTTGGCCAAGCCAGAATCAACAACATATTTCACTTCTTTTATGGTCAATGATGTTTCAGCTATATTTGTGCAGAATATAATCTTTCTCTTTCCAGGATAGCTTTTGAAGACCAGACCCTGCTCTACATGGGAAAGTTTTCCATGCATTGGAAGTACAACGGCATTTGGATCACTGAATGTTTCACACGCCTGTTCTACTTCCAGCTGAGATGTCAAAAAAGCAAGGATGGCACCCTCTTCTTCATTCTTGTGAATAACACTTACCATTCTTACAACATCAGAAACATAGGAAGCAGTAGCACAAGCAACACGAGAAATAGTTGGCACAGTATTCAAGGAAGCCTCTGTTGATATGTCTGGGACATATTTAATTTCAACAGGAAAAGTTCGCCCTTTAACATGAAATGTTTGGCAACCATAAAAGTATTCGGCAAGCCTGTCAGCATCAGCAGTGGCAGACATTATAATAAGCCGTAGATCTAACCTATCAAGTAGCTTTTTCTTTATCAAAGCTAACAGGAGATCTGTGTTCAAGCTTCTTTCATGAGCTTCATCTACAATGATATATGAAATGCCATCCAGGCCTGTATCACTCATGCAGTGATGCAAAAGACAACTGTCTGTGGTGAATATAATCTTAGAACCATGATTTTGAGAATTTAAGAAGGTTGAATAGAACAGCACGGAATTGTCCCCATAACAGCCTTTAGTTTCTTCGTCTACTCTGTGCGCTAAGGATATAGCAGCAATTTTCCGTGGTTGAGTACAGACAATTGAACCATTAGCAGCAAGACCTGAGTCAGCAAGAAACTGAACCAACTGTGTGCTTTTCCCGGAACCAGTTTCACCTATTAAGATCATGACCTATAGAAACAAGCCACATATAAGCTATAGCAAAATATTTTCAGCATATCATGGTCATTACTTCAAGTATTTTCCATGAAAAATTATACAGAGCATGATCGATCATACAGCTTGATGGCATTGTAATCCTCTTGAAGATTAAAGTGCATGGTGAGTTCCAGTAATCCATCCTTACCTGGTTAGAAAAAATGTGGTTCAGAATCTTCTGGCGGTACGCATATATAGGCATCCCCTCCTTGAGCCTCCTGCATTCACGCAGCAGCATCATGTGCACCCTTGCAAAGTCCAACTCCCCATCTTTCACAATCCCGAACACGTCCACCATCTCCTCATCCTCCTCCCCCGTCTTACACAACATGGCACACTGTATGGACCTCAATGCAGCCTTGTACTCGGCAATTTTAGCATCTATCAGGGCCTTCTCAGCCTCGAGTGTTCGCTTCTGGAGGTGGAGCTGATCAAAGTCGCGGAGGCGATTCCGCGAGCCCATGCGCTTCTTCAAATCCTGGATCGACGCGGCGAGTTCAGTGGAACGAGTGGCCGAGAGGTCCACGAGGCCAGAACCGAGGAGGCGGGAGGCATGGTCCGCGAACAGCGAAGCGATTAGTGGGGAGGCCTGGGAAGCAAGTGCGGGTTCGGGTACGTCCGGGGTGAGGAGGTGTAGCCCCTCGAGACGGAGCGCCCAGAGCTCCCGCGCGGCGTCCGCGGCGGCCTTGAGGGAGCGGAAGACGAGGCGCGCTGCACG
This sequence comes from Oropetium thomaeum, assembly GCA_001182835.1. Taxonomy (NCBI): domain Eukaryota; kingdom Viridiplantae; phylum Streptophyta; class Magnoliopsida; order Poales; family Poaceae; genus Oropetium; species Oropetium thomaeum. The sequence continues at coordinate 2,462,406 of LFJQ01000027.1, read as the reverse complement.
GCGGCCGGAGGAGCAGACGGAGAGGCTGGCCGGACCCGGGGACGGGAGACTAGCCACGAGCGCCTCCACCTCAGTTGTGGTCGGCACGGATAAGTCGGGGCCCGGGCGGAGGAGGAACAAAACGAACTGCGGCGACGGCGGCTGCGCGGGGCGGTGGCGTTGGGGTTGGGGCTGATAGTGGTGTTGATTGTGGTAGTGGTGGTGGTTGTGGTCGCGGTGGTGGTGAGGCGGCGGCGGGTCCCAGTCCGGCGGACGGAGGGGACGGCGGTCTTGGAATCGGCGCATGGCGGATGGCGAAAACGGCGGCGGCTGTGATGCAGGCGATGTCAGTGGCGTGGATTCGGAGAGTTTGAGGAGGTTTTGGGCGATGGGAACGGGGACGGCGGGGAGTCGAGAGGGGAGGAGGGAAAGGTGGGAGACGAACCAGGTTTTGCGCGCTATTAGTTAGGTCTTTTTTTTTTTTCGTTTCTTTTTCTACCATCTTTTTCCACCCGGGCTGCGTCCGCGCAAGTAGTACTCCTTCGCCTTTGTCCCATGATCTCTGTTTTAAAAGACCTAATAATCGACGTCATTTATAAGTTTTGAGATCTAATTATTCACATGATCATTATAATCTCGAGAATTAAGATAGGCTGATTTTGATAAAGGGAGCAACTAAACGTCGGTCAAGTGAAAACAAGTAGTACTGCTTTGCCTTTGCCCCATGATCTCTATTTTAAAAGACCTAATAATCGACGTCATTCATAAGTTTTGAGACCTAATTATTCACATGATCATTGTAATCTCGAGAATTAAGATAGGCTGATTTTGATAAAGGGAGCAACTAAACGTCGGTCAAGTGAAAACAAGTAGTACTGCTTTGCCTTTGCCCCATGATCTCTGTTTTAAAAGACCTAATAATCGACGTCATTCATAAGTTTTGAGACCTAATTATTCACATGATCATTGTAATCTCGAGAATTAAGACAGGCTGATTTTGATAAAGGGAGCAACTAAACGTCGGTCAAGTGAAAAAAACGGCGATCAATCGATCGGACGGTGTGAGATGGACAGAAACACGGAAGCTCTATCGAAAACATATTTAGAAGTTAAAAAAATTTCTAAATACTTACATGTCCATAGATGAGACTGATAGGAATATGCATATAAAAATGTAAGTTGAAATACATCTTTATTTAATAGTAGAAAAGTGATAAAACACGTTAAAAAGGAAAAAACACTATGCACTATTTAATCTTTTTCCTCTCATACATCCTGATTTTGCTATTTTTAACACTATGTTCAATGTGGGAGATGTCATCATTCTGACGCTATGCTCGCTATGGGATGGGTGATGTCATCCTTGGGCTTGATCCCGCCGAGCAGCGCGCCGTGAACGGACTTGCCCCTCTTGATGTCGGACGACGATATGCTGAGCGGCTTCGCGTTGCCGTCGGTGCCGAGGATCACCGTCTTGCCCCACCCCTGCGTGCGTCGTCGATCATCGAGAGTTGCCGATCAATCAATCAATAGGCGTCACTTAATTATTAGGAATCAACCCAAAAAAAAATGACACTGCGTACCGTCCGCGAGCTGTTGAACGCTTCCTCCATGACTACCGCCGAGCCGACGCACTCGAAGCAGTAGTCGGCGCCGCCGCCGGTCATCTCCTTGATGACCTGGAGTCCATATCCCAAATGAGCGTACATCAACGAACAGCCATTTAGTAGACTGTTGATCGTGTTACTGATGCAGATGAGTTGGGTTGGCTCATCAGGTTCAGACCTCGCTCAAGGGCTTCTCCCCAGCAGTGTCGTTTGGGTTGACAAAGTCGGTGATCCCCAGTCTCTTGCCTGCGAGAACATGACAAACAACAGCGATAGAGACCCGCTTGGTAGTAGTCAGATCGAGTCCCGGAATCCTCTGCTGCTAACTGCACTCTCGCTGTTCTAAAGAGCAGTAATTATCAAGCGACAGCATACCGATCTCGAACTTGTCCGGATTCAGATCGACCCCAATGATCCGCTTAGCACCGCACATCTTTGCGCCTTGTGCGACCTGTACGACAATAAGTTCAGGAGTCGCCGTCAATCGTCATGCTCATGCACATGAACAAGATATCTGATGAAACGGCCACCAGACATCCATCGATCAAGCTACTTTAGGTTTGTGTCTGCCGTTTACCTACCGCTAACCCGACAGTGCCCAGTCCGAAGACAGCCACGGTTGATCCGGCTTCCACCGCCGCGACCTTCCAGGCCGCACCAACCCCTGCAAGCAAGCATTGATCAGCATCATCAGTCGCCGCGGCGGCAACAAAGGCACCAACACGCACGACGCACACGTCCAGCAAGCTAATACTAAGCTCTACCACCTGTGGAGACGCCGCAGCCCAGCAGGCACGCCTTGTCCAGGGGCAGCGCGGCGGGGACCCTGACGAGGTGCGCGACGTCGACCACCGTGTACTCGGCGAAGCTGGAGACGGTCAGGAACATGTGGACGGGCTCGCCGGTGGCGGCGAGCGAGAAGCGCGTGGCGCCGTCCCGCGGGAGGCCCGCGCCGAAGCTGGGCGGCAGGCTCGAGCAGATGTTGCTGCGGCGGGAGAGGCAGTCGGCGCAATCACCGCACTGCGCCAGGAACACCGGCACCACCGTGTCGCCCACGGCGACCTCCTGCACGTGCTCACCCACGCTCTCCACCAAACTAGTATACAGTACTAGTTAATAATTCTCAGCTCGATTATTAGTCACTGTTAAATGTTAATACGGCGGCGTGGCGTGTGCAACAGCGCGTTTGACAGAGCGAAAGAACTTTTTTGTGACAGATATACTAGTTTTTTTTTTTTGAAAAATGATATACTAGTATTTTACCCGACAGCTTCATGCCCAAGGATGAACGGATGCTTGCCCGGGAAATCCTGCAAGAAAACAGTGTGGTTAACTTATTCCAAAGAACTGGAGAATCAAGTGGTTTGTACTACCTTTCTTCACTCTATGCAGTAGTAGTATTAGTTACAGTCACTCTATGCAGAGAATGCATGGAAGGGCGCAAACTCTATAATCTTGTGCTTAGAAGGATGAATATGACAAAAATTGATGCTAATTCACATGCTTCTTTTCTGTAGACTTGATAGACTTGAAGCGTTGACTTCTAAGTCAGACACGCTGAGGCTGAGTATCATTCATTCATACGGTAGCTCACGGACCTTCATCTGCCAGAAGGTGATGTCGGTGTGGCAGAGCGAGGTGCAGAGGATCTTGATCCTGACCTCGTAAGCCCGCGGCGGCGCCACATCCACCTCCTCCATCACCAGCGGCTGCCCCGCCGCCTTGCACACCGTCGCTGCGCGCCGACCGGGGGACGGATCACATGGATGTATGTTTGCATGTCGTTCAGAGACTGGGAAGAAAGGAAGGACGACGAAGGAAGGTGGAAGGGAGCGCATGAAACGCGCGTACCTCTGCATCTGATCGGCCTCGCGGTGCTCTGCTCCTCCATCACCTCTATTCGCCTCAGGGTCAGGGGGAGGAAAGGTTCACGGGAGTGGAAGTCAGGTGAGAGCTCGGTTTCTGTCGCTGGAGATATGATGCGGCTGGATCGTTGGGTGCGTGCGAACTCGTTATATGTCACTCGTCTGCTCCGATTATGCAAACCACAAAAGAAAAACTTGTTATGTTCTCCTTTCTCCCTGAAATTAGAAAAAAAAATATCAAATACGTACTGTATGTACGCCAGAAAGTTTCCGTCAATTTGTACTCCTATATCATCCCTGAGAGTACAGCGTGGCATTTTTTTTCAAGCCGACGTTCGTGCTTGTACTTTCCACAGCAGAGCCAAGCTCTAAAATTTCATTTCTCTAAAGCAACGAAATTACATTTGTCCAGGTTTATCGAGTTCAGATTGCACGAAAATAAAAGGTTCAAACTAAGGTGAAAGGCAAAATCAAAAGATTTTTAATGAACTTCATATTACAGACTGCAGCTTATATTTAACCATCGCAAAAGATCACTGGAGTGTCAATCTTTTCAGGCGATCACACCCTAGTTCAGTAGCAAACTACGGAGTAGTCGGTTGTCTGGGGATTCTCCTCCCTGGCCCGCGTGAAAAGCATTGCATTCTTCTGCAGAATTGTTGCCGCGGCCTCTAGTCTCTCCTTATCCTCCCTTCTCCTTTTGAAGCCCTATCCAATAGAAGAGAAACACACAAGCATAGCAAATGATCTCAGTAGGAGACTTTACAAGTTTCTGTTCAAATCACATTTTATTTCTCAATTTTCAGATGGTCCAAAGACAGCAGCCAGGCCTACTATATGAAATTCCCTCCCTTTCGGCAAGAATTTCTTGATCCAAACAATGTAGTATCGGTCAATTGATTCAGGCCAGACATGATGCCCCAATACTAAATGCAACAACACTCCAAACATATTTAATAACTGAGCACTCAAAAAACAAACGAGCAATAGGCTCATCTTTCCTCACAAAAAGCACATTTCTTGTCCCTTTTCCACTTTCTCTTTATTCAAATTATCTTTTGTCGGGATAGCATCATGTTCATGCTTGTACTGTACCCTTTTTGTTCTTTTCTGATTAGGCAAGCCTTCTGTGCTTATGCACTCACTGTCGGTATGTGTCAGCACAGCTTTTTGCTACAACTTGGGCCGATGATGAACGAGAAAAACGTTTTCAACCTGGCGTAGAAATCGGGCACGGTACTCTCTAACTGCCTATCGGACTTTCAAGTACCACGGGCCAGCTAATAATTTTGGGCCTCTGGGCCAATCCAGAATACCAAAAAAAAAAAAGTTAAAATGAAGGAGAGAGTACAAAACAAGATTTTTTTTGAATTTTTTTTTTATAAATAAGACAGGAGCACTGGCGTTCGTTAAGGTGGATGAGAGTTACATCCTAATTAATTGTACAAAACAAGATTAACAACGTCAATTCAATCAACTTTGGACTTGGACGGAACTCGCAACAATTTCGGTCACCACATTGGACTGCACGCGGCGTGGCTGACTCGTCGCGATGAATGCGCTCAAGAAAGGCCAAGGAAAGCAAACCAACGGAACGGCGGGCGGATCACCCTTTGATGAACACAAGACGAGCACTATCACGCGCACGGCGTGGTACCGAGGTGGCCGTTATCCTGCTGCTTGGCGCCGCCGTCCTCCATCCAGAGGATGCACCTGAGGCTCTTCCCCTGCACGAGCAGCTCGAAAGCTCGGTTTATGTTTGTCTCGTCGAAGCGCATCTGGTGCGTGATGAACGCGTCCAGCTCCAGCTCCTTGTCGAGGCACTTCTTGGCCAGCACGGGGATGTCGTCCTTGGGCTTGATCCCGCCGAAGAGCGAGCCGACGACCGACCTCCCCCGCATGATGTCCCTCGACGGTATGCTGATCGGCGCCGCGTCGGCGTCGCCGTCCAGACCGAGGACGATCGTCTTCCCCCAGCCCTGTTGTTTGTACCGGCCAATCACATCACATGGAGAACATAACAAAAGCCAATCGATCAGTTAAGCAATGAGCAGGTGTGTGTGTGTGTGTGTGTGTGTGTGTGTGTGTGTGTGTGTGTGTGTGTTTACCAATCGAGAGCTTTGGAATGCTTCGGCCATGACTGCTGGGGAACCGATGCACTCGAAGCAGTAGTCGGCGCCGGCGCCGCCAGTAAGCTCCTTGATGACCTGCGCATTCGGGCCGGGATCGTTTACAACAAGCCTCAAGAAAACACAGAGGAATGTGTAGGGTATAGATCATTCACGTCCTAGAGTTCAGACAACCTCGCTGACAGTCCTGTCCCCGATATCCTTCGGATTGACGAAGTCGGTGATCCCCAGATTCTTACCTGAAAGAGAACAACAACGACAAACAGCCACGCAACCACTTTAATTACTCGGTCATCTCTCATCGGTGCTAACTGCAATTGTGTTCAAAGCAGTTAGCATTTAGCGTACCGATGTCGAACTTGTCCGGGTTCAAATCAACCCCGATGATCGTCTTGGCGCCACGCACCTTTGACTCTAGGGCTACCTAAATTCAGTTCAAGAGTAGCCATCGTCGCGAAAAGAAGACGACAAATGGCAATGTCAAGTCACTATCACGCGCTAGTGGTGTAGTATGATGATATACTTTTCTAGTATATCAGATTCGTTTCGTTACCGCTAACCCCACGGTGCCTAATCCAAAGACAGCTACGGCCGAACCGGCCTCAACTGCCGCAACCTTCCACGCCGCACCGACTCCTGCAGAAAAACAGTATCAGCCGCTGCGTTCGTACGCGCGTCCAGCGTCTGTCGGTTGGTGGTGCCGGACTGCCAGTCCTCTTTCTCTGTACCTGTGGAGACGCCGCAGCTGAGCAGGCACGCCTTCTCCAACGGCAGCGCGGGGCCGAGCTTGAGCTTGACGACGTGCGCGACGTCCACGACCGTGTACTCGGCGAAGCTGGAGACGGCGATGAAGTTGTGGACGGGCTCGCCGGTGGCGGCGAGCGAGAAGCGCGTCGTGCCGTCGCGCGGCATGCCCGGGCGGTACGGCAGGGTGGAGCAGATGTTGCTGCGGTCGGAGAGGCAGTCGGCGCACTCCCCGCACTGCGCCTGGAACACCGGCAACACCGTGTCGCCCGCGGACACCTCATGTACGTGCTCACCCACGCTCTCCACCACGCTGGGAATGAAACACTCAAACAGTTATACTAGTACATGAAAGCATTGTGCAGGGCGGCGCAGATGAAATCGATATCGTTTACTACTTATTTACCCGACTGCTTCATGGCCCAGGATCGTCGGATACATGGCCGGAAAATCCTGAAATAGAAAGAAAAGACGAAACAGTGAACGCCAGTCCAGGGACAGAAGCTAGTGTTTTTTTTTTCCGTGGATGAACATGACAAGATATAATTGGTTGGATTAGGTAAGGGATAACATATTATAATCACAAGTTTATTTCAAATTGTGACGGATAGCAACTGCCGATACTAACCCAATCAATTCCTTTTTTCACTGAACTTTTGGCCTTAATTGTTCTTTCCCCGGTCTGACGAACGATAGAACGGGGCGAATAGCATTCTAATTGCGAGGTTGCGATAAAGTCACTGATGTCCGACGGGCAAGAACGGATGTGCATCATAGTTACCTTCATCCGCCAGAAAGTGATGTCGGTGTGGCAGAGCGACGTGCAGAGGATTTTGACGCGGACCTCGTGCGCCTGCGGCGGCGCCACCTCCACCTCCTCCATCAACAGCGGCTGCCCCGGCGCCTTGCACACCGCAGCTGCGCGCCGACCAGACAAGGGGGGAAGGATCGATCACATGTATACGTATGCATGTACGTTTACATGGCGTTCATAGACTGGGAAGAAGGATGGACGACCAAGGCAAGGCCGGATATGAAACGCACGTACCTTTGCATCTGATCGGCTTCGGGGTGCTCTGCTCCATCGCCGTACACGCTGACACGCAGGAGGAAGGAAAGGAAAGCCTCACGGGAAGTCAGGTCAGAGCTCTGTTTCGGTAGGTGGGTCGTTGGGTGCGAACTCGTTTTATAAACTCGTCTGCTCCGATGGTCGAAACAGGAAGAAGGAACTTGTATGTTCTCTCCCGGAAATAATCACAACTTGTCGATTTGTATAATCTTCTCTGCGAGTACAGTGTGGCGCATGTTCAAGCCTGTACCCTTTTTGTCCTTTTCTGGTGAGGCCGACAACCTTGCGTAGAAATCGGGTACCGTGGACGAGCCAATAATGGTGAGCCTGTAGGACTTTGAAGTAAACTAATGGGCGACGGGCAAGAACGGATGTGCATGCATCCGGCAGAGCGAGATGCAGAGGACCTTACCGGCGTCCTCGAAACTGACCGTACCGGCCTGCGCCGGCCCACGAACCGTGTCACCAAGTATCACGGATCTGAAAGCCCATAACATGGCCTAATACCAGCCCACAGGCCTTCTGTCTGTGTCTTTTTCTCTTCTTCTGAAGAAGAATAGTGAAAACGATGAATCGTGTGCGTCCCTGCGTCGTGACAGTCAGAACCGAGGGAGGGAGGAAGGGAGTTGATTCACTTTCGATTGGCGATGAAGCTATACGAGTCAGCGACCGTGGATGGTGACGGCCATTAGCACCGACTTCACCAGGTCGATTCCTATACAGAGGGTAGATAGAGGATTGGGTTGGATCCTAGTAGCTTCCTATGGATGGCCGGCCCTTCCTTCCCGCCGACAAATGGAACTCAAAAAGCGTTAGCTTTTGCATGGGCAAATGGCGATCGGCGAAAGCAAGATCACGGCTTGTGCACCCGCAACCACCGCGGGCGCGGCGCGGGCAGGCGGTGGTGAGGCCGGCGCGGCGACAGAAAGCGACTCGATAGCCACTGGTTGGCTTGACCAGACGACGACCGCCGACTCACAAAGCGTGGGCGGCGCCCCTCACACAAGCGCGCGATTAAACCAAACCAACCAACCATCAACCGGCGCAGCGCGGCGCAGCTTCGCGCGCGCGGGCGGGTGCCGGTCCACCAAAAGGGAGCAGGCAGATCGCCGTCACCGGGGCCTAGCTCTTCTTGTTTCTTACTTATCCGCCGATAGCCGATCGAGCGAGAGAGAAAGTGGTCGCCATCGCGAGACAGGGACGTCGGACATTTTCATTCGTTCGTTCGGTTCATCTGGGGGCCAGGTTTGCGCGGCGTCGTCACGGCAGCGAGAAACCGTGTGTGTCCGGCGGTGGTTGGCTCGCTCCTCGGTCGGAACGTGGATGGATATTTCCTTGCAGTCTGCCGTTGCAATCGCCGCCTTCGTTTTCACCGCTCTACTACCGGCGCACGACCGCGGCTTGCCTTGCCTGGATCCATCCGGCTCGGACGGACGTGGTAAACGGCCACCGTGTGCAGCGTGGGCGAATCGCCGTCGACTACATACTGGAACGCAGAACAGGAAGGATATCCCAACCCAACGACAACGAAAAAGTTATGATAAAGAATCCCGTCGCTTTCAGTCGTCCGGCTCACGTTTGGAACGAAACAAACAGCCGCGTCGACGCAACACAGCTCTGCTCTGCATCACCGTCAACGCAACGAGCTAGTACGGAAAATGCAAAGCTGGGTTTACCAAAGGCAATGCAAGCAGCTGCACCGCTGGCTGGCGCTGATGGTTCAGTCGTCGGCTACGTGCGGGACCTGCGACTGGTCGATGGATTTTGCTCCACGCCGCACCAAATTCTGCTCCCTCCGTGGGGCTGACCTCTCTCTGTTCTTCTTTCCGACGAGGAAGTGAGGGGGATCATATCATAGTCTGGCGACCGGTTCAACGCGATCGATGGGGGCAAAAGGATGGCGGGGGGCTAACGCTTCGCTTTTGGAATTTGGATGGCACCATCTCACTCGCACGCCCAACACCGCAAGCGAATTCGATATGGGCGGGAGAACAATGCCGGCCGCAGCACGGCGTTCTCGGCTCTCGGGAACGCAGCACGCCGTTTTCGGCTCTCGCGAACGCATCACGCCGTTTTCGACTCTCGCGAACGCAGCACGCTCGCCGTGACCCATGACAACAGTGCCAGAGAACACAGCAGGCGGCCAGGCCAACAACACGAGGTGGATGCCGGGGGGCACTCCGCAGCTGCCACGGATCGTTCGCTCCGGCAGCTGATGTGCGCTGCTCTGGAGCCTCCACGCCGGCGAGCAGGCGTACTACTACCAGTACTACTTCTACAGCTCCGTGCGTGGACCACCTGTGCAGCGCAGCGCAGTGTGGCGGGGCCCCGCCATCGTCCTCTTCCTTGCGAGTCACAATCCTGCACGTATACACGCGTGGAGGTTGAGTATACTTACTGCAAATTTGGTCGCACTTACGTGGCGACAGACGATCAAAGACAAATATCAGCTCGGCGTGGAGCGAAACTTTCATCATTTTTGTACGCCAACTTGCGCAGCAAAGTATCCAGCTCACCGAATCCAGCACTCAGCTCAGTTGCGGCCATTAGGCCACGACACCACGGATTTGCTTCGCCCAAGTTTGAAATCCAAGTCTGCGCGCTCCGGAAACATTATTCTACGCTGAGTATACTGACGTTTGCTTTCCACTTCAAGAAACCCTGCGCATTTTTCAATCTGCAACTGCGCACTTGTTTATCAGCCACGGCAGGCCACGCAGGCATCTTTTCCACCCACACCCACCCAACCCGGCACGGCGGCACCCTACCAAGAAAAGAAGCGACGCCATGCAGTGGCTGGCCATAGGATGGACCATTCCGGGAGGAGACAGCTCTGCTCTCCGCCATCCACTGACGATGAGCAGATGGATGGGTTCCGTCGTCCAGAACTTTCCACTCCTGGCAGTTTTCATTGCGTGGGGTTCCGTCGTCGTGCGGCCCCTGGGGTTCCGCGCTTCCAGTGCGAGCGTGGCACGCAGTCACAGCGCTACCGGATTTCCCAAATGGAAAGCCGGACCCGAGAGAGCGGCGCGGCACATGGCTTCAGATAAAATGGAGGGCCACGCTTATCAAAGTACTCAGTCCTACGACTCGGATTTTATAATTGTATGATGATTTTTTAGGTAGGTTTTATCATTGTGATGATGATGTTCCATCTACTTTTTTTTCTGGTTCAAATGATTTGAACTGAATGATTTTACCTAAACCACAAAAAGTTACAATAACAAGAGTACTAGATGCAGAACAAAATTATGTTTTTTGGAAAAAAAATTTCCCTCTCTCTCTCTCCGTTGTAAAAGTAGATAGTAGAACCCTAGCCACACAACTTAAAATAGCACTATGTATTGCTCAATTACTAGTAGTAGTACAGTAGTACAGCACCACATCAGCATAGCGAATCTTTTCCTACTCACTCATATGTGGTGAGAGCGTGGTTGGCTCCACCTTTCCCCTTTACGGCTCCGGTGGTGCCATATGGACATTCCAACTTTTTTATATTGTTTGTTACTTCTGACTTATATGTAGATCCACAGGATCTATACTTGTCGTTAGAGGCAATCAACGGGGAAAAAATTGAGAAGAAAACGTACTTGTGTTTCTTGGGCAGGCCGGAGAGTTATTAGGTGAAACATCTATGCACGCCATGAGCTAAGAGCTTTTGCTTTGATGCAATCAGGGCGCAGGTGACTGAGCTTGTTAGAATCGCGCCAGCGCCACAATTTTTTTAGATACTTCTGTCACACGGGCTTGGAGACACTTGGCAAACATCTTTTTTTCTGAGGCCGGGCGGGGGTCCTGACGCGTTGAATCAACTGGGTATATCTTCGACAAATTATTAAAAGTTGAGAAAAAGAAGATTCCAAACCATCACAGGATGCTAATGCTACTGGCCGAATTTCAAATGATCCTACTACTAGTGTAGGAAGATGAGTCCGAGTGAATCAAGAGGAAATTATTCATGGAGCCCTTGTCGAATTGATCCTAATGATACTGCTCATCTGAATTTCACATGATACTATAACATAAGGAATTGTTCATGGAGTTCTTGTCGAATTGATCCTCATGATGCTGCTCAATGAATTTCACATGATACTACAGCAGAGGGAATTGTTCATAGAGTTCTTGTCGAATTGATCCTCGTGATGCTGCTCATTTGAATTTCACATGAAGCGATACCGTTCCCTTGTCACCGACATTATTTTTTTTTCCAAATATAAAGGAGTATGGCGTGTTCGTGAAAAGTTGAAATAAAAATTGCAGCTTTTCTAATGTGCTCCGTGCCGATTACCAGCGCGGCGACCACTTCAGAGCGAGACCATGACTGCACCACCACTACAGGACGACGCCGATGACGCCTCATACCGGTATGGCTACATGGCTACGTCTCTCTCTCCCACTTATCAAAAAGGCCAGCCCCCTTCCATTCCACCACATCGCACTCCCTCACCTTCCTTCCCCCCTACCACCCCCCTTTCTCTGCTTGGCTGCGTTTGGTTCCGTCTCCCTCCACAGTTCACTCCACTCGTTGGTCCTGGTCCTGCAGCTGGGATTGGTGGTGGAGCAGGTAGCCTGCTGCTTCTTGCTGCTGAGCCCGCGTCCAGTCCAGTGCGAGTTCGGAGCTGAGACAGAACGGAGAGCCTGACGCCCTGAGACGGCGAGGAGGGCGCCAAGAGAGGTGGGCGGAGATGGAGAGGTACGAGGTGATCAAGGACATAGGATCGGGCAACTTCGGGGTGGCCAAGCTGGTACGGGATGTGAGGACCAAGGAGCTCTTCGCCGTCAAGTTCATCGAGAGGGGGATGAAGGTGTGACCTTGACTTCTTTACCCTCTTCCCTCCCTCAATCAGCTTCCTTCCCCGCGTGACCAAAAAAAGGTTCTGTATTGGAGCGCGCTCGATCGGTTAATGCGAAATCCCGCAGGTGGGTTCTGATCGGATTCCTTCACAAGTTGTGCACCTCATAGGTTTGTTTTGGGTTCTTGCTGCATAAAAAGGAACTCCTTTATTATGGTTGGTACTGGTCGGTACCACTCTTTACCTGTTATAGTTTGCTAATTTGGTTAGTTGATTCTGCCTACCACCTATCGATCTCCTTTACTCATTCTTGATGTAGCTCGTTCGAAAGAAGGCATAATCCGCTGCGCTGTTATTCGCCCACCGATCTGCTCTGCTTTTGTCTCGAACTTCCTCTGAGTAATTGAATCTTTATAAAGGGGATTTGTTTGCCTGGCCTTGAGTCGTACCTGACCTATGAATGCAATACAATCCTACGCTTTTCAGTTTTTCTCGAAATAAAAAGTATGCAACCTGGGGCTGATCATTAGGAGACCAATTCCAGAATCTGCGCTCTTCTTGTAGATAAACTGCAACCCGTTCGTCTAGAATATTCTTTGTGCCACATTTCAATAGATAGTACTACTCCTCTTGCATATAAAGGAGTATAATGCCAACTGCAGGTAGTATTTGTTCGATTTGTTATTCCTGAGAAACTGCTAGACTTGAACCTGTCCAGAAGTAGGAAAAATATCTATCACGGTTGGTATACACACGACTATAAGTAATTTCTATGATCATATCTGTTGTAGTGAATAATATCAGTACACGGATCAATGCAAATCTGTAATATTACTCTTCATATAATACAATACAATAGTGCCGACAACACAAATCTAATTCTATCCCTTCAAAATACACACACAAAAATCTAGTTCTTCTTCAGCAGATTATTCTCTGCACCATGTTTCTTCTAACATATGCAAAGTTAATTTTAGGTTTGATCGGCTTTTCCAGCATCCTTGTTCCTTGGTCATATTTCTGTTAATTGATTATGCTACTGGAGCATGCTACGTCTTGTGGGACTTTGCTCTGTTGAAAATGATGCTTTGGGTTGATTGGTTTACCCTTTTTTTTTTTTCTGTGAATAAGTGAAGAACTTGTGTAAAAACATAGTCCAAATGACAAGAACATCAAGAACAAAGAAAAATCAACTCGTGCACGCACTTGATTCGCGACCAGCTTCTTAGATTAACTTAGAGGTTATTATACACTGCTTGTCATTTTTACACTTTTTTTGGTGGGTGGGGGGAGGGGGGCATTTTACCATTTCCCCCCTTCCCTGCCTGTTACATTTATCAGTCCAATTTCTTTGCTATGTTGATTCATTTGGGTTCTCCAAAACCATTGTTCGTAGTTGCTTGACCTTTTTAACTTTATACTGCTTCTGTAGATTGACGAGAATGTGCAAAGGGAGATCATGAACCACAGGTCGCTGAGGCATCCGAACATAGTTAAATTCAAGGAGGTAAAGTGACAATGACCTAGTAGTGTTCTTTATACCTCTCGTTCCCGGCTGAAAATGAATGATATTTCCGATGTTAAGTTTTGTTTTGGACCCGAATTTCCGTTGTTATGTTTTCTTGTGATTATGCTATTTAGAATTAAGTTTTCTGCAGCACATGTTCGACAATGGTCATTGTAGCGATAACTCATTCCTGTGCCTATTATGACTCTGTGCTGTTTGCATTTGGCAATACTTGGCACATTACTGCACTGGTTATTTGATACTACTTGAAAACTGGGGACTGTAAATATTCCTTTTTCCCAAGTTGTGAATAATATCATGTATTACTGCCATTTATTTGTCTCAAGTTTTCCATATCCAGATTGCAAACTTAAAGAGAAAGCTTAGTTTTTCAGGTTGTGCTAACTCCCACACATTTGGCCATAGTTATGGAATACGCTGCTGGAGGCGAGTTATTTGAGAGGATCTGCAGTGCTGGGCGATTTAGTGAGGATGAGGTAGGGAATACTGCTAAAATCTCTCATCCAATTCAAGACATGTGCATCAACTGATATTAATATATTCTGCTCCTGCAGGCAAGATTCTTCTTCCAGCAACTGATTTCAGGAGTTAGCTATTGTCATTCCATGGTACTATAGCTCTCTCCAATAGCCAGGGATGAGCAAGTAAAGAAGCATTTGTATTTTAGTAACCTTTTCTTTTCTTGCTGCAGCAAATATGTCACAGAGATTTGAAACTTGAAAATACTCTCCTGGATGGTAGTATAGCACCTCGGCTGAAGATATGTGATTTTGGTTATTCCAAGGTAACTACTGCAGATTGCGAACTTCAATAATTACCTGGTTGCTAAACGAAGACCGAACTCGGTATCTCAACCATCATTTCTTTCTTTCAGTCCTCTGTGTTGCATTCTCAGCCCAAATCAACTGTTGGAACACCAGCTTACATTGCTCCCGAGGTCCTTGCTAGAAAGGAATATGATGGAAAGGTGATTCCACATTTGCATTTTGTCGTTCCAATTCCACAGAATGACAACCAGCTAATTGGTATTCTGTGTTTTAATTCCTAAAACTGAATACTCAACTTCGTCATGAGGGATTTAGGTCGCTGATGTTTGGTCCTGTGGAGTAACCCTCTACGTGATGCTTGTTGGAGCTTATCCCTTTGAGGATCCTGATGAACCGAGGAATTTTCGCAAAACGCTTACTGTGAGTTGACCCAAGTGTCACCCAGCTGATGTGGATCTGGAAAATTCATTTCGCCTTGTCTAACCTGCTCATGCCTCTTTACTTTCTTGCAGCGGATTCTCAGCGTACAATACGCAGTTCCTGATTTTGTCCGAATTTCAATGGAGTGCAGACATCTGCTGTCCCGGATATTCGTGGCAAACCCTGAGCAAGTAATGCTTCTGTCCATTTTTTTTTTCGGCTCAAAAACTAAACCTGCTGCATTCTCATCGACCATTTCGTGCAGCGCATAACCATCCCTGAGATCAAGAATCACCCCTGGTTTCTAAAGAACCTGCCTATCGAGATGACGGACGAGTTCCAGATTAACCTACAGATGATCGACATGAACGTTCCCTCGCAAAGCCTGGAGGATATCATGGCCATCATACAGGAGGCGCGGAAGCCCGGCGATGGGCTGAAGCTCACGGGTCAGATCCCCGGCCTTGGGAGCATGGACCTCGATGACATTGATATCGACGACATTGACGTCGAGGACAGCGGCGACTTCGTGTGCGCCTTGTGACGTGCGAGTTGCTTGGCTCTTCTGGTCTCTCGTCTCATGCTGTTGATTCACGTCGTTTGTGTTTCTGAAAAGTGAAGTGAGAGCTCCCATTTTGTTGTTGTACTATCACATGGGTATCTTTTGTAACCGAGGTAGTGATGCTGTGGATAAATAATACTCGTAGACTTGTAATTTAATCATGTTCCATATTTGATGAATTTTGTGGTATCCTTCTCATCACGCCCACCCAACGAGTTTACGGTTATGCACAAATATTTTGTTTCTCACATCGAAAAAAAATATTTTTCAGTTTTTTTTCTTAAAAAAGAATCTCAATCAATGAAAAGAGGATTTTCTCTTTTTTTTTTCATCTCAATCATAAAAAAGATGAAAGTCTTTCTGCTGAAACTCACGGACGGCTCAGATCAAGCGTTGCAAGCATCACCACTCATCGCTACGCTACATAAAGAGGCACCCCATCTCACCCAGCCTGCCCTCTCGTCCAGAAGACCAGAACCCTAGCCCCTGCGCCGCCGCCGCCGTTTACCCAGCGCTCGAGCTCCTCGCCGCCCGCGAGCTCGCGCCAAAACGTAGCCATGAAGGTAAGCGAGTCATCTCTGTTCTTTACTCACGCAAATGAACATGCGCTTGCTTCCCATATTGGTGTGTTCATCTGCTATTTGGTGTCTCATTTGTTTGTGTTGTATTTTGTGCTGATTGCAGTTTAACATCGCGAACCCGACCACCGGGTGCCAGAAGAAGCTCGAGATCGATGACGAGCAGAAGCTGTGAGTACTCAACGTCCTCCATTCGCGTAGCCGTTTTCATTTTTTTTAGATCCGTGGGAGCTGGGTTTACGTTATTATTAACTTTTACAGGGGTGAATCCGTTCTTAGACCTTGGTGATGCGTTTTCCTTTGGCCTTTATAAGTAGATTATCCCATGGCTCATTTGATTGCGTAGATTTTTGTGTTGAAGTGCCGCCTTTTTACTAACCTGTAGCGCATTTGTTTGCAAAGATTATTAAACTTTAGAACGTGATTTTGAATGCTAGGATGTTGACATTAACGGGTAACAATGAACATTCGCATGCTAACCAGTGATTCATAAAGACATTCACATCTAGTCATACGCTAAAAGCTATATTAAAAAAATTCAGGGATCATGCAACAGTTTTAATATTAGTAGTTTATGGTTAATAAACTTGGTTGGCAATAAAAGGCTTGATGATGGATAAGTAGGTTGTGGTTTGTTAATATTCTTTCCCATATCGGAAGACAAATATATGTTTAAACCTTGGCATGCTGGATTGGCTCTTTGGCATACTGGATTTTCCCTGGACTACTTCATTATGGAAAAATGAGAGACATGGCCTTTTTTTTGTTAGTTTAACTCTATTGTGAGTCTTTTTCTTCTATATACTGCATTTTCATTTGGATTTGCTAATGTATCCTATAAATTATACAGGCGTGCCTTTTATGATAAAAGGATCTCCCAGGAAGTCAGTGGTGATGCACTGGGCGAGGTAATCTAGTGACTGCTTACTCCATTTTCCTAGATCAAACATGTGCAGAATTAATATCTCTTTGTTTTGCAGGAATTCAAGGGGTATGTCTTCAAGATCATGGGAGGTTGTGACAAGCAGGGCTTCCCAATGAAGCAAGGAGTGCTGACCCCTGGACGTGTCCGGCTTTTGCTCCACAGGGGTAAGAGACTTGTATTTTGTTATCGCATACACTATGTCACTTCTGTTTTCTATCATGCCCTTAGGGTTCGTTTCTGAATTCTGCAGGCACACCATGTTTCCGTGGGTATGGCAGACGTGATGGTGAGCGCAGGAGGAAGTCTGTTCGTGGTTGCATTGTCAGCCATGACCTATCTGTTATCAACTTGGTGATTGTCAAGAAGGGTGACAATGAACTTCCTGGTCTGACTGACACTGAGAAGCCCAGGATGAGGGGACCCAAGAGGGCCTCCAAGATCAGGAAGCTCTTCAACCTTTCCAAGGATGATGATGTCCGCAAGTATGTCAACACATACCGCAGGACATTCACTACCAAGAATGGTGAGTTTACCATACTTTTTCAGCTTTGTTGCCATAGTTTTCTGTTTCTTGCATCTGGTTGTTTTATTCTGTAGTGTTTTTTAGGGATTTTTTATTGTGTACTGTTGATAATGGCAGCCTCATTTGTATTGTTGATATGCTTGATATATTGGAATTGAAATGAGTAAGTCCCCTTTACCTGAATTATTGATTTTGAAATTGTCTACCTGTGCAGGCAAGAAGGTGAGCAAGGCACCTAAGATCCAGCGCCTCGTGACTCCAGTGACCATCCAGAGGAAGCGTCGCAGAATTGCTGAGAAGAAGAAGAGAATTGCCAAGAAGCAGTCCGAGGCTGCTGAGTACCAGAAGCTGCTTGCCCAGAGGCTCAAGGAGCAGAGAGAGCGTCGGAGTGAGAGCTTGGCAAAGAGGAGGTCCAAACTTTCTTCTGCCGCTAAGGCTTCTGCCACAACCGCTTAACGACCACCTATGCCTAGCCCGAGAACCATCATGCACTATGTTTGGATCAGTCGACCTCGACTTAGCTTTCTATGAGTAATTGTGCAATTTTGTATGGATTGTGTTTTATTGTGAAAATTGGACCTGCAGCCTTGTTCTATGTTGTCCGCACTACAGTACCGCTAAATATGCTTTTGCACTTTTATGTTACATATCGTTCTGTCTTAACTGAGGGAAGATGGCTATCATTTGGTCAGCATAATCCATTTGTATCGTTTTCTATACCCTTTGATTCAACTATAGACATGATCGTATGCGTTTTGTGACGTGCTGAGTTGCTTTGCTTCTGTGATCTCTCGTCTCTGCTGTTGATTCACGTTGTCCCATTTTGTTGTACTATCACATGGGTATCTTTGTAACCGAGGTAGTGAGGTTGTGGATAAATAATAGACTTCTAATTTAACTAGTACAATGCTCGTGCTAACACCATGATCAATGTTAAAAAAAAGATTTGATAACAAAATAATATAATATCTCTCACAATAAGATAATTATATATCTATAAGATTCAAAAAAAAATCTCTATATTGATTGAATCATTAGCACAATGACTACTATAAGTTTTGATAACCAAAAATACATCATTTCAATTTCTTTCAACATTTCGAATCGTAAACAAAAGCTTGCCATTCAGCAGGTTCTACATCAGGTGACCATGTACTAAAGATAACACTCGAGTTACTTCTCATCATAAGGTTATCACTCAAGCGCTTCACAAACGCTTCAAATTCTCATCGCTGCAATAAAGACAGGGTCTCCAAAATACTTCAAATACTATCACCATTGTTTGTACAACATTAATAAACTGAGTTTTGTACAATATTATACAAGTACAGTGTCAGATATATATTTTTCTTAGAAATAGCCAGATTGGCTGCTCTGTAGATTTATTGGTTGGACCTCTACAACCTTTCATATGTCTATTTTGACAGCTAACCTCACTTGGTCCTGCCGCAACCAGACGACTCAAAAATATAAATAAAGACATGAAACATCAATTCAAGTGATTAAATCTAAAATTTAAGCCATTGGCTCCTTAGCAGTATATAAAATTGTAACAGAACAATTCTTTTGCAAATAGCGTTTCTACAGAAATGGGTCAGGCACTCAACATTGTACCCATATTTCCCAAACCCAAATGATAAAAGAAATACTTATTAAGTGGACCGTATACAATAGTGAGCCACCAAACTATGATCTATAAGGAAACTATAAAGAGGTACTTTCAAATAAAAAGCATCAGTCAGACAAAGCATGATGCTAAATGATTTTCATCCATTAAACAAAAACAAAAAAAAAATTCTGCCCGAACAGAAAGGACATCAAATTACATGTATGCTAGACATCAAGTATCCACGCACATGTTAGACGTTGTGCCCTTGACTCGCTTGCTTTCAACATTGGTGTTGTTCTTGGCGTGCAAGAGCAACAACACCATGTACTGCATCAGATTGCAATACCTGTGATTAGCACATAATCATCAATAAAAACATGCACCTTAAGTAGGAAAAGAAAAAAATAACTAAATGTTAACAACATGGTAACAAATGCCTCTGAATTATTATACAATTCACTTAACTGCCTCAAGAAATAAAGATTTACATTCATCTAATTATTAGTTAGTAAGAACGAAGTGTCGTTAGATAAAGGATAGAAGTATCACATAGATGCTTGCATAAGCTACATAAATTTTTTTTAAGAAGATATAGGCTTTTTTAAATTAAGAGTAATATCCATAGTTTTATGAAAATAGAAAAAATAAATAAAAAATTATCAGCAGCCAAAGTATCATAGATATGCTTTCACAAGCTCTTTGTCTGTATCATTCAAATCAATAAATTAAATTACACTAATCTACAAGCTACATTTTTTTTCTTTATATATATGTTTGAATCCATTTACAAATTTCTCTCATCTTGCCACCTGCATGTGTTTAAAACTAAACTAAGACAATGAATCTATGTAAAATATAAAATTAAGTAGTGTTATGTATATGGATCTCAACAATGAATTACGGAAGATCTAATTATCATCCGACAATGACTTCATTGAGGTTGATCTTCTGGTGTGACTCATACTTGTGATGGTACTCGATGTAAATTGTGACCTGTACCATGAACAAATTATCATGCGTTATACCATGACCAAATTAAGCATGCAAACCTTAAGTCGATGATGGCTCTCGGAAGGGAAAGCCTCAATTGAAGCTGGCAGGTGTGGCAGCGGCAACCAGGACGGGCGTCGGTGCCGGTGGTGGTCTGGCGAGGCGGTGGGCTGTGAAGGCGGGTGGATCGGGCGTCAGCAGCGGCGGTGACCAGGTGGGGCAGGCGTCGAGCGGTGTGTCAGCAGCGGCGGCGGTCGGCCGGGGTGGGCACTCAGAGACCAGGGCGTGAATGAAGGCGCGGCGGCGGCCGGATGGTCGCGCAGGCGGCTGACAAATGGCGAGGTGCGGCCACCGGATCGTTTTCTATATCCTTTGATTCAACTATAGAAATGATCGTGTGCGTTGTGACGTGCGAGTTGCTTTGCTTTTGTGATCTCTCGTCTCTGCTGTTGATTCACGTTGTCCCATTTTGTTGTACTATCACATGGGTATCTTTG
Organism: Oropetium thomaeum; assembly: GCA_001182835.1. Classification (NCBI taxonomy): domain Eukaryota; kingdom Viridiplantae; phylum Streptophyta; class Magnoliopsida; order Poales; family Poaceae; genus Oropetium; species Oropetium thomaeum. Next base: position 2,441,821 of record LFJQ01000027.1, on the reverse strand, counting down.
TAACCGAGGTAGTGACATTGTGGATAAATAATAGACTTCTATACGGGCTACCTGCACCAACATACCAAAATAGGTACTACGGGAAACACATGCATCTAGGGTTGCATTCAACACCTGTCGACCTAAATGTACATCACATGACTCATATTCACTGATATAAAAGCAAACCTTTTAAAAACAATAGTGCACCGGGGCCTGTATTGTGGATGCTCTTCCTGGTCTGCAGCGGCGGTTTCTTCAGAAAACTCAGGGTCCACCTTGATGGCTACCTCGTTCACGTCGACGTCTACATGATGCAAGTGCGGAGGTGAAATCAGTCATTAGGAATTTCTCACGAAATTACGTGATTGATGGCAAATTAAAGAAATAGCATGGCCGGAAAATAAATTTTTACCTAAAACCAAGCTAAACGCTTTAGTAGCACCGAAACAAACCCTAATAGCTCTACTAAACAGTTTTTAATAAAGAGGGTTCATTCTAGGGTTTTACACCAAATTTTCCAGATTTTAATAATTGAAATTCAATTAACTAGATTTTTGGCCATTTATTGTTAATCAAATAAATCCTCAAAATTAATAAATTCAAATCATGAAGTTTTATATTTTTCATAAAAACTGCATTTTTCACTGGTTCCAGAACAGTTGGACTTTTATTTTTCCGAGTAAATTTTGATTTTTTATGAATTATTTAACTTCAGTTGAATTAAATGGATTTTTAAAAACAAGAAAAAGCCGAACCCCAGCTAGGGTTTTGCCCTAGCCCCGACCGGCGGTAGGCGGCGGCGCTACCGGCGACGGTGGACGGCGACGAGGGTACCGGCGACACGGGCTCGATGCGGGGAAGTCATTTGACTACGCCTTGACCGCCGGCGAGCTTCGGAACCCTAGCGGCGACGGGCGGCGGCATGGCCGTGGCGGCGGCCATGGCACGGCGGCGCTACGGTGCGTGGCCGGCCACGGAACCTTGCCGAAAATATTCCCCACGGCGTGGGGAAGCTAGAGGAAGAGGAAGGGGGTCTCGGTCATCACCGGAAGGTGGTGCTCACCGAGCGGCTTCTTTCGGTGGCGAGTACCGACGGCGGCGAAGCTCAAATTCCGGCGAACTTCGTTGCCAAGGGCGGTCGTGGGCTCGGAGATGGAGAGAGAGACCTGGGGTGCGTCGATTTGCGAAGGAAACGACGAGCTCCGGTGCACTGCGCACGGCGTCGTGGCACGGGCGCTCGATGGAGAAGACTGGAGGGAAAAGCAGGGAGAGAGAGCGGGTGAGAGGAGAGGAAAAACGGCGATCGAGGCGGCGACAAAGCGGCCGAGGCGTCGCTTTAAGCTGCGGCTCGCGCGCCGCGCGCGCCACACCGCCCATGCATGCTGCGGGGCTCTAGCCGCTCGGCAAGTGGCGGCTTGTCTCTGTTGTCGCTCGCGCAGGAGAGATAGAAGAGAAAGGGTGAATAGTCAACTTCGTCCTCGAACTATCGTCGAAGGCTCAGTTTCGTCCCTGAACTTTGAAAGAGGTCAAATTAGTCCTTGAAGTTTGAGTTTTGCTTCATTTTCGTCCCTGGTCTGAGCTATTCGGTCATGTCACCATGCCATGTCATTCTTGGGCACCTAAATGACTCAATTACCCTCTCGAGGCTGCTGCGCGCTCGCGCATTTCACCCCACTCTCCCCAGCCTCGCGGTACAGACGACTGCCGACGGCACCTCCGGTCGCGCGCTCCGGCACGCGCCGCCTCTCCGGGGCCGCGCTCGAGCACCAGCCGCCGAGGCAGCCTCCGACCCCGCGCTCGAGCACCAGCCAGCCGTCGAGGCAGCCTCCGACCCCGCGCTCCAGCACGCGCCGCTTCCGGGCCGCGGTCGATCCCCATCCACCGACGTCGCCTCCGTCCTTGCGCTTCAGCCAGCGCCGCCTCCAGGGCCGCGGTGGAGCCCCAGCCGTCGACGCCGCTTCCCGGCCGCGGTCGATCCCCATCCACCGACGCCGCCTCCGTCCTTGCGCTTCAGCCAGCGCCGCCTCCAGGGCCGCGGTGGAGCCCCAGCCATCGACGTCGCCTCCGTCCTCGCGCTCGTGCCCCACTATCGACAGCGTGCTCCTACTCCGTTGCATCAACCGCCGGCGTGGATCTCGTTTCCGGCTGCCCTGCTCCTCGTTTCCGGCTGCCCTGCATCAACCGCCATCAGAAAGGTAACAAGATCTAGCTTGTTAACGTTTCAATAAATTTTCTCTTGCTTTTTCTTTGACTTGATATGACTATGGAGCACTTGGTGTAGGCATAGAAAAATGGGGGATTACTGAGCTTATTGGAAGTGAAACAATCTGCTGTAAATTTCATCAATGATACGTGAGTTATTGGAGATACTATCAACTTATTCCTTGTATTTTACGGTCATGTTATCTCTGAACTGATTCTACACTCTATGTGCAGGCTACCGACTACCTTAGCTCTGCAATTCAAACCACACCACATTGCTGCTGGGTCTCTCATTCTTCCAGCTAAGTTTCACAACATTAGACTATCTTCTGAGGCAGGAAAAATATGGTGGCATCAATTTGAGGTTACTCCAAAGCAATTACAAGGTCAGTGTTATCTATGGAGTTCTTAATTTCTTTTGGCATTCATGGAACCATAGTCATTTACTTCTCAATACCTTCAGTTTGCTGTCATTTCTGACAGTCTGCTACACTTGGCAGTTGTTTTGCAGCAAATGACAGAGTTATTATTTCAGAAAAAAGACCCATCCTCCATGGGTCCTGATATCAAACCCACTACGATTCCAACATCAATGGTTGAAAAGCAGATGATAAGCACCCCAAGTCCTGATATGAAGCCACCTCCTACTCCAACCTTTATGGATTGATAGCAGATAACAAGCACCCAAGGTCCTTCTCTGAAACAAGCACAATCTTCAAGTAAACGAATAAGCAACAGCTATACGGTGGCTTCTAGAGGCCTTCATGTGGACAGTTCGTCAATCTGCGATTCAGCAAGGGATGAGCAGAACACTACACTTCGAGTGCACATATCATAGCTTGAATATTGCCACTGTTGATCAGAGGTCAGCGAACAATCTTCCTGGGGAACTTTGAAGGCTGATCATGGTTACCAGGTGTCTACTGGACCAAAAGACACGAGCACGACCAGTATCAAGGACTTGACCACACAGAAAAGAAGAATTCAAGAGATTAGAGGGTTCCCAGCTGCCGACAATATATCTGACCAAGGTGCTTGGACAGGGAGGCAACTTAGAAGTGTAATTGTTATTGAAACAAACTCATCTTAGAAGAGGCAGAAAGTAGAGAGGGGATGATTTTCTTTCTTCTCTTGTTCCCTTATGCATAGGAGATCTGTAAAGTGTACTGAGCTTGCAATGAAATGGCAACAGGCGGATTGATGTCTCAGTAATATGGGATGACATTCTCAGACAGTAATGTTCTCAGGCGCCCCCTATCAATCAATGCCATTTCCCTTTTAGCTACAGAGAAATGCTACTCTTATGAATGTTAGATTAAAGAATAAAAAAATTACAACATTATTGATCTGATGCTTGCCAACACAATTAAATGTTTCCATAAATCCAAAAAAACAAGTTTAAACAAGCTCACATGTTCAAAATAAAATGAGTACACGAAGCACAACATTCAGACATGGTCATTGCCTACTACGGAAAGGCGCCTTACTAAAACTGAACGATGCTCTTGTCCAATTACACGAGATGGTCTCCAGATTTTTTCTGAGAGCTGCTACTTTGGCCTAATTTCCCACGTCCTAATGAGGTGGATTGGATATTTGCACTTGCTTGGCCACCGGTTACATTGATGGTTGCTTTTGCAGCAGCACCATGACGACCAGCGGTAGTTTCAATCACAACAGAGGCACTCCCACCAGCTGCCGCCTTTGCAGATGCTTGAGCAGTGGATTTAGATCTTCCAAAAGACACCATCTTCCTCTTGTGACCAGACTATAAGAAACATTTGAAAATATTTCAGAGGACAGTTTACTAACTCGAAAGAAATCAATTTGAGAAGTGCAGTTTACTAACTTGAAAGAAATATTTCAGAGGACGGTTTACTAACCTGAATGAATGAAGAAGTAGTTCGCTCACTGTAGTACATTCCATATCCCTCAGGCGTTTTGCTCTTACTTGATTCACTGTTGGAAGTTGATGCTGGACGCTTTCCTCTAGATTGTTTGGATTGTGCAGGTTCGAGGGCCAATGGCGTTGTACTTGTCTGACTTCCAGAACACAATGCCCTTGGAGAAGATGCACCATGGGAATTGCCCCGCTTTGGTGGTGGAGCATGTGAGGCTGAGTCCTCCATCTGTATGAAACAAAATCAGTGATGACGTTAAGAAAACAATATTTCTAGTCTTAGATATAAGTTAGTGGTTGAGTTGAGAAAACAAAATAAAAATATATAAACACCGTTGTCAATGGGCATTTTCTAGCGTTGTGACCCTCTCCCTTGCAGCGACCACATTTGATTTTAGTTCCAGTCTTAGATGACTTCGTGCTTGATCTTCTTTGTTCGGAAGGATCTTTCCTCCTATTTTTCTTTGGACGACCTGGCATCTTCTTCACTCTAGGAGGTAAAGGTCTAGGATTTGGAGATACAGGCCATGCTGACTCATGCTCCACAGGTTGCAAAACATGATGATACGTCCTTTTGTATTGGTCAGTAGAGAAACACATAGCTAAATAATTATTTGGCTCATCAGACATCTTGAACAAGGAAGCACATGTATGCTGACATGGAATTCCAGAAACTTGTCAATATCTACAAGAGCATGTCTTTTTTTTTAGATCAACTGTAAACTTCCATTTCTTCTCCCTCACTTCAAAGCCAGCATCACCATTCCACAAGACATGACAAAATTGGGTTGCATGTCTTATTTTTATGACCTTTCTTAGGATGTTGGGACATATTGGCATTACCCACCTCTCACTGTTGCTCCTGTTCTCTTGTATCCTTCTTGTCACCTGGATCCTTATATCTTCTAACATGGTTATGATAGGTTTGAACCTTGCTTCTATAATCCAACTCATTTTTTTTTCCACTGATTCACAATTTGATCCATTCCTGAACCAAGCCCTACACCAATGTATAGGATCTGTTTTCTGCAAGTCATCCCATCCAGCAGGGGTTATACGTGCTAGCTTAGCCTTGTAATGGTTAAACAACATCTCATTTAAAGCCCTTGCAATTTTCCAAAATCTCTTCTGGAACTCTTGTAGCCTATGTCTTTTTCTCCAGTTAGCATAAATGTGCCTTGCACACATTCTATGCTCATCCATTGGAAATAGGTCTTTAACGACTCTAAGCAAACCCTGCAAGTAATCAACAGCCACCTATGACATCAGCACATAATTCACAAAATTTCAGTGACAAAATGGAATACAAATTCTGAATAAAAATTACCTTTTGTTGGTCTGTGAGGAAAACCCATCCATCAGCACCATATGGGATGTTTAGATCCTTCTGGAGGTGTCCAAGAAACCATGCCCATGAGTTAAGATTCTCATATTCAACAACAGCCCAAGCTATGAGGTAAATTTGATTATTTGCATCCCTTCCAATAGCTGACAGTAGCTCTCCTTTCATCGGACCCTTTAGGAAGCAGCCATCAAGCCCAACCACTCTTCTGCATCCTTCTAGGAATCCCCTTCGACATGCATCCAAGCAAATATAAATTCGTTGAAACACATGGTCCTCTTCGTCTGGATCAAGAGCAACATGCACACTACTTCCTGGGTTACTTCGCTTCAACTCAAGAGCATAGTCAAATAACCTTGAGTATTGACAACTCTGAGAATCCATTACCTTCCTCATAACACTTGCTTTTGCTCTTTTAACCATTGTGATGGATACATCCACACCCATATCTTCTTATATTGTTTCTTTCAGTAATCTAGCCTTCCATGCTGGATTTGCCTTAATAGTGCCCTCATACTTTTCACACAACCTTTTTGTTGACAATCTTTTGTTTTTCAAGTCAGGGCAGCATGCATGATTCGGATTATATGTTACAATCTGAAACCAATCACTCCTTGAGTTGTTCGAAGCATGTATAACCCAGGGGCAACCTTTCCACCTACAAACAGCCCTAAGCCTTTCATTGTCATTCTTAACAAACCTGATATTTACCTTCATCTTTAGTGCATACCTTTCTATTGCATCCTTCAATTGACCCTTACCTCTGAAGCACATATCCACAGCAAAGTGGGGAATCTCAGCACGACTATCAAATATTGGAAACCGACACTTCCTCCTCTTTGCACCACCATCACTGTCATCATCATATGAGGCATCTGCATCTGAATCAAAGTATAAAAGACCACCTCCATTTTCATTAGCTTGAGTCATGGTGCTTCCATCCAGCCCTTGTGGGAGGTCCAATGAAATTGGGGTGTCTAATGGAACATCTCCTCTCTTATTCATATTTGAAATGAAATCCTTGTACGTATTTCTTATCTCCCTTGCTTCATCATCCTCATCAGATGTAAAGCCTGTACAATCAACATCACTCTCTAATTCTTCTTGCTCATCTGGTTCACTTTGGTTATTCTCTTCTTCATTCTCATTATTTAATACATCCAAATGCATGATGTTGTCCTCTCGAAATAAATCAAACACAACTTCGTCTCCATATTGTGTCTCAGTTTGATCAGTGCCACGCCAATCCACATCAATTAGTTCAGTGTATATGTCTACAGTTCCAGCAGATCCTATAGCATCAACCATGTCCAAACATGACTTGTCATCTACAAGCATCCTCATTCCAGGGTGCACTGCAGCACCAGATGGTAACCAATACATTCTAACCGATCTCTGAAAAGTTGTATGGTCCATAAGATGGGCTTCTAGCTCCGGAATCGATATTTTATCCTTTTCTATATGCGATGTTCCTTCATCCCCATTACAATATTGCAATTTTGACCCCTCAAAAATGAACTGACCATTGAAAAAGAAATTGACAGCAAATACCTTGTAATCCCCCATTTTTCTATGCCTACACCAAGTGCTCCATAGTCATATCAAGTCAAAGAAAAAGCAAGAGAAAATTTATTGAAACGTTAACAAGCTAGATCTTGTTACCTTTCTGATGGCGGTTGATGCAGGGCAGCCGGAAACGAGGAGCAGGGCAGCTGGAAACGAGATCCACGCCGGCGGTTGATGCAACGGAGTAGGAGCACGCTGTCGATAGTGGGGCACGAGCGCGAGGACGGAGGCGACGTCGACGGTTGGGGCTCCACCCCGGCCCTGGAGGCGGCGCTGGCTGAAGCGCAAGGACGGAGGCGGCGTCGGTGGATGGGGATCGACCGCGACCCGGAAGCGGCGTCGACGGCTGGGGCTCCACCGCGGCCCTGGAGGCGGCGCTGGCTGAAGCGCAAGGACGGAGGCCGCGTCGGTGGATGGGGATCGACCGCGGCCCGGAAGCGGCGCGTGCTGGAGCGCGGGGTCGGAGGCTGCCTCGGCGGCTGGCTGGTGCTCGAGCGCGGGGTCGAAGGCTGCCTCGGCGGCTGGTGCTCGAGCGCGGCCCCGGAGAGGCGGCGCGTGCCGGAGCGCGCGACCGGAGGTGTCGTCGGCAGTCGTCTATACCGCGAGGCTGGGGAGAGTGGGGGTGAAATGCGCGAGCGCGCTGCAGCCTCGAGAGGGTAATTGAGTCATTTAGGTGCCCAAGAATGACATGGCATGGTGACATGGCCGAACAGCTCAGACCAGGGACGAAAATGAAGCAAAACTCAAACTTCAAGGACTAATTTGGCCTCTTTCAAAGTTTAGGGACGAAACTGAGCCTTCGACGATAGTTTGAGGACGAAGTTGACTATTCACCCGAAGAGAAGCAGAGAAGGGGAGGAAAGGGATGGTTGCCCAGTGGGTTCCACTGGTGATTAATTTTTTTTGAGGAAACCCAAAAATTTAACAAAAATTCTAGGAATTTGAAAAGAGCCCAAAGCTAAGTTTTCAGAATTTAAATAGAGTTTAAAATTTGAATTTAGCAAGGTTTAGATTTAGAATTTAATTTTTGACTAGCCTTTTAATTTCGCGAGAATTTCTTGCAAGCTTTAAATTCTTCTTTGGTCCAATGAAAAAAAATTCCTTTTGAACAAATACCAGGATTTTTCTTAATTAATTTAATCTTTGAATTTTTGATACTTTCTTTGCAATTGATTAAATTTCTTTTGACCTGAAAAGAAAACGAAGCGCTACAGAAATTGTGGTATCCTTCTCGTCGCGGCTTCCTAATGTTGCATATTCTGTTTTTTTTTTTCAAAAAAAGAAGCTCATTCAATGAAAAGAAGATTTCCCTTTTTCATCTCAAAACAAAAAAAGGTTGAAAGTCTTTCTGAAGAGACGGACTCAACATTAGGCCGATTCTTCTCGAAATTATGTAGCCCATCAAGTTACTGCTGGGCCTGATTGGTGGATTTCGAGGCCTATTGCTCCTTTCGGTCTGCTGATGATGCAGCCCTAGCCAGGCAGAAACTCACGGACGGCTCAGATCGAGCGTTGCAAGGATCACCACTCTTTGCTACGGTACATAAAGAGGCACCCGTCTGACTCCGCCTGCCCTCTCGTCCAGAACCCTAGCTCCCCCGCGCCGCCGCCGCCGCCTACCCAGCGCTCGAGCTCCTCGCCGCCCGCGAGCTCGCGCCTCAACGCAGCCATGAAGGTAAGCGGTCCATCCCTGTGTTCTACTCACGCAAATGAACAGGCGCTTGTTTCCCATGTTCGGGTCTTCACTGGATATTTAGTGTCTCATTCGTTTGTATTTTATCTTTGGTGATTGCAGTTCAACATCGCGAACCCAACCACCGGGTGCCAGAAGAAGCTCGAGATCGATGACGAGCAGAAGCTGTGAGTACTAAACGTCCTCAATTCGCGGTAGCCGTTTCATTTCCTTTGGATCCGTGGGAGCTGGGTTTACATTGTCATTAGCTTTTACTGGGGCTTATCGGTTCTTAGACCTTGGTGATACGTTTTCCTTTGGTCTTTATAACTAGATTATCCCATGGGTCATTTGATTACGTAGATTTTTCTGGTTAAGTGCCGCCTTTTTGCCAACCAGTAACGCATTTGATTGCAAAGATTCTTAAACTCTAGATCGTGATTTTGTATCATTCTTCTGGGACATGACATTTGAATGCTAGGATGTTGACATTAGCTGGTAACAATGAACCTTCGCATGCTTAATCAGTGATTCGTAAATACATTCACGTCTAGACACCCGCTATAAGGCTTGGTGGTGGATTAGTAGGTTGTGGTTTGATAATATTCTTTTCCATATTGGAAGACAAATATATGTTCAACCCTTGTTATGCTGGATTGTATCTTTGGCAACTGGATTTCCCTGGTGCACTTCATTATGCAAAAATGAGAAACATGCCTTTTTGTTAGTTTAACTACATTGTGTGTTTTTATATGTGCTGCCTTTTCAATTGGATTGCTAATGTAATCCTATAAATATGCAGGCGTGCCTTTTATGACAAAAGGATCTCCCAGGAAGTCAGTGGTGATGCACTGGGCGAGGTAATCTAGTGACTGCTTACTCCATTTTCCTAGATCAAACATGTGCAGAATTAATCTCTCTTTGTTTTGCAGGAATTCAAGGGTTATGTCTTCAAGATCATGGGAGGTTGTGACAAGCAGGGCTTCCCAATGAAGCAAGGAGTGCTGACCCCTGGACGTGTCCGGCTTTTGCTCCACAGGGGTAAGAGACTTGTATTTTGTTATCGCATACACTATGTCACTTCTGTTTTCTATCATGCCCTTAGGGTTCGTTTCTGAATTCTTGTTTTTAATTCTGCAGGCACCCCATGTTTCCGTGGGTATGGCAGACGTGATGGTGAGCGCAGGAGGAAGTCTGTTCGTGGTTGCATTGTCAGCCATGACCTATCTGTTATCAACTTGGTGATTGTCAAGAAGGGTGACAATGAACTTCCTGGTCTGACTGACACTGAGAAGCCCAGGATGAGGGGACCCAAGAGGGCCTCCAAGATCAGGAAGCTCTTCAACCTTTCCAAGGATGATGATGTCCGCAAGTATGTCAACACATACCGCAGGACATTCACTACCAAGAATGGTGAGTTTACCGTACTTTTTCAGCTTTGTTGCCATAGTTTTCTGTTTCTTGCATCTGGTTGTTTTATTCTGTAGTGTTTTTTAGGGATTTTTTATTGTGTACTGTTGATAATGGCAGCCTCATTTGTATTGTTGATATGCTTGATATATTGGAATTGAAATGAGTAAGTCCCCTTTACCTGAATTATTGATTTTGAAATTGTCTACCTGTGCAGGCAAGAAGGTGAGCAAGGCACCTAAGATCCAGCGCCTCGTGACTCCAGTGACCATCCAGAGGAAGCGTCGCAGAATTGCTGAGAAGAAGAAGAGAATTGCCAAGAAGCAGTCCGAGGCTGCTGAGTACCAGAAGCTGCTTGCCCAGAGGCTCAAGGAGCAGAGAGAGCGTCGCAGCGAGAGCTTGGCAAAGAGGAGGTCCAAACTCTCTTCTGCCGCTAAGGCTTCTGCCACCACCGCTTAAGAATGTTCAGAGCTTGAGATGTTTTAAGGACCACCTATGCCTAGCTTTGAGGACCATCATGCGCTATGTTTGGATCAGTCGACCTCGACTTAGCTTTCTATGAGTAATTGTGCAATTTTGCATGGATGTTTTTTTATTGTGAAAATTGGATCGTCAGCCTTGTTTTATTTTGCCCGTGCTACAGTATGCTAAGCTATATGCGTTCGCACGTTTATGTTACATGTGGTGCTGTCTTAACTTAGGAAAGATGGCTACCTGGTCATCATCAATTCATCATTATCTATTTCGAACTCTTGCACTGATATATTTCTCTTCGTTCTTAAACTTCGACTTCGACCCACACCGATGAACCCTCATCGTGCGAGTTCCAACCTTTCAGTTTTCTGATTTATCAATAATAGTTTTCCGTTCTCTCAAAATTGGTTCTGAGGAGTGAGGATATAGAAGCAGCGCTGAGACTTCTCCTGCCAAATGCCAAGGTGGTCCGGACGAACGCTTAGGCAGCCGGACTCATCATATGCTCCTCTTGGATTTAGTTGCAACCCAACCGAGTTGACTGCGGACCACTCATTCCTTTCAGGCTCTAGCAGCCTCTCCACCCTTCCTCGTCTCCTCCCTTCATCCAAACCCGGACACGCCACAGCTTCTATCGCCGCAACCGCAAGTCCACCTCGATCTCCCCTCTCCTTTCCCACGTGTGGGGCGGCGATCCATCAACACTCGGCACTGGTTTCTTCTTCCATCCTCGGTGTGTAAGCCTGCCCCTTGCTTTTCTTGAACGATTATTTGGTGCTCTTTGTGCTGTAGCATCTTGTATTAGGCTCTTCTATCTATTACCGATGCTCCGGTTCCTCAATTTGTACTTGCTGGTATCTCGTCTTCATATTGTAGTATTGCTAATATCGGTTTATTATTGTGACCAATGTTTCTATAAGAGGATGGTGATTCTTGCCAAGCTTGGGACTCCGAGCCCACCAGGTTAGTTCTGGCTCTAACCTTGTCTTAAGGATATACTAATTACTTCATGTTCATTTTTCTCTATGTATCAGCAGCTTGAAATTGTTAATGAATGCAGATTCAGTTTCTCTGAATGCATAGAAAATGCTATCCTTATTCGGTTGCTATAATAAGACTGTCCTGAACTACTTGGTTGCAGCTTGTTTGATTGACAGAAGGAAGTTGCTGTTGGTCCCTACAATTAGTGTCGGCATTGGCTCGTTTCAATACATGTTCGAGAAGGCAGCAGCAAAAGCTGAATTTGCAGACAGTGAGTATTTGATCAATGTTCCCTCGTTTATTGCTTTCCGAGCTGCTTAACCTAACTGACATAAAGTTGCATCATTCATATATACCTGATGGATAATGCATCTAAACTTACAAAAAAGGACTGTCTAAAATGATTCGTGCTGGAATAACTCATCGGAGTAAATTACCATATGTTTCAAAGTAAAGATTTGTTTTTATTAATGTTGATGTGCCTTTTTCATCCTGTTATGTTCAGATAGTCAGATTATATCAAGAAAAGATGCTGAAACGTATTTCTTAAGCAGTTTAGGGTTGTCCCTGTCATTGATAATCACAAAGAAGGCCATGTGGATTGTGATCCATCACTAGTAATTACATTGTGCAAAAGAAATTTATATCAGATAAAGAGAAACTGACCTTGAGAAAGTAATACCTTTGCTATTAACACAATACCTTAAATTTATTTGCTGTTGCTTTATGAAAAATGAAGTAGCTTTGGTGAGCCAGCCTTAGAGTTGATGTATAAAGCTTCTTCCAAGCTGCAGCTAGTTGAAGCTTGTTTAGGCGGAAGCACAGGCTTTATTCATATTCCAATTTCAGTGCCTGCACTTCGTGGGAAAGATTATGGAAAATCGAAAATGCGGTATCCAGATTACACCGAAACAGAGTCAGGCCTCCAGTACAAGGTGCCTACTTCACTCTCCATTGTTTCTACATAATTCTAAAATGATCAGGTGTTAATTCATTATTCACTTGGTAAAATACAGGACCTGCGGGTTGGTGATGGGCCTTCCCCAAAGAAGGGGGAAACAGTCGTGGTAGGTCCTGCATTTGGGGACTGTCTTTGAGTACATATGCCATGAACTTGTAGCTTTTTTCTTTGAGGACGCACGTTCGAATGTATCCGTCTTTGTAACCTTATACGTAAATCTGTGCCAAAACAAAAGGTTGATTCTATTTTCTCTTTAAGGTTGATTGGGATGGCTATACAATTGGATACTATGGTCGCATTTTTGAAGCTCGCAACAAAACAAAAGGTGGTTCTTTTGAGGTACCCATTGCTATGAGAATGAAAATCTTTTATTAGAAAGCTAGTATGGCTGGAAGAAGTGTCTGGCAGATATTTGTTTAAATATGAATGAGCATGAAGTTTCTGGCACATAGGTCCTCACGCGCCCTTTGTCTAATTCATAGAGCATGAATTGTCTGCATTTCTAATTCGAATTCATATTTCTTATAATGTATAGGCTACTTCTCAATTATCAAATATTGCATGAAAGTGCATGTCCTCTAGTGTAAATTTTCTTGCCATTTCAATTTTGTTTATATCCATTCCTAATTGAAAATTGCAGGGTGGTGACAAAGACTTCTTCAAATTTAAGCTTGGATCAGGGCAGGTGCTTTACTGGCTCTTCCGATGCTGATTGCCTAGTTATTTTACACTACTAGCAACTTATACCACTTCCCAGTCCCAGAGAGTGCTATATTATCATTACCATAGATACTTTGCTACGACTTTTTTTTTTAATATCAACTATGAAGTATATGTCCTTTTGCAGCTCTAGATTCCTATCAGAATTTTGTTCAGTGCCTTTCTCATAAAGAGTTTTAAAAGCAGGTCATTCCAGCTTTTGAAGAGGCTATTCAAGGCATGGCTCCAGGTGGAGTTAGAAGGTAATGTGTCTTCCATATCCTGAGCCATGGCACAAGTAGTTCTCTATATCGAACAAGCTGCAAATATACTGTTATGTGATCCTACATTTCAGAATAATAGTACCACCAGAAATTGGATACCCAGATAATGACTACAACAAGTTGGGTCCCAAACCCACAACATTCTCGGTAAGACTTGTGCCTTTTTTTTACAAACTCTCTTCATCATTCTCTTGACTAAATAAAATTAAACTCCTAATATTTGTCTCCCAGGGACAAAGAGCTCTTGATTTTGTTCTACGGAATCAAGGATTGATAGACAAAACTCTACTGTTCGACATTGAGCTTCTCAAGATATATCCAAATCAGTAGCATACGTACGAGCTTCCTTGCAACGTGTTTATGGCTTATTAGCTTGCACTTCAGTTGTCTCTATTTGTAGTTTTTGATTCACTGACAGGCAATTTTTTGTATTTTGCAGGGAAATTCTTGTGATTATTTCAAGAAACGAAATTTTGAGCATCCTATTGAGAGCTATGGAAGACCAATGAACATAAGAATGCGTCTCGTGTAATTAGAGAAATCGATCACCCCAAGTGTAGCGTCCATCTGTCTCATTTATATCAAATTGAAGAGTCATAACAAATCACATGACAACTGAGATTAACACAAAATCAGTTGAGCGCAATTGTTACCAGTATTGTTTGCACGAGGTGAGAAACTCCACGAGCATTTCTTAGCTGAGATGTGTCGCAAGTAAAGCAATTACAAGCAGCCATCAGCGGATTAACTTATTGAGTTGATTAATTCCATCAAACAAGCTCATCCAGCTTTATTCTCTTTTTCCAAAAACGGCTAAACCACATCAAAGATGAAAAACATAGTAGTACAATAAACCTGCTAGCTACTATTATCCTCCACATGTACCTATATATCTCACGAAGCTTTGTGCCATGAGAACCAAACACCAACAAACGAACAAAAAGGCATCGGTCAAGGCCTTCAGGTTGCAACTATTCTACCCCGCTGTTCAGCTTCGCCGTTTAGAAAGCCAGTGGAGGCAGTGGCAGGATGTTGTTGAGCCCAGACCGCATCCTCCTCTTCCTGAGCCTCTCGGCGATGATGAAGGCGAGCTCCAGAGACTGGGATGCGTTCAGCCTTGGGTCACAGTGTGTATGGTAGCGGTCACTCAGGTCATCAAAGGTCACAGTCCGTGACCCACCAATGCACTCGGTAACATTCTGCCCAGTCATTTCCAGGTGGATACCTCCTGGGTGGCTTCCTTCTTGGTCATGCACGTCAAAGAACGCACGCACTTCAGCCTGTTAGATATGGGAAAGTTGATTATCAGTTCAAGGTAACAGTTGCGATTGCAAGTCCAGGATGGAAATAGTCCTGGGTAATCTATAAAACACTTCAATGTAAATACTGATTAAATAAACATGGAACTGTACAAAGGCACTGGTTGACCCAATTCATCAATCAAATACGTCAATGGATGGAAGGACATCAGGCAACGGCAGTATCATAGCATTATCACAAAAGCAGATGCAGAGTATGAATAGAAGAACAAAGAGACAATTTAACAAGATCCTTCGACCCAAGTCCAGACAAATATTGTAATCTTAATTGAAATACTTCTATTAAATCTCAGAACTGGCACTCTCTTCCTACAGAGGATGACATGCCAAAAAGTCTCACATTCTTACGAAGAGAACACCAGAATAAAATTTTAGATGACAACTATTTGAGAACAGAAAAATTTATATGAATGCACACTGAACCTCCTAATTTATTGGCTGCTAGAGAGGAAAAAATGCGCAAGTACTGAGTGCAAGGCAACTCACCAAAATGTTGTCAAATGGACGCGTCTTCAAACCACATGGGGCCTTGATGGTGTTTCCATGCATGGGATCAGTAATCCAAGTGACAATCTGTCCAGCATTGCGGACAGCACGAATGAGGTGAGGCAACTTCACCCTCATGTGTTCTGCCCCCATTCTAGTAATTATGGTGATCCTTCCAGCCTTGTTTGTTGGGTTCAAAATCTCAATCAATTTCACCAAGTCATTGGGATTCATTTTGTCACTCACCTAAATTTCACAAATTACAGATTAATTTCAGTACGCATCCACAAGGACACTGACTTCAATATCAAAATTTAACCTGACCAATACAATATGGACTTAAACTGACCTTTATGCCAAGAGGGTTGGCAACACCACGGAGGAATTCGACATGAGCCCCATCAAGTTGGCGAGTGCGTTCACCAACCCACAACATGTGGGCTGAACAATCATAGTAAAGGCCGCTTGTGGAGTCCTCACGGGTAAGAGCCTGCTCGTATGGCAATAGAAGGCATTCATGAGAGGTCCAGAAGTCAGTTGTCGTCATTATCGGGTGGTCAGCCGTAAGCCCTGCTGCAGTCATGAATCCAAGAGCCTCATCCACCCTATGGGCCAATTCACGGTACCTATATATCATCCAGTAAAACAAAAACTCAAGCCATCAGACAATGATATTTATTGACCATTTGCAGACAAAATTTCAAAAATTAACAAAAAGTAGATTTACAGAGCATATAGTCATGTCACTGTAGTTACCAGTGAGGTACTCTTATTGATAGTTATATAAATCTTCACCTACAAATTGGTGTTTTAACACTGTAATGGTGACTTGGTGGGACTTAGGTGCAAGATCAAATTGCCAGTAAAAGCCAAAGACTTAGCCGAGACGTACATTATGATGACATTTTATTGATTAAATCAATATTTTGAAGGATTTTGAAGGACATGATATTCAGTAGCTGTCTGAAAGAGATTCGTTTTCAACATGACAGCAACATACCAACCTCCACACCAATAGTGCTGCTACTAAAAATCTTAGCAAAAGTGATGAATTCTCACCTGTCACCCTGCTCGTTGTGATCCATGAAATCGAGATTCCACTGCGTGACGCGCTGCATGGCAGCGTAGCCTCCCGTGGCGAAGGCGCGGAGCAGGTTGAGCGTGGCGACCGACTGCGCGTAAGCGCGGATCATCCTCTGCGGGTCCGGCACGCGGCTCTTCTCGGTGAATTCGTCGCCGTTGACGTTGTCGCCCCTGTAGCTCGGCAGCTTCACGCCGTCCCTCTCCTCGAACGCCTCGGACCTTGGCTTGGCGAACTGGCCAGCCATCCTCCCCACCTACCATGAGAAAGGAAAGGAAAAAAAAATCAGATCAGATCTCCTGGAATCGCCATGGCTGATTGAGTCAGTTTGGTGTTGAACTGGATGTGACTCGGTACCTTGACGACCGGCACCTGGCCGCCGAACATGAGGACGGCGCCCATCTGGAGCAGGATGCGGAAGGTGTCACGAATGTTGTTGGCGTGGAACTCCTTGAAGCTCTCGGCGCAGTCTCCGCCCTGGAGCACGAAGGCGCGGCCCATGGCGGCCTCGGCGAGGCGCTCCTCGAGGTGGCGCGCCTCCCCGGCGAACACGATGGGCGGGAACGTCTCGATCGTCTTCAGCACCGCGTCCAGCTCCTCCTGGCTCGGGTAGTCCGGGAGCTGCAGCGCCTTCTTCGACTTCCAGCTGTCCACCGTCCACTTCCCCGCCGGCGCGGGAGTCTTCTCCGGCGCCACGACCGTCGGGGTCGAGGTCTTCGCGGCGGCCGGGACGGGCCCGTTGCTCTTCGACGGGTCGGCGGCGTGGACGGCGGCAATGGTCCGCCTCTTCATGGGTACGAACGCGGGGCGCGGCTGGGCCGCCGCCGCGGCGCCGGATACGGCCGCGGCCGCTGCGGCGCCGGCGGCGGAGTTGGTGGCGAGCGCCATTGCGGGGGTGGTAGAGATGGGTTGGTAGGGTTTGGGAAGGTGTGAGGAGTCGTGCGGGGCAAGGGCGTTCTCCTCTGAGGAAGTGGGAGCGACAGCGCCGGTATTTATCGGCGGCCGGCGAGCGGTAGGTGAGACTGTGATAAGCGCGCACGCTGGGTCGGGTGGGTTTGTTTGTTGGCGTCGAGGAGTAGGGAAGGACACCGGAAGACGGAAGGCGGCGAACGAGCGGAGGGGCAGTTCGGGAATTTCTCGGGCCGTGATCGGGTTGAAACGGGGATTAACTTTCCAGGCTTAGGTGACGTGTATGACAGATGGGTCCAAGTGGCGGTGTCGTCGGTTTATGACGGCGTGGATTGGTAGTCGGCTGGCCCGACCGAGCCCGCTTAGCTCGTGGAGCACGTGATAAGTGAGTAAAGGAGGAGAGCATCAACGAAGCGGCTCATAAACCGGCTTCCTATGCAGCCATCATCGGCTCGACTCATGGTCATGGGGTGGGGTGGCCTGCGTCGTGCCGGCAACAATACTCCATCGAGATTTTCTCAAAAAAAAAAGAAAAAAAAACAATACTCCATCGAAACAGTCATCTCATCGTCATCGACCCCCGAACCGAGAGCAAGCGATCGATCCTTCGTGAAAGTCAGCTGGGCTCGCGCCGATGTTGGTCACGAGCGTAGGTGGGGCTTTGGTTGGTGGCACGTACGGCCATCAGGGGATCCAGGACGCAACGCAATTATGTGGCCAAGTATGTGTGCGTGGCTCCCCGTCCGGCCACAAAGCACACCACCGCGAAGTGCAAGTGCGTGTTGGGTTGCACGAAACATGGTAGTAGTAAGATCGATCCCTTTTTCCTATCGATAGGATTGGATTGGATTTGATGGGGATTGGTCGTTCCTGAACTACGTCGAAGGACGTAGGAAACGCATAGTTGCATCACAATTTTTTTGTTTTTAAGTAAAGGAAGTGTGGTGCGTGTGTTACACTTTGATGGTCCACTCATTTAATTGTCGTAAACAAATCAAGTGCCATGTGTTGCATAGTGAAATTTGAATCATTAAGATTGATATGCCAATGCGTTGCAACTTGGTAGTAGTTGCTAACCATCTTTGACTCTGACGAGAGCTAAATCACCCATCAACCTAAACCACGGAAAGGACCTATCCACTTCCACGAAAGGAGGATGAGGATATGCCAAGCAAGTTGGTTGCACAAAAGGAGAAGCAACCGAGTACAAACATTTTATCGGAACAGAGCAATATATGAAAGCACAAACATTTATGCATGGGTTGCAATTAGAACTACAAACCGTTTGCGTTCAATGCTTTTTTTTTTGTTCAAAGAGTTTTGGATTTTTGTTAGTCGAGTGACGTAACCTGACGAACTTTTACAAATCCAAGAGTGTAACAGGCCAACGTTCGCACATTAGTGCCAACCCTACGGTACGTAGATTTTATTTTATTTTTTTAGAAAAATAAAAGGTTACACACATCAAGTTTGTACCTCGATCTGCCTTGGTTGTTCTTGTGACTGTCATTATTTGCCCCCTTGATATTTTGGTCATGTAAAACAGAGTATGTGATTGCTTCCCGTCATATTTTCTAGGACCGCATTAGGCCCGCAAGAGAGGCAGGTGCAGGCACATGAGCGCCGTCAGTCCCATCACCGTGAAGCCCCCTTTGGTATTTTGGTCATCTAAAGCAAGGCGGACTCTGAAGTCTGAAGAAGAACAAGACGAGAAAGAGAAACGACGCGGCTTCCCCGTCGCCGCTGCGCTGCAAGCAGAAGAGTTACGCTTGGCTTTCACCTTGCAGACAGCAGACTGCTGCCGCGTCCCGTCGTCGATCCGGACGACGCCGGTCGATCGGGGCCTCTCCTTCCTTCAGTCTTCAGAACCGCGAACCGGCCACGGAGAGAGAACCTTACTGGCTCCCCGGCCCGCACGGTAATCTCGTCTGGTAAACTGCCGCCAACCTACGCCGTTGTTACGACCGCACGTGAGCAACTGGAAATGGGAAGACTGGTCTGGTCTCTTTTTAATTCGGAGTAGTATGGTAGTATAGTACTACTACGTGGTGGATGGGCCGGCATGTTTGAACCTATGCGGCGACGACTTCTTGACCAGTCCGGATGCACTTGAGCTGCTGCTCCGCTACCACTACCCCTGGAATGGAATATGCTGGACTCGCTCCGACTCCGACCCGTTCCTCACCTACCCCCGGCGGCCCGGCCCCGACCATTCCCACGAGCACGAAAGCGACGCTCCAGCCTGCAGCGACCGAGGATCGCGCACGACCGGCTCAACAGCTATCTGTATCTCTTTCTGGCTGACGCACGAGCACGACGGCGTGCAGTGCAGAAACGTCGAGCCGAGCCACATGCCCGTCGCTTTGTTAGCCGTCTGGGTAGTGAGTGGGTGGTGGTAATCCATGCGGAAAACCGGTTTTCACGATTGCCCGGGCCAGGAAGATATGGCCCAGTCCTGAAACGTGACGGACTACTTTGGTGGATGATTTCCCGTGGCCGGATTAGCGAGTGGTACGGCTTGTAACGGAATGGGCTTCCAACCTCGTCCTGCCCTCCACGGCTAATGGACAACAACGCAGATCAACAGGCAACACGGACCACCCGGCAGAAGAAGAGCAGAGGGAAACGGTGTCTGTTCGCTCCTGAATTCGAATGCGGGGATATCACCTATGGTAGTTAACTCATTTGTGAGTTTTCAGCATTGTAGGGACTTCAAGTAACATAGCGGTTGGTCCGGTGGCACCCTAACTAGACGCAGGTACACAAGCTCAGATCACTTTCAAGTTTCACAGTACACAATAATTTGAACTTATGAGAGGCGCTAGAGGAAGACGTGTGCTTCGCAATTTAATTTACAAAATTTTAAAATTTCTTTGGATCATGCATCATCTCGTATGTCATACAAGAGACACGCTTTTCAGAGTCGGTTTCGAGGACAAATGGACGATCGATATTCGAAGAGTACACCCGGCCTGGTATTAGTGTACTTAATTAGTAGTACTCGCAAAAAAAAACTTAATTAGTAGTAGGTTGGATGTTAAAGGTCCAAGACTGTGTCTTTGAATTGTGATATATATATTTTTTGTTCTTCTTTAGACTGCTAAAATGACTTCATATGGTGTGAGATGCAAGTTGCGAGTTGGGGAGTAAGTACGAAACAGTTAAACGATACTGTGCAGGCGTCATTAATTAAAAATGGAGAGTAACATTTTATTTTTAGCTCTATAAGAAACGCATGTTGAATTGTCGACGTCGTCAATTAAAAACGGATAGGGGCCGGTGCTCTACATCGAGATGAGATATACATATATTGTGGTGGGCAATCATGTGAGCAACTTTTGACTTGTTGAATTTTTTAATTCATGTGTGGAGACATTTAGGAAGAAGCAGCAGTATTATGCAGCTGTTTTGGGCAGCTAGTTGCACTAATTAATTCACCGTAGTCCACACCACATCACGGCGAGCTAATCTCTCATGCCACCGTACCCATTTCTATACAGTACAAATCAAATTTCAAGACACCATGACCGACGGACAGTACAGACCAACTGCTGCTGCCTTCGTCTTCAGTTCTTCTTCCCACCATCTCTCACAACGACGACACAGCAGACAGCACACAACTTATTAGCCGGCAGAAGCAGTTCAGCAGGATACCAGCAACACAGCAAACATGTCGTCGGCGCCCAAGACCGCGCCGCACGTCCTACTCATCCCCTACCCGGCGCAGGGCCACGTGAACCCGTTCCTGAAGCTGGCCAAGGCCCTGCACGCGCGCGGCTTCCACGTCACCTTCGTCAACACCGAGTACAACCACGGGCGCCTGGTCCGCGCGCGGGGGCCCGGCGCCGTCGCGGGCGCCGCCGGCCTCCGGTTCGAGACGATCCCCGACGGGCTGCCCCCGTCCGACCTCGACGCCACGCAGGACATCTGGGCGCTCTGCGAGGCCACCCGGCGGACGGGGCCCGCCGCCGTCAGGGAGCTCGTCGAGCGGCTCGGCCGCACCAAGGGGGTGCCGCCGGTGACCTGCGTCGTCGCCGACGGCGCCATGGGGTACGCGGTGCACGTCGCCAAGGAGATGGGGCTGTCGGCGTACCTGTTCTTCACGCCCAGCGGGTGCGGGTTCTTGGCGTACCTCAACTTTGATCAGCTCGTCAAAAGAGGCTACGTGCCGTTCAAAGGTAACGATCGACGTACTTACTACTACTTAGTACATAGAAATGTTACTTGGACGATTCCCGAAACTTTGATCAGTTCGTAGTGGGTTCATTGTTGAATTGGTCATTTAGATTCTGGTTATATAGTTAGATTATGCTCGTGTTTGAAGCTCATCCCGATTCCCGAAACTTGCTCTCTTAGTCAAAGGTAGTACAGTTATCTTGGATTGGATTTAGTCAAAGGTGTTCGACTACTTAATATACTGTATTCCCCTAGTGACTACTTAATATACTTATCTTTGATTCTTGTTGAGAGAATCGTCATCTTTGATTGGATTTAGTGGCATATGTCATTGAAGTCAATCTTTTTCACTTCTATATACTGTATATCGAAAGGTAAATCTTGTGTAAAATAACACGAAGTGGCTTCAGGGTGTGCTGCACGTTTAAGTGAGTTCTCGTAGTTTTGTTTGTACTGTTGAATACTTTTCTATGTGATCTAGTCACGAATCTAGAATAAATGAGGAGGGGTAGTGGATCGATGGATGAACATATCAGATCCGGACGCGACGGGCACAGAAGAGGTACTCGCTCTGTCGTTGGCGGCCATGGCGCTTGTCTCGTGGTCGTCGGCGATGAAGAGGTCCGGGACGCCGGTGGTGCTTCCCGTCGCTTGCTGCGCCTCTCTCTAGATCGGTTAGGGTTCTGTGTGAGTGGGTTGTGGCAGCGACGAATCTCGTGTCTCGTGCCCCGACCCCACTCCTCTACTTTTTATATGGCGCAGTGCGACAGGGGCCCACCAGCCAGTTGGGCTGGGCGCCCCCGATCAGGGCGCGGTAAAGGAGTCCGATCCGGTCACGTTGGTGACTGGATCGGCCCTTTTGAGATCAATATCTAACATTCTCCCCCTTGATCTCACTTTGTCATTTCCTCTATCTTTTCCCATTGTTTCACAGATTTACCCAATAAGCATGTTTCATCGTCACAGTTTTATTACCGATAGATTCCACAGCTATGATGAGCATTTCTGTTTAACAATAGGTAACCTTTTTTGGGCCCTATTTAGTCCTGAGATCATAGGCTTTCCCTTAACCCCATGCCGGCTACATGTTCCTTGAACAAGTTGGAAGGAAGGCCTTTCGTTAGCGGATCCGCGAGCATTTTCTCTGTACTTATGTGCTCGAGACTGATTTGTTGACCTCAGACTTTATCCTTCACAACATAATACTTATGTCAACGTGTTTGGCAGCACCACTTGACTCATTGTTGTAAGCATACTGTACTGCGGGTTCATTATCGCAGTATAACTTTATTGGTCGTTCAATAGTATCGACTACTTTTAAACCGGGTACAAATTTCTTTAACCAATTCACCTGCCCTGTAGCCTCATAGCATGCTATAAATTCAGCATACATTATGGATCCCGCAGTGATAGTCTGTTTTGAGCTTTTCCATGAAACAGCTCCTCCTGCGAGAGTGAATACATATCCGGATGTTGACTTTGTATTATCTCTTGCAAAATCAGAATCTGTATAACCCACTATCTCTAGTGAGTCAGATCTTTTATACATTAACATGAGGCCTTTTGTTCCTTGCAAATATCGCAGTACTTTCTTTACTAAATTCCAGTGCTCAATGCCTGGATTACTTTGAAATCTGTCAAGTAACCCGGTGACAAAGGATAAGTCAGGGCGTGTGCACACTTGCGCATACTGTAAGCTTCCTACAGCAGAAGCATATGGTACTGTTTTCATTCTATCGAGCTCGTATTGATTTCCGAGACATTGTCATATCCCATATCTGTCGCCCTTGACTATTGAGCAGGTGAAGTACTGCAATTGTACATATTGAATTTCTTCAATACTTTTTCTATATATGTCTTTTGGGACAGCCCCAAAGAATATTTTCTTCTATCTCGGTGAATTTCTATGCCTAAAACATATGAAGCTTCACCAAGGTCTTTCATGTCAAACTTTGAGGACAGAAATTTCTTTGTCTCATGCAGTAGAATGACATCACTACTGGCCAATAGGATATCATCTACATACAGAATCAGGAAAATAAATTTTCCCTTTTTGAACCTTGCATAAATGCAATTGTCCTCAATGTTTGCCTCAAACCCAAATTCTTTTATTGTTCTGTCAAACTTCAAGTACCACTGTCTTGAAGCTTGTTTCAATCCATATATGGATTTCTTTAAACGACATCCCATATTTTCTTTTCTTTCCACAACAAAACCTTTCGGTTGTGCCATGTAGATAATTTCATCTAATTCCCCATTTAGAAATGCTGTTTTAACATCCATCTGATGTAACTCTAAGTCATAATGTGCCACTAGCGCCATTATTATTCTGAAAGAATCTTTACAAGAGACTGGAGAAAATGTCTCATTGTAATCAATTCCTTCTCTCTGTGTAAAGCCTTTCGCCACGAGTCGTGCCTTGAACTTTTCTATATTCCCTCCAGGACCATATTTAGTCTTGTAGGCCCATTTACAGCCTACTGTTTTGGCCCCTTTAGGAATTTCATCAAGAACCCAAACATCGTTGATGTCCATGGATCTCATTTCATCTTTCATGGCTTCCAACCACTGTGATGAGTTAGCGTTTCTCATAGCCTCTTCATATGAGGTAGGATTGTCCTTCATATGAATTTCTTCTGTATCATATACTTCATAATCTTTATGGATAGCCGATCTCCTGTTTCTTTGAGACATTCTAGTGGCTTCCATGTTTGGCACATTCTCTACCTGAGGCTGTTGTGCAACCTCCTGGTTTGGCACACTTTCTGTCTGAGGCCGTTGTTGCTCCCCTTCATCTGTGGTAGTAGTTTCTGTCGGATCCTGAGGAATAAATTCCTCATTTTCCATGTGGGAACTAACAACGGATGATGGAGGTGCAGCATCATGCATTGCAGGATCATCACGTAGGTGGTGAAAAGAATGGCTCTTGAATCATCGGAGTGGGCACACATACCCGCTTCTCCTCAAGGTCAATTTTCCGTCCCACCATACTCCCCCTCACCATGTCCTCCTCTAAGAAGACAGCGTTTCTCGTTTCTACAATCTTTGTATATCTGTCTGAGCAGTAGAAACGATAACCTTTTGATCTTTCAGGGTAGCCAATAAAATGGTAACTGACTGTTTTGGGATCCAGTTTTCCAAGATTTGGGTTAAACACTTTTGCCTCTGCCGGACTCCCCCACACACGGAGATAATCTAGCGAGGGCACTCTGTCTGTCCATAGCTCATACGGTGTTTTAGGCACCGACTTGCTTGGTACTCTATTGAGAATATGAACGGCGGTTTTTAACGCCTCCATCCATAAACTCAATGGTAACTCAGAGTAGCTCATCATGCTGCGCACCATGTCCATCAAGGTACGGTTGCGCCTTTCAGCTACTCCATTCTGTTGAGGTTGACCCGGTACAGAGTACTGAGCCACTATTCCATTTTCCTGTAAGAACCTTGCAAAAGATCCTGGGGCTTGTCCATAAGGTGTATGTCGACCATAGTACTCCCCCCCACGGTCAGACCTTACTATTTTAATCTTTAAATCATGTTGATTTTCAACTTCTGCTTTAAATATTTTAAATTTATCCAATGCCTCTGATTTTTCTTTAATTGGATAAATATAACCATATCGGGAGTAATCATCTGTAAAGGTTATGAACGAATCATATCCATCTATGCTTTTCACAGGGAAGGGACCACAAATATCTGTATGAATGATCTCTAAAACTCCCGTGCTTCGTTTTGCATCCTTTTTAATTTTCTGTACATAACGTCCTTTTATGCAGTCTATGTATTGTTCAAGATCTGAGAACTCCAATGGAGGAAGAATCTCATTCTTGACTAGTCTCTCTATTCTCCCCCTCGAAATGTGGCCTAAACGACAGTGCCACAATTTCGACGAGACATGAGGAGTTCTCTTTCTTTTCTTTTCTTTTGTCAACGAGGACTCATGAACATTCACATCACAGACAATATTCACACTTTCAGATATAGAAAATAAATAAAGTTGATCACATAAGAATGCAACACCAACACATTTATTATCAATCCATAAAGAACATTTGCCATCTCCAAAATGACAGTCATAACCATCACGATCCAAACGTGATACACTTATTAAGTTTCTTTTCAAAGAAGGTACATAAAGAACATCTCTAAGCACAAGTCTAAAACCATCAGCTAAATCCAAATGGACATCCCCGACAGCTTCGACTTTTGCTTCAACTCCATTAGCCACTCTTATGGAACTTTCGCTTCTTTGCGTAGTCCTCGTCGAATGGAACCCCTGTAAGGAATTTGCAACATGAATAGTTGCTCCTGAATCAAACCACCAAGTGGTTCTGGAGTAATTCACAAACAGAGATTCATTGACAAAAGTTACTGTATTCTCACCGTTCTTGGCCATTATCCTCTTTAGGTGCACAGGGCAGTCTTTCTTGTAGTGTCCTTTCTGCTTGCACACCAAACACTGGTCCTTCTCCACAGTGAATTCACTTTTCTGTGGGTTATGATACTGATGCTGTTGAGGCTGTTGGGGCTGTTTACCCTTTTGCTATGAGAAAGAGGGCTTGTAGTTCTTCTTTTTCACATAGTTGATAAAGCCACCTTCGGTAGACTTTATCCTATCCTCCTCCTGCACACACATCGCAATGGTCTTTTCTATATCCCACGATTCAGGAGTCGTGTTATAGCTAACAACAAAGTTAGAAAACTCTTTTGGCAACGAAGCAAAAACCAAATGAACAATATGATCCTGGTTGAAGGACAGATTCAATGGTTTAAGCTTGTTGTTCAATTGAACCATGCGAAGTATGTGCTCTCTTATGCCACCGCCTGTGTAATTTGCTGTAACCAGTTGTTTTATTAACTGGGTTCCATAAGTCTTTGAAGAGCCAGTGTACTGACTCTTTATCTTTTCAAGGTACTCAGCAACGGTGTCACAGTCTGTAATTGAGCCTAAAATAGCTGGCTCAATTGTGTTCTTTACCACAGCCA
This sequence comes from Oropetium thomaeum, assembly GCA_001182835.1. Taxonomy (NCBI): domain Eukaryota; kingdom Viridiplantae; phylum Streptophyta; class Magnoliopsida; order Poales; family Poaceae; genus Oropetium; species Oropetium thomaeum. The sequence goes on along the minus strand of LFJQ01000027.1, from coordinate 2,415,391 downwards.
CACATTTCTTGTTGGCTGAGGCCCATTTTGCTCGCTCAAGGTCATATAATGCCTTTACAGGAGCAAAATCCCGTTCTTTCTTTTGCCATTCAGCATCAGTATCTTTTTCGCCTCTGACAGGTGCAGTAGGCTCTGTAGGACATGGAGTGATAACCACCCAGTCCACCTCGGACAAGATAAAAGCAAGGTCGAGTTTTTCTTTCCATATACCATAGTTGTCTCCTCTCAGAGTTGGAATCTCCTTGATACTACTCATCAAGGAGAATCCACCTGTAGGTTACCAAGTAAAGTGAGAAGCAAGAATTGAACTTATACATTAAGTCTATATCACCGTTGGGCAGAAAATAGACAGGAACGTAACTATATAAACAATTATGCAATTAAGTTTATATCACCGTTGGGCAGAAAATAAACTAAAAAGCATGAATCAAATCAATCATGATATTGTAATTAACAACGTTGGTCAGAAAATAAACAATATCATGTATCATGAAAATAATTGCAACCAAAATTAAAATTCTCCCGTTGGTTCAAATTTTAATTTGTAGCAATTATAATCAATTCTATCAATTTGCAGCGGAAACATTAAAAAACCATACATTCCAGCAACAATTTTAACTTTAATTTACTCTCTTTGTAAAATTTATCCCTTTGGTTCAAAATTTTACAGAGGCAAAAAACAATTCTATTCAAAATTGATAAAATATGCCTGGATAAATTGCTACTGGAATTGCTATTATTTCTGTTAAAATTAAGACTGTATCACTTTTCTTTTGGCCCGTTGGCGTGCACTGAATAAAGCCCAACGGCCAACGGCTGGGGCCGCCATAGTGGCCCAGCCGCGCCTTGCCCGCGCGCTCGCCCTGTCGGGCTCACGGTCTGCCAGCCAATGGCTGGGCCGCCGAAACGGCCTGCCCGGCGTCGCCGCTCGCGCGCCCCTTGCGGGCTCGAGGCCCGGCACTTTTGAGATCAATATCTAACATGTACCACTTTGACCTGTCTGTGCATACGCAATGACGCACACTGACATTGCAGACGAGAGCTGCTTCACCAACGGGTACCTGGACACCCCGGTGGACTGGATCTCCGGCATTCTACCGAGCGCCCGCCTCCGGGACCTCCCGACGTTCATCCGCACAACCGACGCCGACGACATCATGCTGACCATCAACATTAAGCAGTGCGAGCTGGACTCCCCCGCCGCCGACGGCATCCTCCTCAACACCTTCGACGACCTGGAGCGCCGGGCCCTCGTCGCCATCCGCGAGCGCCTCCCCAACACCTTCACCATCGGGCCGCTGGGCCCGGAGGTGTCGCCGCCGTCGTACCTGCCGGCGCTCACGTCGAGCCTGTGGAAGCCCGACGACCGGTGCCTGGCGTGGCTGGACGGCCACGGCGCCGAGTCCGTTCTGTACGTGAACTTCGGGAGCATCACGGTGGTGACGGGCGAGCAGATGGACGAGTTCGCGTGGGGCCTGGCCGCCGCCGGCTGCCCGTTCCTGTGGGTGGTGCGGCCGGACATGGTGCGCGACGGCGGCGGCGGGTGGACGCTGCCGGAGGGCTTCGAGGATGCGGTGGCTGGCGGGCGCGGGCTGACGGTGGGGTGGTGCGAACAGGAGGCCGTGCTAGAGCACCGCGCCACCGGCGGGTTCCTGAGCCATTGCGGCTGGAACTCGACGCTGGAGAGCGTCCGCGCCGGCGTGCCGATGCTGTGCTGGCCCTTCTTCTCGGAGCAGGTGACCAACTGCCGGTACGCGTGCGACGAGTGGGGGGTCGGGCTGGAGATGCCGCGCGAGGTCGGGAGGCGGGAGGTGGAGGCGGCCGTGAGGGAGCTCATGGGGAGCGAGGGCAGAGGCGCCGCGGCGAGGAAGAAGGCGGCAGAGTGGAAGGAGAAGGCGAGGCGGGCGGTCGCGCCGGGCGAGTCGTCGTGCGGCAACCTGGAGAAGTTCATGGATGAGATTGCCGGCGCCAACAAGTGCTAGAAGAGTTGTTGCGCGTGGTGCTTGTGAGTTCTTCACTTCTTCTTAGGATTGGAGTTCGCCAGAGATAGATATGGATTGTATTATTATCGGTGCATGTGCTTGACTGATGTAGAACAATTGTATGCAGCTCCATGGTTTGGACGCTTGAACTCAAATTCAAAATACAGTTCAACATATTGGCAATAGCAGTGACCAGAAAACAAGGGTCCGAAGCTTGATAAAAGGGTGGTGGCGCAGTTGGCTAGCGCGTAGGTCCCATAGCTAAAGCGAGGGAACCCTTTTTTTTTTCGAGTCCTAGCATGCTGTAGATAAATATTACAATTTCATAGTATCTAAGAGACAAAATTAAGTTTTTCAGTGTCCTACAAACTAAGCCGTGTTTATTAAGTGTCTTGTGGACAAAAATTTATTTAAATATTATATTTAAAAATACAAAAATCATATGAGTAGGTTCATCTTAAAAATAATTTTTTATGAGTGTCTTAAAAAATACTTTCATAAAACTATTTGTATATCACTTGTCAATAAATATTTTTATCAAATACAGAAGTCAAGTTATATTATAAAGACCGTGTCATTATCCTTAACTTTTTTTTTTAATTTCTGAGGGAATACTTCCCTATCTCTTTCTTCTTGTAATGTTTCATGTACCATACCTTTTCTATCCACTTAATTTTTGTGCTTAACTCTAAAACTACATCTAAATTGAGGATGGAGGAACAGACCAGAAAGAAAGGGTAGTTGAGTCTTTTCACTTTTCTCTATTTTCTTTTCTTTTCTTTAGTGGCAACCCAGAGCTGACCTTAACGACATCTACAGCTCCTTCGCATCGATAAGATGAAAAACAGGATAAATCAGTATTTGGCTTAAAAATAGGGGAAAGAAAGATAACGACCATGTTTAACCCGTCACGGTTCGTTAATTATGTCCAATTGGGCCACTTCGCCTTATCGGGCTGCCGGGCCGCACCGAGCCGAAGGCCCGAAGTGCTGCTGTACATATATATGCGATCCTATTCTACGCTACCCAGCAGCCGCAGAACTTCGCTCAACCAAAAAAAAACAAAGAAAAAGCAGCCGCAGTACACACACAACCAGTGAACCAGATCTAGGTTCCCTACAACTCAGAGCTGTGCCATCGGCGAGGACGATCCAGCTTTCGTCCGTCGTAGCCGTGCGATGGACGAACAGAACAAGTTGATGTGGTGGGAGAGGTTCTGCGACGGCCTCGAGGAAGCGGTTTCAGAGTGTCCGCCGCAGAAGAATGAGGCTGTGCGGGGGGAAGAAGGGTGGAAGAAGAATGAAATGGATCAGTTATCCGATTTATGGAGTCGGGTGTTGAGTAAGATGTCAGAAGATTCTGAGGAAGTTTATCGTATGAAGAAGATGGGGCAGAGGGCCATCGAAGAGGAGGGGCTTGACAAGTCGGACTATTGTGTCCAGAAGGCAATCCATTTTCGGGAATTCTGGAACAGTCAATGGCGCGGCCCCCACGGTTCTTTCGAGGACGTCAGTAAGTTCTTGATGCAATTCTCTTATATTTTAACTAGGGTTACTTTTTATTCGGTTATAAATTAGTAGTCTTCAGAGTCTCTTTCGACTGAAATCCCTAGGGTGCGGGGCGGGCTGCACCCACCGGGCAGGTGTGGGCGGTCGGTGCGGCGAGGCGGCGGTGGCGGTGAGGCAGTTGTCGCCGGCGGCATAGGGCTTTGCGGCGCCTCCCTCTCCATCACTGGCAAACATAGAAGAGGGTTCTGGGGCGGTGGTCGATGCGGCGAGGCTGCGGTGGCGCCACCGGAGCCGCGGGTGGCCTGAGGGCAGCGGGCAGGGCTGGTGGGCGGGAGGTTGAAGATGACTGAAATCCGGACAGACCCTTTTAATGCTGTCCAGGGACTGTTTTCTCCCCAGTAATAGGAGATAAATGTTTGTCTAAGTATATCCTTGATACTGACCTTAATGAATAAATGTTATATAATCCCTAGTAACATCTCCGGAGCATTTTATTGTCTTTTTACTCATCAAAATTTGCCTACCTACGTTATTAGAAAAATTAAAATGTTATTACAGCATCTTGACACACATATTTTAATAGATCTATCAATATCGGGATTTTAGATTAGTATTGTCTTTTTAGGGTCTACAAGACAGTTTTTTTTTTCTGTTTAATATATCAACTGAAGTTACCGGGTTTGGGTTTCTTCTCTAGCCTACCCCAACTTATTTGGGACTAAAAGGCTTGGTTCTTGTTGACTTGTTGTAGGTGAAGTTACCTGTTTACATCTGAGTTACAGTTAGGCAACATAAGGTACCTGATTTGCACAGTTGCAGCTAGACAACATATTTGAGCCATCTGTAGCTTTTAACCCTGAATGGATATATCATTTGTAATTTTGTTTCCACTTTCATTGTATTGAATTTTCCTTTGGGTCTAGTATGTGTTCGATCTATAGGTTTCATCTCTAGCCTACCCCAACTTGGTTGGGACTGTAAAGGCTTGGTTGTTGCTGTTTCATTGTGTTGGATTTCATGTCATAGATGATTTAATGTTGAGAACTTTCATTTAAGATGCACTTCTATTACTATTGATTGATGTAGCTCTGGTTCCATTGTTGCTGCACATGTTTTTTGTCATAGTTATCATTACAGCCGCTGCTACTGGTCTCAAACTAACTCATTTGGACTCTTACAACTGTTTGCAGCATTGATCCATGCAATGAGATATACATATGACCATGCTCCCCCATTGGCCCGGCCCTGTGATGCAGTACAGATTTTTTCTGCCAGGCTTGTAGGATTGCAGTGTCCACTCAATGTGTTTGGTATGGTTGCTGTACGCGACGTTGTTGATCGAAACCGCAACCTTCTTTTCTTCCGCACGAGGGATAACTGTCAAACTCTCACTGAAACGGTATGTAGTATTTTTTTTTGTTTCTTTTTTTTTTCCAATAATATGCTCTTTTGGTTGTTTCTAGCTGTGTTGCTCTACTGCAGTTATCTTGAATATTGTATCCACTTTTTTAAGCAATCTCTATCCTTGTTGATTGTCATACCATGCAGGTATGTTTAGTGTTTACTGTCTTGCCTCTTTACAAGCACCAGAGGATCTTAGCTAAGTCATTAAATTCCTTGAATGGCCAAAACTGATAAGAGAGCTTTTTATACCAATTTTATTGTGTTTATTATGACTTCTGTGGGTGTGCAATTTGCGTTGCCGTTGAGTCATATGAAGGACATAAAAAAAATGCATATCTGCCACTTGTCTTGATTTGATAGTAAAGACCCTACTAAGGAAATAGCCATTCTGTAGAACGACACAAGCCAGACATGACATGCTCATGGTTCTGTGAGTAACAGCGAAAGAAAACTCCAACTGGTGCTGGGCCGGAGCCCGTGAGCTGCATTCTCTGAGCTGGCCTCTTCCCCCATCCCCCTATAGGAAAACTCCTTTCTACTCCCAAATGTAGCTACTCTAACCTTTAAAAACACACCCTAGGTATGCATAAATGGCAGTATGGCACACAACTCATCTGTGCATTTGAGAAGGAAAAATGTTGGATCTAATGCGTTGGATTAGTTAATTTAACACATAACTGTTTGGTTCCGTGATATGTGGAATATGGGAGCTAAGGTTCATTGTCAACTATCTGGAGAGACTATAGGTGGAAGCCTGCCTGCAGTTTATTACTGGACTCTAGTTGTGCTCTTAGAAAATTTAGTATGCCCTATCATGCCACCAGCTTACACTTCGGAAGGCCTCTTGAGCCCTTTGTCCCTCAAATCATTTTGAAGCCGGTGTCATGTATATTGTCTTGTGCTTGATACTCTCACTTTCCAACATAAGAATGGTTCAGGTTTGCTTGCAAGGCATTGGCTGATATCTGTTCTAGATAGTGCAAGAAACAACATTTTTATTCTCGTGATGCATGAAACTAATATTTTTCTCCCATCTGCAGTGCGTACTGAACCCCACATCACTTGTGCTATTAGACTCCCTCCTATCTTTTCTAGTTCATATTTGCTCTAAGAAACTTGTCCTAACGGCAGAAAAGAGAAGAATGGATGAATATATACTTCGCACAGCATTTACCTCCCTTTAGTCCTTCAGTTTATGTAACATTCTTCTTGATGGTGCTGCATGCAGGATCCATATTTGGTGCTGACAGGTCCTACCCGTACTGTTGTGGCCACTAAAAATGACACACTGATGGTTGAGGTTTATCTAAAAGTGAAGGGTAATACTGAGAATGAGGATAACTACTTGATCTATTATGCCGATCATGTGCCATTATTATCTGGTTCATATCTCTCTGGTTCCTCTGTGGATAATTTATCTCCGTTCCAGTGCTACTGCTACAGCAAACATGGCATGCTTGAGATTAGATTAGGAGAAATTAGGTCAGCTGTGGAGGCCACGATATTTGTTCGAGTAATTGATGGCTCATGGCCAGATGGTTTTCACGGTCAATTTGCTGCCAGAACCTCCAGTCAACGCCAGAATTTTGTCCTGCATGACTTTGGAGCTGACGAAGTACGTGTTGATGGTGATGGCTATATGAACCTTTCTCGTCATGTTGTTTCTGTTGAACTTGAAGGAAGCCTGAAAGTTTCTTTCATGGCATGGCGGGATGATAAATCTTTCAAGGCATGTCAAGATGATAAAGAGATTGTTAATGGGGAGGTGCGGCTCAAGCCTCAGAAAGCAGGTAGAAGCTATGCTAGTTTTAGCTTTGGCTCTTGCGTAATGGAAGTCCTTGTTGCCTGGTCACTAGTCTTGCCTGATCCACAGCCAGACGTGCCAGACAGTTTCGACGGTTACCCTTACCTTGATTGAATCTTGTTTCGGAAGTGGTTTTGTCAGTACTGTACCTGCTTCTAATCCTATGTTTTTCACCTCTGTAATATTATTTATTCTACTAATGTTTTGGAGACCTGTAATGATTGACTACACTATGTAATGACTAATGAACTTAACGTGTTTGCTAAGGTAGTGCAATCTCATCTGTTGGACCTGTTTCTTAATCTGGCCTCTGGCGTTTATCCACTAGCTGATCTAACGGCTTGATTGGTTTATGATCTGACGTTTATCCAGTATGGTTTATCACACTATGCAAAATTCGGCCAAGAATGAAATTAGGACTGATTGGCTTGAAGGTGATAAAATAAATAAAATCTTTTTAAACTGTTATAATAATCTTTCCTTTTTTTCTTAGTTATTGGCTTACGGGTTAGCTTTATTGATCTGATGTTTCTTTATCAATAAAAAATGTATGTATCAATTAAATTTTGCAAATTACCTTAATTTCGTTGTTGAACATTTGTAGACATGAAATCATTGATCTCGTCGACCAAAGCCTTCTCAAGCACAACAATAAAACAAGGAACTTACGTCAAGTGTAATTCAAGTCTAGATAAACTTGAATATGTGCTCCAACCAACAATCTAATCTGAGAATTAGGACCCGAGAAATAAAAATAGAAAACAAAAGGCTTGGAAAGATGAGTGGATATTGAAACGGGACTCCCTATGTGGCACCCGAGTGGCCTAATCGGCCCGCGAGCTCCCCTGCTGCCCCTGGCTCTGGTGTGACCCCTGTCATGTCGGTTGCCGCCCATAACCGCCGTCATGGTAACTAGTCGTCTTTCGCACCCTTGCCGCCTATGTCGCCGTCCATGACCGCCGTCGTGCTAATTCGTCGACGTCGCCACCACGCTAACTCGTTGGCTTCTAGTCCCCCGCCGCCTACCCCGCCCACCGCCCACCGGCCATCCTGCGGTCGGCGTCATCATCGCCGCCTCGCCGCTCCGCCGTCACCACTTCCCACCGCCAGGTCTCGGCCGCCACCCCCCCAGGACCCCTCTATGGCGGAGGAGAGAGGATGCTAGAGCTTGCCGGAAGCCCGGAACCCTAACTCGATCACGCAGCCCGCAGCGTCCGTGGCACCCACGCTGCCATCTTCTACGCCGTCCCTTCCCCACCAACATGAATCTCAACATACTAACCGACACCCAAGTGTCAGATAGGAATCGCGCATTGAAACTCGGTCGAAAAAAAAGCCAAGAAAAAAGGCCCAACTGAAACAGTCAGCCCAACATACTAGTTGCACGTAGTAGTTAACGATTGGCTGAAAACTTGACTGAAATGGATTGAGTTTTTAGCTACCAAAGTATAGCAATTTGGTAAAAAAACATCGCAGCAACCTAATATACAGCAAAGCATAGCAGCCCACCCGTATGAAAAAGGCAGCCCATACAGCCCATGCGATGCGCGCGAGGGTGTGCGGAGCGTGGCTGCGATTTGACTTGTGCGGAGGTAACATTGGCGATCGTTACTGGCCGCTGGCCAGAGCAAGGCAAGTTGGAGACTTGGAGTAGCCTGAGCGGCGTCTGCCAGAAGCAGTGGGAGACTGGGAGTGGGAACGGCGCGATCCCGCCGGGGCAGAGACGCTGACGTGCGGCCCCGGCACCCACGCTGCCCCGCGCGCAGCGACTCAACGGCCCTCTTCCATTCGGGAGAGGAACCAGTTCCATCTCGGCGGCGTCCCCCTTCTGCATCTCCTTCAGATCCGGGCTATCGGCCACCCTGCCCCGCGGCTGCTCCTACGTCCAGCGGCGGCGGCATTCAACCAGTGAAGCAGGCTAGTTCGTTGCTTGAGACCCACGTGGGTGCATTCACCGCCGGCTACCATGGGTTGGTCTCCAATTCGTGGCTATTTCCCCTTCTTTTTCATCCTTTTTTAATTCCGAATTTGCTCTTGTTCCTGTCATCGGTTCCTCTCTTTGATATGAATGGGAAAAATAACATAGTGGGACTGCAGAGCCATTTTATATTAGCAAACTAATCAGAAGTTCAAAACAGTTAGTTTCCCGTTACCTTGTATTAAAAATTGTGGAGAAGAGAGCATTGCCAATCTAATCTGAAAATTATAGTTATTTTTTAGACTTTGTTTCTGAAAGAAATTGTTTCTCAGATATTAAAGGTACCATTCTAAATTACCATTTCCCACCTTCAATTCCTGCATCTTAAGCATATGCTATTTTTCCTGCATTTGATGATAAGAATTAATATTTGACTTTGGATTATGAGTTCTAGGTAATACAGAAATTTATAACACTGATAATATCAATTTTTTATGCTATCTCTCATATTTTTAGAGCTATTTGGAAACATATGTAAAACTCCTTTCCTATCACGGTACTGTTCTTTTTTATGCCATGTTTTGATATCCACCGTTCTATTATATTTGTTGCAACATCAATCTGCTCACTGCTGTTTTTTTAGCCCTCCTTGTTTATGTTGATCACTTTGGTTTATGTATGATAATAATTAAGAGATAAAGGGTAAAGCACTATGCTCACTTCAGTTTCCATGAGTTCTTTTTTTTTTTGGTTTTCGTTTGCTTCTGCAACGTAAATATTTCATACTCCTAATCATGTTCTCAAGTTTTATAGCTCACAAGGAGAATCATCTTCAAATAGCAGCACACAAATTATACTATTTAGAATAAAAGCTCTGAATAGCTCTAGGTACTGAAGTCCTGGCTTCATGCTATACAAATAGGTTATCTTGATCCTTAGTTTTTGCATGATATACAGGGACACGGGGCTATGGGCCTTCCATCAGGTATCGGTGTCGTGGAGAGTTTAGAGTGTTCCATGTTTTGTTTGGCTTGCTGCTCCCTAAGTGACGGGCTGAGACGCTGAGTACAGTATTCTTTCCATTGGAGAGACTTCAGGTTAGTCAGGATCAATTTTATGCCGATATCCACCTGCTGTTTTTCTGTTGTACTATTGTTTCAGAGTTGGTCCACACGCTGAATGGTTCTATTTCTCAACCTTTCTGACTTGCTCCTACCAAACCTCTAAATCCGGAAGTAATCTAAAAAAGAAATTCCATTCTGGAAAAAAAGAGCAATATCATCATCAAGATAAGTCTTACTATTGTTTATGCTTTATTTTGTTATCTCAGAGGTCTGGGAGATTCGTGTATCTTTTCCCTGTTACTTGTTGGGTCCTCACTGGGCTTCTAGTTTGGTTCTTTGCCAGCCTCGGAAGAGGTTGCTGTGGATGACAAATCAGCTCCTTTGGTGTGAATATGCTATTTTTGAATGGAAAATAAGACTCTTAAAGTGAGCAATCTAATGCCAATTTTGTGTTCTTCTTCCAACATTGTTTCCAGAATTTCTGCAGATGTAATCATTTTAGAGAACTATTTAAGGATGTGCTCTGCCTAAAAGTGTGCTATAGCTCAAATTCGTTTTCCTAAACTGTATGAGATACAGGTGACTGATAGAACTTGTCGGTCGTACCCTTGCTTTTTGCTACTATTTTTCACCAATTCACAAGGTTCAGAAAGTTACGATGAAAACTTGCTGATGCAGTTGAGAAAACTCTTTTTAGTTAATTCGATGCATTGTCCTCTGGGCTAGTGATATGTTTGGTTGCTAACGCATATTCATATTTGTACTATTTAAATTTATTCTTATTGTTTGCTCTTATGGCATATAGGATTTAATTCGGTCAGATTAATAAACACAAAATAAGAAGTTTAGCAACAAGATGCAGTGCATGCATGTATACCCTTACCAGGAAAGATACATGATTAAGGGTGTAGAGACCTAGATAGGATATTCAAGTTTTATTGTTGGAAAAAAAAAACAGGAGAGCAAATGAAGATTCCAGAACATGAAGGCGTGGAGGCCTAAAACACACAAACTTTTTTTTTATGCACGGCAAGCTAAATTGGGTGCTGAAGTTCTGCTAGAAGTTTTATTGTTCATGTTTCACTGTACAAGGATAACAAAAACTTTTCTATTCAAAAACAAGTTGAGGGTAGGTTAGAGATAAAACCCACAAGCACCAACCAAGAGAAGTCAAGGGAAAGAAGGAAAAAAGATAAACAGTAATGTGCATATTTACATTTTTATATCTTTTAACTGGTCAAAACGTCTTTTTCGAACCATGCTAAAGCTTTTTGTCATTTAAAGCTTAACAGAATGAATGCCTTGTTGACTCCTTGAGGAATCTGTTTTCCATGCACTACATGAATCGAGCAATTTGTTAGCATTTTTTGTGCCACTCAGTCTCACTGAACTCACCTCTTTTAGTTCATTTACCAACTTGCAGGTAGGTTCATTTCCAGTTGTTATATACTAGCTGCCTCAGAAGAGCTTCCAGATAAGGTAAAACTACATGCGTACGCTTTCTGAAACTCCACCCTGCTCTGAAGTCGTTATCGGATACTTGCACCCATTGTTTGTGTTCAATGCAGGGGGCCTACCAAGAAAACAACGTGATGTATGTGCTACCCAAGCGTTTGCTCAAGATATTCACGGCGTCGCGACCCTGAACCATGATAGTAGTTTTTTTTCCTTTCTATTTTTTGGGAATAACCATGACAGGAATTAGGATGTGTGTGCCAAAGGAGCTCGTAGTTTTGTGGATAATCAGAATCTTTCAAAACATTTGAACTAATAAGCGACTGAATGTCTTCTATCTACATTTTGCAATCTGCAAATCTTAATGGCTCTTTGGGGCAGACAGATTGGCATTAATTTTGAGTCAGTGGCCACTTTATGGCTGAGCAATAAGAATAATCTTTTTAACATGCTGTCAGCTGCAGCCTTATGGTCCATCTGGAAGCTGGGAAACGATATGTGCTATCAGGGAAGCTCATGGCATGGATTGCAAGACCTGCTAGGAGGAATCGCTATAAGAGTGTGCTTCGTGGAGGTGAGGAGATGCTGGCTATGGAAGAGTGGATAGAAAAAACTGGAAAGAAGACGAAGGCTGCCACCTGCACTGCACTGACCTGGAGGGCTCCCACGACCATCACGGCGTCGAGTTTTACTTCTGAGGCTAGTCTTGAAGGTAGAAATGCTTTGCCAAGTACGACTGAATGAACATAGAGTTGCCTGTGTGCATCCAATCGCGTGGAATCAGTGCCTGTGTGCATCCAACCTGTACCGGATAGTATGCTTTGAATAAAACATATATATATATATATATATATATATATATATATATATGGGCCTCTGTCTACACATTGCATCTGATTGGCCTGTGCCCTGTATTTATTGTGATATTCAGTCATATGTGGCCACATCAGGTGCCATCAGTCATTCAGTCGTACAAAGGCTTTCCTTATATTTCTATTACGACAAAAGTGCAGATCAACAATGCAAGTACGTCTGCCACAATGCAGATCAACAATGCAGCTCTGATCTCCATTTACACTGGGCAACAAACTGTTTACTAGCATAAGTCTGCCACTCAGCTAAAAACTATAGGGACATATAAAACAAGTCAGCAGAACAGTCTGCACAAGATAAGACGAGGCACCAGAAGAGCATCATGATTTACTCAAAATACAAAATCTAATCATCGAGTCTTAGCTCAGAATTTAGAGCAAGGAACAGCCCAACAACCGCTCTTTCTTCACCGAGTGATGAAGTCCTGATCAGGAACCATGGCAGATCTAGGATCCTTAAGAAGCTTCTCAAAGTTGAAGTCTTTGTCATTATCCCGCACATACCTCCTATTGAATTTGAGAATAAGAAGCTCACCATTTGCACCAATGAGGCAGCTGATGTATTTAAGTTGAAGATTCTTGTTCCACCACTCAGGCAAAAGCATTCCAAGATCAAGGACATTTTCTTTATTAGATTCCAACACAATTCCAGATCCCGACCCCCAATGGTGCATTTTTTCAAATTGGGATTGGGATAGTTCCATAGGGGGCACTTGATTGTCAATTCGATTCAAAATCTCCATTGAGAGGGATCTGAGCCTGCGCACCTCACAAAATATGACCATAACTGAGTACGCTGCCCGTTTGAATTCCTTAGTAACTCTTCCCCATGTCTGAAAGTTTCTCAGTTGTAAAAAGATCTCTTGAAAAGACACCAGAGACCCTCCAGGAGTAACCAAAGACCTGCACACAATCAATGGTGTTCATGACACACTTCTAAATTAACTAAAACACACTTCAAAAGAGTAATTTAGCCACAACACACAGCAAGTTTTGTATATTTTTTTTTTCTGATTGAGAAAAATATGTGAAGTCGTAAATGAGTGTAAAGCTTAAAAGCAAAACGGAGAATCATTTCTTGTTGCTCATTTATACAAGAATTCTCTTTGAGGGAATATGTTTAAGGACAAGTCAAAAAGAATTCTTTGGAAGGAAATTTGTTCATGGACTATGGCCAGGTTTTCATATCTCAGTAGGAATAACTAATTCATACACAGCTTATTTTAAAACTTCACTGATTTTGTCCATCTTTTATTCAGTCAATAGACCAGCAAAACCAGAAAGTCCAGGTGGTCAGAATTTTTGTTTATCAACGAAACCACAGTTTGTCAAAGTTAGCTCTACAAGTCATCTCAAATATCGCTTCATAAAAAAGATATTGACTTATCCACCCTTCTACGGCATGTTGAAACGACATACTGAGAACAAAATTGTAGAAATGTACACATCACAAAGCTAAGAAAACCGGTCTGGAAGGTGTCACTTTCATCTCAGCTACTCATAGTCCAACATCTCAACCTAAACCTACTTATGCCAATGGCGAAGTCATGTGTAACTCAGTTGGTTTTTGGCTTGGCAAATGAGTAAACTCTCAGCTTATGCAAATGATTGAGCCATGAGTGACTCAATTGTTGTTTGTCTTGGCAAAGGAAAAACTATGATGTGGCCAAAACTAAGAGAAGCTCAGCTACAGTGATATAAAAATCTACACTACAATACAGCATCTTGAAAGCTCAACAAAGGTGAGTGATGAAATTTTGAAGAGAAGGTAGTAAAAGAGAAGGATACATACCTATCTTTTGGATATTTGATGCTCATGTTTATCTTAGTTGCTCCAATAAATTTATCGATCTTCTCATCAGTATCCTTAAATGTGTACCATATGCCCCATTCTCCATGTGCTTGTCGCCTAAACCCAACAAAATAGAGGTCTGTGTCTTGGATAAGAAGATCTACAAGATAACGAGGATCCTTGGAGTCAAAGAGCCGAATGATGTGCAGGGAGCTCCTCTCGTACTTTGGATTGTTCAATGGAGTGACATGAACTTGAAATCCTCCGATATCCACCTCAAAAGGTGATATCTTTTTCTCCCTTTCTTTTAAGATTTTGAGTTGTTTTCTGAAGTACCTCCCACCTCCTCGAATGTCCACCCAGATAATCTTTGCATTCTTTATGACAAAAAAAAGAAACTTTTATGAGGATACTCTAAATAGATGTTTTATTTCTGAATGAGACGTCACATATACAATCTAATGACATGTCACTAGAGTTATATTACCATGTTTGAATCGACCAGACTAATTGTTAGATGATTAATTTTAGTTGTAAATATCTAAACAAAAGGACTAATAGGTGAAATAATTGTTAGTCAACCAATGGACTAATTCTTTTCATGTAGTCCTTCTCACCGAGCTAAAAGGGTCTAGGGAGTATACTTGTAATTCGGGTCAGCCCGACCTGGTCCAGGCTCAAGCGGGCTCGTTTAGTCACTAGTTGGCCCATGACACAACCTGGTTGAAGTAAAACGGGCTATGCCAACTCGATAGCCTGCTTAGCCGACTAGCCTGTGTTGCGCCTTTATGTGCATATTTTTCGAAAAAAATAGTTCAAAACATGTACGGTGGGGGTTTGAAACAAGGACCTAAGGATTTGGCGGGATTATATATATACAACACTTAGAGCATGCAACCTCATATAAATAGGTCGTGTCGTTCCTTTGCTTCTCTTTTTTCTAATAGCACATTAATTGTTAATACAGACCAACAATTAGTTTTAGACTATTTGATTGGAGTAAAAGCAAATGTTAGTCCAAACAATTATTAGTGACCCTAAAAATACTGAACATTAGTCACAATATGTAATCATTAGTTGTTACTGTTTTGCAACGGGCTAATTATTAGTTGATTGCATGTTTAGAAGTCACTAACACTTAGCTAAATAACATGAATGACAATGACACTCTTGAAGGAAGAACAAGAAAGTGAAAATGTGTCTTACTTTTAACTCCGGTTGCAGAGGGCAAAAGTAGCTCCGTCCTACGGCAGCAGCCATTCTGCATTTTTACAAACCCAAAAATGTCAATGATCAACAATTGAAGTATACACAAGCATGAAGCTACGCATATTTCACCTAGCAACTGTGTATTGATTTTTTTTGGCAAGAAAGTTGCAAGAAAGGTTCGTGCTTTTCCTTGGAGGTCGCACACGAGCTCGTCCCCGAGCTGCCCCTTCCTCAGCCGGGTCCGCTTCAGCAGCCCCGGCTCCGGCGCTAGCCCATCGCCGGCCATCTCTGTAGCCCGGCCGAGGCGTCCCCGCCGCCTGGTCTCAGCCTCGCAGGTCGCCCAGCCCTGCCGCCCATCGCCGGAAAACCCCACCACAAAATCCCTACCCAAAGATCCGGAGAGCTAAGTGTCGACCTCGATTTCATTCCCGTCCCCGCCGCCTCGTCACCCTGCCCCGCCGCCCGTCGCCGGCCGAAAACCCCAACCTCACAAATAGAACACCTACCAAATCTCTCCGGGGAGCAAAGGTTCGATTTCGATTTCGCTGCTTCGAATGCACATTACGAAAATCAAACCAAAAATGCTAGGAAAGCAGTAAGTACCGAAGAGGAACGGTTGCCGGAGCTCTCTGCAAGAGCCTTCCTACGGCAGTCGCCGGGCTCCTAAACCTGCCTTTTCGCCGCGGCGGCGGAGGTGGCGGCTGCGGCGTTGCAGAAATGTGGGCGGGAACTAGAGGTAACCCTTGACGCCGAGCTTGGGCTGGTCGGACCGAGTAGAACTTGAGCCAGTATCTTTTCCTCTTCCGGCGAGACAGGGAAGAAGGAGCCTCATGAAGCGGGTCCCACCCGCCCGCGGGCGAACAGAGGAAGGCTCAAGAAATGGGCCCTGCCCGCGTTGGGGGGATACAAGCCCATAACATTTTGTTAGACGACCGATTCTACCGGCATATAATCTAGTTCGTGTATAGCATATCCTCCGATATTCCTGTATGTTCCGTTGGACGCATGACAATCCCCTGCGCCTTGTACTGCCTATATTTAGGCCACTGATTGATTGAATACAGTGAGGTTGCATTCCACATAATCTTACACATTTCACACCGGGCTTACTCATTAGTTATCACCGAGATTGCTCAGGAAGTAGCCCACGTAGTCACCGGCAACTGCGCCGCCTCCGCCTTTTCTCGACTTGTTCGACTGGTGGGCGGCGCAGGCCCGAAAGAATTCAGAGAGGTCAGGCCTGGGCCTCTTGATGCGCACCGGCCCAATAAATAGGAAATGGTCCGGGTTCATAGCACAGCGCCACAGCGCTCCCTCCACCTTCCTGGACTACGCCTGTGTGTTTGTCGTGAAAAGTAGAAATCTTCCCGATAAATAAAAATAAAAATAAAATAGAAACCTTCGTTGTTAAAACATATTACTCCTATAAGAGATTTAAAAGAGTTTGATGTCCTTATGATCTTATATACAAACGGCAGCCAAGGGGTGGTGGCGCAGCTGGCTAGCGCGTAGGTCTCATAGCTAAACGTGAGTAATCCTGAGGTCGAGAGTTCGAGCCTCTCTCACCCCATCTTTTTTTTTTTCTTCCTTTTTGCTGTGGAACCCATTGAAACAATCCGCCAATTTCAGCTATCGTCAACGTCGGAGTCGGATGGCAATCTGCCAGTTTCAGCTATCGTCGACGTCGGATGGTTCGTCCCTCAAAAGCTTGAGCTAGATAATGGTGCACTGTTGGTTCAAGCGCAAAACGGCATAGGCATTGGTGAAGCCAATATAGCATAAATGGCGAGCATGCAAAAAAATTTGCACATAACACACAGATGGGAGAGGCCTCGCATCCTCGCTACCATCAAACTCGTGTTGTTTCGAGCTGTTTCTTCGCTACATGCTTCTGAATTGCTGCTGCCATGAATCTGAATAGATCCGCAGATGGCTAGTGAAAGACCTGTCAGCCATAGGTTGAAGGGTGGAGCTACACCTGTCACATGGAATCGAAAGAAAATCCGATTAAACCACCCAACAATTATGCATATACGCACATGTACAGGTGTGTTTCACAATGGTACATGATTTGCTCATCAATGATTGAACTCGTCCTGAAACTCTCTTTCTTATACCATTTCCCCGTTTGAAGCCTCCTTAACCGGCTCTTTGAAAAACATAATGATGTTCCTGCACACTTCTTTGGACTTCTCAAGGTTGACTGCATGTCCAGCATTTCTTATGACGACCAACCGAGAATTCCCCTCCAGATGCCTGCCAATTTGGCAAGTAGTCGATATTATGGTTGAGTCCATGACAACAAAGGTATTCTAGATTAAAACTGTCTCAAAGGATGCATCAACAAACCGATTCAATCTGTTGGCCAACTCCATTGGGAACACTTGATCTTCCTCTCCCCAAACGAGCAGTGTTGGCTGCATTAGGTTGAATCCACAAAAACAGTATCAATAAGCACAGAACACCCGGTAAAAAATGAAAAAGAAAAAAGAAAAAGGAGAGACATCAAGTCAATTTATTTATTTGGTGTCATAGTCATTGGGTTCATCATAATACAATTATCTATCATAAGCATGTGGAAGTCTACAGAAACATGCTTTTACACTACCTGAGTCAGTTTCGGAAGGGTTGAGAGCTGCCTCCCTTCAATCAATGAGTATAGTAGATCAGTCTTCTCCTGGATATAATCCGAGCCCATAACCTGATACAGTGAAAACAAGGCCACAAGAAAAGCCATTCAGATCATGAAATAATGTAGTTTTACTCTACATTCTTCAAAAAGGAATGTTACTCCCTTGGGAAAAATTAAGTCAAACAGGAGTTTTGATAGATCTGAGAAAACTTGTGAAGTGAGTGAGTTTTCGCAGCAATGCACAAACTCATGCGGTACTGGAGACCCATTCACAAATGTCTTGTTTCTAAGTTATACCGATGATTTAACGAGGACCAAACCATCTTTAAAATAATTCCATTCTCAAAATATTTGCATCTCAGGAACTTTAGACAACTTAGCATAGAAAGAATGAGTGTATGCTGACACATATTACTCACTAAAGTTTTTTCCTCCTAGAAACAAATTGAGGAAATATAGAGCATCCAACGAATTAAATATAAAATCTGGACTATGGAGGTGATAGAGTTGTTAAATTGATATAACAATACCACGTTAAGAGTGTAAGTAGCACTATGTCAGTGGAGAAGAGGTTACAAAATCTTTAAGCTTTTGAAGCCAATTCAGATTGTTAAAAAGAAAAGCTCTAATCGCAGCAGCTAGCCAGTCGCTATCAGAAGAATGGTTTAGGTCCGAGGCAGGTAATAGTGGAAGTAACTAATCAAAAGGAAAACCAAAAGTAATTGCATTGTTCTCTTCTTGAGGAAAAAAGGTATACCTTTGTTGAAAAAGATTAGGTGCATCATGAATATGACTAATGAGCTTTATAGACCCACTAATTTGGCATGATTAGGGAAACAAAAAATATTCAAGTTCAGATAACAACACATCTAGCAAAGCAATTTATAGCAGTCAGCAAACCATTGCTCCAATTCAATTTTTTCCAGCAGGCAATAGTGAAACCCAAAAAGTATCATTTTCCTAAAGATTTTCA
This sequence comes from Oropetium thomaeum, assembly GCA_001182835.1. Taxonomy (NCBI): domain Eukaryota; kingdom Viridiplantae; phylum Streptophyta; class Magnoliopsida; order Poales; family Poaceae; genus Oropetium; species Oropetium thomaeum. The sequence continues at coordinate 2,396,778 of LFJQ01000027.1, read as the reverse complement.
GTGTGCAACTATGGATTAGAGAGCAAAGCAGTGAGAAAAATATTAAAATAGTCATTTTACTTCATTTGGTGGTGCTGTCGACACTCCCAACCAACTACAGGCCCTGCACATGCAAACGGCTGGACGGGCATATACACAGATGCAATGTAGAAATATGCATAAATACAAAAACAAACGGATAATCTGCTCACGAGCCAGTGACACGTGGAGGCCATGTGAGGCTTTGGCGGCTCCATCGTATCTACTCCCTCTGTTCTTTTTTTACTTGTCGCTGTTGACTTTGATCATTCGTCTTATTCAAAAAATTAGTTCAAATGTGTAAAATTAAAAACCATATTTCAAAAACTTTTTGTAATAAATCAAATCATAGAAAACATATAACATTTCTCATACTTTTTTGAATAAGACAAATAGTCAAAGTTTTTGATCAAAGTCAACTGCGACAATTAAAAAAGAACGGAGGGAGTACGTGTTACAAAGGTTACTCTGTGGGCTGGATTCAGTGAGCTAGTGTCCACTGAATAAACTGTCTTTTAGTTGGAAGAATTGTTACAATAAGATATCTGGCCAGTGAGGAGTAAACAACTACTCTGTTAAACGTCTGTCGGTTCGAGAAATGGCGAGCACTGGAACCAACCGGGACAGTGTTTCAAGTGTTAAGAATTTAAGATCAGGCGTTCAAATGGTGCAGGCCACTTCAAGGGCAGGTGCAAAATGATTCCATTTACACTTGCACCAGACAATCTTCAGTGACTCATCACTCATCAGTGCGCAAAATGGAAGTCCACGATTCAACACTGGGACCGGGACTAGTATCAAAGAGCACAGAAACCACAACATTCTCTCATCATCTAGAGGCGTCTACGATTCTATATTCTGAGCTGACGTCCTACGTTCGTCTAACGAATCCAATGAAGTACACACCAAAATAAAAAAGGAACAGAACAGAAAAAAAAAATGCAGGGGAAACAGAGTATACGACCTTGATGTAGTCCCAGAGAAAACAGGACGGCATGATGAGCGGCGGGCGCACGAAGGTAAGCCTGACGAGGCGGCGCACCTCCTCCGGCCGCCGCGGCACGAGCAGCTGAGCCGCCTCCCCGACAGTGGCCACGGGGAACAGCCCCGCGGCAAGGTCCTTCTCCTCGAGGCACACCCCGGCGCAGACGAGCGCCACCTTCTGCACCGCCTCCGGGAACATGGCGGCCATCCGGTACCCTACGAACCCGCCATAGCTGACCCCGACGAGGCCGAACCTCGGGACCCCGATGGCGTCCATGGCCGCCTTGATCGCGCTGGCCTGGAACGCGTCGGTGCGGTCGGGCAGGCGGGTGCAGGAGGCCCCGAAGAAGACGAGGTCCGGGACGATGGGGTCGAAGCCCGCGGCGATGAGCGGGCGGAGGTAGGGCGCCCACTGCCACGTGGCGGAGGCGCCGAAGCCGTGGAGCAGCAGCAGCGGGTTCCGCGGCGGCGTCGCGGGCACCCACATGTGGACGGTGGTGGCGGCGGGGTCGGCGGCAGCCGGGAGCGGGACGGCGAGCGGGCGCAGGCCGGCTCGCATGAAGCGGCGGCTGAACCAGCGGTCCCGTGCCGCCGCAAAGCTGAGGATGCACCGCCCTCTGCCAGCGGACGGCGGCGGCGGGGGAGGCATTGGTGGCTGCCGCCGGTGATGGCGGGGCGCGCAGCGCAGGGAGGACCGGAGGAGAGGGCGAGGGGGTGAAGGAGGAGGCTTTTGGGCTAATTTTGGGGTTTGGGTTCGTTTGCCGGTGCTGATGCGCACGCTTGGTACTGTGTCTACTCCGTACTTATGCACTAGTATAGTGTCATTGTAACCGTGTCGGCCGTGCGTAATGATTATACTGAGCTTCGTTAATCCGCTACGAGAGAATGTGGCGCCAATTGCCCGAATTGGACCCGTCTGTGACTGTGTCTGCAATGGTTATGTCGGCACATCGAAGTAGTAAAAAAAAAAAGAATGGGATCGACGGATCTAGATTCTAGACTAGGAACGGGATCGAATTTCGAAAGGCCACGTCTCGTTAGAAGTTCAGAAGAGAGCTCGGCTCTCCATATGCACCCCCCGAACCGATTCCTCTGCCGAATGGGAACGTCAGAGCGTCGTTGAGTGGCTGCACGCGAGCCAGCGGGAGCACCGGGTCACTTGGCAGCCTCATGCCCTCGGAGACAACATTCTCTCACTCGTCTCAGAAATCTGGAGTACTGACATGCCAAAGCGTTGCCGGCGACCTGAGTGCGATCCACGCAAGACTCCAGTACACACGTATTCTCTGCATTACTGATTTGTGGGTCCATGTCTTGCCTTGCCCCCACAGGTCAAAGACCTCATCGAGGGCCCCCTTGCCGAGTGGATGGGCTGCTCTCGCTCGCAGCGTGGCTTCCCTCCTCGAACTCTCCTCATCACATCAACATAACTACTGCATCGGCTCCTGGGCTGCTCATGCATGCGTTGCGCTGCTCGGCTGGGCCAAAAAGGCAGAACGAACTCGCAAATAGGACGCTCGGTTTTTAGCCCAATCTTTCAAAAATCTAAGAACAAAAGAAATAGAAGGAAGCATATACCCCCCAAAAAGAACAGTGTGATATCCTGAGCATCGCTATACTACAGTATATATCAATACATTGTTGATAGGCTCGCAAGAAAAAAAAAACTTCCAAGTGGTGAAAGAAATTGAACCCTAGAATCCACGTTTCCAGCTAAGAATTGATGATGATGATGTTTACCCATTACAAAACCTTGCTAGTTACATACATCAACTCTTGGTGTTGGGAGTTCCCCATCAGAGATATTGGTATCAGAAGGCAATAATATAATTGGCCGATCGCAATGGAGAACGGCTCAGAAGGCACTGTCACGGTATTCTTCTCCAAAAGAAAAAAAAACTTTCAGTGCAAGGGGACAGGGGAAGGAGGAGGAAGGTTCACTAGCTAGATACATACATCCACCACTTATAAAGCCCGAACCCATAGACCGTCGTCAGCATGACCATCCTCAGTGGATACGGCTTAAATCTGTGTGAGGTGAAAATAACACGACAAAATGGTCAGTATTAGCCATTCAAGAGATAAACAGAGTAAAGCAAAGCAGAGCTAAGATAGATATTTTAGTTCGGCCAAAGTAATGTAAATGCATGCTTCATAATATTAGGACTGGAAAGAGTATTCAACAGTTTCTGTTATCATTAGGACAAAAAATTTGATTCAACTTTGAACTAGAGTTGTTGTCCTAAGAAAAACAATTTAACAGGAAGTATACACTTACACGTCCACCACTACATTGGCACCACCTATAACATTTTTTTTTCAAGGGACAACAACTATAACTTAACCTTCACCAGGGTAATTGTAAGGTCAAGTTCTCCATGAGTGATCAAGTAACCAGGAGGATGGGTGAAAATCAAATACACGACTATGATCAGCTTATGCCAATGATGATGAAGTCATGTGTGACTCAGTTATGATTTGTCTTGGCAAATGAGGAAATATTCAGCTTATGCCCATGATGAAGTCGTGTGTGACTGTTGTTATTTGTCTTGCCAAACGAGGAACTATGCTTGGTAGCCAAAACTAAGAGAACCTCTGCTACAGTGATATAAAATTACGCTACAACATAGCACCTAGAAAGCTAAACAAAGGTGAGTTATTAAAAAAGAGAGAGAGAGAGAGAACAGTCACAGCACAGGTTATCACCAGATTTTGATACGTACAAAACAATATCATCTGCTACTTTGGTAGTACTATTTATGTCGCTACTGTCAACAGGATGAGCAACAACATGCTTATTGTCAATACACTTGTAGACAATAGCCAATAATATGAAGGCAGTCAAAAGAGTTTTTCTTCATAATCTTTACCAGTAGAACATGGTCTGTGAAGCAAAAACTGTTCAGCATAAAGTTTCAGAAGACATTAAAGATTATAGCTGGATTGACATTTCTGTTGGTGTCCGCTATGTAGAAATACAGCAACAAGCTACATAAGCAACTGGATAGCAGGGATTCATTTTATTACTCACTTTTTCCAATGTTAAAAGCATAAGAATTTAGGATTAGCACCTATCGTTCAAAGAGTATATAGTCACCTCAACCTTGAACCTTAATCAAAACACAGGCTTAAAATCTCCATGACATCATTTTTTATTTTTTAATTGCTCACCAATCCCTAGGGACGAATGCTATATAGCTGCAAAAAAGCAGTCCTAAATGAGTGTAAAGCTCTCGAAATCTGTTAAGGGCCAACGATCAAAAGGGCACTTTGCATATCTCAGTACGAATAACCCACTCATACCACAACTTATTTGAAAACTTCACCTTTTGGATTTTTAGCCATTTTTTACCCAGTCAGTAGACCAGGTGGTCAATAATTTTTCAACGAAACCATCGATTGGTCTACCTATAAGTCATCTGAAATTTTGCCTCGCATAAAGGATATTGACTTATTCCATCTTTCTACAGCATGTTGAAACGACAAACTGATAACCAAATTGTAGACATGCACACATCACAAAAGCTAAGACAATCGTTCTGAAAGGTGTCACTTTCATTGCAGCTACTCTTAGTCCAACTGCTAAACCTAAACCTCCATTACTTAAAACACCAACAGCTCAACTGTTATCAGGTTACGCAAGAAGCAGCGACTTGAGCTTACATCCAACACGCCGTCACTCAAATTCAGACCTCTAAAAATTTTCCACAAGACAACCATAAACCAACCTCCAGCTGCTCTGCTGCTGTACATCTTCAATAGCAGTACAGTATTAATAGCAAGAGGACCACGCACACCAGCAACCCTATTATTCTGCAACTAAACTAGTTAAAGGCCCGCAGGTCCCTATCGCAAATGGCAGTGCTACCGCGAGACAATTTTTCTTGTGCTATATTTTCAGAAATTTTGACTACACGATCCTGTTGTATCTACAGGGCCCCATTAATTGTTATGATTTCAGATCAAGAATTAATGTGGACGATCTTCGGGACCATACAGAGACCAACATGCACCCGATCCATCGTAACGATCTAAAGAGCGATACACTACTACTATATTGTGGGGAAAAAGAAGAACCTGGATCAGTACCCTCTGGGATTCGAACCAAGTGCCTATGCGACGCCAAACATAATTACCCAGGCACAGGAAGCGTAAATTAGATTTGCTTTTCCGAACCAGAAGGAGGGAGCTATGCTAGGAAGTTAAATCATGAAATAGGAGGGGTTGGATTAAATTTTTCACTCTTGTCAGGTGCCTCAAACCCGTTTACACCATTCAGCTGCCATCAAGAACAACGGGCACGAACATACTTCCGAAATCAAAACATTCATCAACAAGGAAGCATGTGGAGAAAACTCAACATGTGGCCAGTACTACCCACCAGGAACCTCGAAAGCAAAGCAAAAAGGAGCGATCCTAGGAGCTGATAGGTGCTCCTCCAATAAAAGTAGTCACACAGAAACCAGAGCGAAGATGAAAGAACAGTGGGGGGGCAAAAAAATAAAAAAGGGAGCTCGGGGTCGGCTTACTTCCAGACGTCGTGTTCCCGCTCGGCGGCTGCGGCGGCGGCCGTGCGGCGGGAGGCCGGCATGGGTGTGAGCCACTGGGAGAAGTCCCGGTCGAAGAACTCCCAGTCCGGGAGCAGCACCCCGGCGATGGCCAGGATGCCGAAGCCGTAGGTGGCCGCCGCCTTCCGCAGCGACGCCGTGGCCACCCCCGTGACCACGACGGCCGCCGCCAGCGCGACGAGGCTCCGCCGCAGCAGCTCGTCCCTCCCCATGCCGCCGCTGCCCGCAGCGCCCGGGCCCTCGCTCGCCAGCCTCTTGCTCCTCCTCGAACCTTCGCGGCGCGGGCGGGGGGCAGAGGAGAGGACAGGGAAACGGGAAGGGCGTGTGTGTTGCTTGCCCGCGCTGCCCGCCTCGCCAGTCGCTAGGTTGTACTATATGTACGGGGCCTCTGCTTGCTAGTAGTAGTATCTTGCTCGCTGCCGCGCGCCTCTGCTGGATTGCTGCTGTTGTGGTGTGGTAGTCGAAGAAACGCGCCATGGACTCGGCCCATTTTTATGGTGTGGGGGGCTTTGACAGGCAGACGCATGGGCCCGGGCGCAGTGGATCAGCACTTGAGCGAGCAGGAGGACGCTGTCATGAGTTAATGAAGTTATTAGACCCACGTGTCGAGGCGTTTAGCCGAGAAAAACCAACAAAGCGTTCCAAGACCATTATTTATGGGCCTTTTTCAGATCCGGATCCGTCGACAACTGCCAACTACATGTTGAAACCTGTAGCATTAAATTAGGATGTCACGCAATATGGGAACCCGACCATTTGCTGGAAGCTTGCTTTCTTTCTTTCTTTCTTTTTTTTTTTTCCCTTTTTTTGATCGGGTATGCAAACTTTCGTTTTCAGCATGGACGAATTCCAGTCCAAGTTTACTCGTAGATGACCCAACAAATGCTGCGTGATTGCGTATGGCAGTAGCATATACGTAGTACTATGTTATACTAAGTTATGTTCTCAAAGATCTTTGACAGTTTATGTAGACTTTATAGTGTATATATGTTGAACAAATCTATATCTGGTTGAGCTAACGGTGGGCCCAGCCGCCAACCTTGAGCTTAGGAGGAAGGAAACCATCCAAGCAAGAAGACCTAAACCTCCATTTTCCCATTTGTGATTGGACACTTGTTTTGTCACGTAATTGGATAAGTATTCGGTACTACTAGAGTCGTAGAGTGCGAAGAGGAGGAAGAAGCTGCAGCTGCAGGTAGTTGGACTTGGACGAAACGCTGGACCTAATCACCTACTACCTTCTCCATGGAGAAACCAATTTGGTGGTCAAGCAACAGGACAAAAAGCATCTGCCATGCCAAGCTCCACACGTTTCAGTTCATTTGGGCACGTAAATCGTGCCTTTTCCTCTCCCCTCCGCTGCCTAATTGCACTGCCGCCGGTCCCGAAAGGAACTGCACCAATGCCATGTGGGGCCTGCCGTCTCCTGGTCCACGCGCGCCACAGCAGCCCAACCGCAACCGCTCGCTCGCTCGCCTTTGGTGGGCGTGGGCTGGCTTCCTCCTCGTTGCCGGCTCGGTCGGGCGCCCGCCGCCCACGAAGACACCAAAAGTAGTCCATGCGGTACGGCACGGCTCCGACGTGGCGGCGCCGCATTGGACACAGGGGGACGTTCCGTTCCACCGGTGGGAGGACGGAGGAGCGAGGCAGCGCAGACGCAGAAGACCAGCGTGGGCGCGAGAAGAAGAGTGAAGAGGAGTAGCAGAGGGCCGGTGGGTCCGTGACAGGTGACGGATTGCTTAAATTTCGTGCACGTCTGCTCCGCACGCGCCTGCCTTGTGCCTGGGTCCTCTGGTGGTGGATGTGGTGGTCGCCGGCCCACCGCCACCGGCCACACCGACGGGCCTGGATCACGCGGAACTTTCTCCGGGAAAGTGAAGACGAGGGCGGATGGCGAACGACGCTTGTTGCGTGCTGCGAGCCTGCGACCGGCCTGCGGAGGACGTGTCGCGTGGCGTGGGGGCTAGAGGGCAGCTCTTATTTATTGGTAGTACTAGTACAGTAACTGCAGCTTTTTTGTTTCCCGTTGTAGTAATACTAGCAGCAATGCAAAGGGGGCCAATCCAGTTAACGTACTGCTAAAAATTCGCCTGCTCCAATGTTGCAATATAAGTACAGTCCAAGAAGCCCATACAGTCAGTATACGCAGATGCAGCAATACAGTAGAGTTCAGGCCCCTCCAGACAGACACAGCAGATCTCGCTCGGACTGTTCTCTCTCTCATTGAACCCACACAGCACAGGCAACAGTACCACCCTCAAACTCTTACTACTAGTACATCCATCGTCCAGCTACTTTCCAAAAAAAAAAAAAAGAAAAAACGGGTCACTGTTTGGCTTCATCTGGGGCGTCATGGAATGCCAGGGAGGAGAAAATGCCTTCTCTTTGGAATGCCATTTGTAATCAAAGGATGGACGCGCAGTGCATCGCGCATACTATTGTGGTTGCATTTAGTATGGCCTTACAGATTTGATGGATTACTGTACGATGATCTCATATGCTTCCACGTGCGACGGTACATCGAGCCGCGCTGTTTGTCGATGCATCTCCAAAGATTTGGGTATTCAGGGGGAAAATAAAAGCACCAACACTCGTGCTAAAGTACATGTAGTTGGTAGGTAGGTATGCTCCTAAAACTTCCATTTGTAGTCAGCAACAAACCGATACAATCGCCGTCTCAGGGATGAACGCGGATCCGCTGACTTTACTGCACACGTGCAGTGGTCGCTGACATATAGGGTCAGTCACTTACGGATCTACATGTAACTACTGCACGGGTAAAATTAACTCAGCCGATCCTGATCCCTTCCTTAAGGATATCATTATGGTATTCGCAAATCAGCAAGTACAGACAACATTAACCACCCCGCCCCCCCCCCCCCTCCCCCCCCCGAATGGTATTGTCAATCCGTGTGCATCAACAGTTACACCCTCCTTCGACCCGTCTCGATCCGTTGTAGTGATTGCCGCCATTAAATAGGTCAACCATCGCAACCAAAAAAAAAACATGGCGTCGCGCCATTCCATCGACTCGACCCAACATGTCACTACTGATTTTCCTTGATTTTTTTCTAATTCATTTGGCACTTTTCTGCGGCCATTTATATTTTCTACTAGTACATTATGTAATGACATTTAACATAAAGAGAAAACAAAGTTTTTTTTAATGCAAGAGAAAACAAAGTTGAAATGCTGCAGTTTAACTTGAAAGAAGTGCCATGAGAAAAAAGGACGGTTCACGAAATTGCGAGCAGTCGCAGTCCCCCGTTGGGCCAGACATAATGAAGGCCACCAGCATCATTACGCTAAGAAAACCCTCACATCATATAGCTATTACAGGTGATGAGTGCCACCGGCATCATCAGGCTGACGAGACCTCACATCATATCACTATTGATAGCAATATGGCATGATGCAATGCTTCCCTTTCATTTCAAATCAGATCTTTTCTATGGAGGTACAATATTCAGAGTTACAAATTCATTAGAGCATAGTGTTTAGGTCTGAAATTCAGAGATAAAAAAATGGTCCTAAGAAGACTTCAGATCTAGTATGTGACACGAGGGTTCAGTATACTGCACAGATCTGCATAATCTTCCTAGCTTCATACCAAATAAATTTTAAAAATGGTTGTGCAGTACACAAATTCTACAGATCTTATGTACCACAGAGCTGAAAGTACAATAATATTAGTCAAAGTTACAGTTATTCGGTGGAATATACATTATCCATTCTTCCAAAACAGTAGTATTTCTGAACTGAATCCAAAACATGTTGCAAGATAGAGTAGACATGTTTCAGTAAGTATATGTATATCAAACCATGAACTATCATAGTCAAAGTCACAGTTATTCGGGGGATTATACTTCATCCATTCTTCCAAAACAGTAGTATTTTTTGAGCTGAATCCAAAACATGTTGCAGGACACAGTAGACATGTTTGAGTAAAGTATATGTATATCAAACCATTAACTATTCTATCACCAGAATATGGAAGTATCTGTAGCAGGATCCAAAACCATATGACCAGAAATTTGAAGTCAAACGTCCTTTACTGACATCAGATATTTTGCAATGCAAGTTACTACAACTGCAGTCACAGCGAATCTCCTTATATGACACCCTGATCATCGAAGTCTTGTTTGTTGGCTGACGAACGCCCAAAGAAATAAGACAAGCAAAACAGGACAACTTACAACTACTGAAGGAATAAAAGAATCACATACTACCATCACAATGAAAACATGATAAAGAGTTTAAACCAAAGCTTAAGTATACTACCAAAATCTGTAAACTCAAGCAAAGATGAAGGCGATCATATCATAAAATAGATATATGATATTAATGGATGTTCAGAAGAAATACTATGATTAATTTGGTCGTACAAAGGCTATACAATCACATTCCATCATCGCTAATCACAATAATCAATGTCTACACTAATACCAAGCACTTCTACATACTAATCTGCTCAAGCAACTCTGAGGGAAAAGCTATAGGTTAGCTTCAACCCGAGTAGGATTTGAACCCCAATTTCAGAACCCATATATGGTAATACCCCCAGATGAGTCGTTCCTAGCCTACCTTCAATACCAAACAAACGAGCACATAATTTAAAGAAAATATTCTATGAAACAACCAACTTATGGCTTCCATAGTCAGAGCCACTGCAAATAAATTTGTACAGAGTTCAAAACAGAGCATTATGCATATCAATTACTGAAGCATAATTTCGAGCAGAACTGCACGGGTATCAATTTATCGAATTATAAGGAGATCAACATTTCATACTTCAGAGAACAATCCGAGTAGCTCACAAGCCCATAGAACCTATGTCACGACGCCAACAAGCAGGGGAGAGTCAAAACACGCATCAGACCTCGTCTTCGTGGAGCATCATGTTGGGGATGCCCTTGTCGATGGGGAAGGTGCGGCCGCTCTCGGGGCAGACGAGAGCACCCTGCTGGACGTGAATCTCGAGGAGCGCGTGGTGGATGCGGCGGATGGCGCTGCCCTCGACCTCGGCGGCGCCCTCAGCGAAGATCTCCTCCTCGGAAGGTTGCTCGTCGGGGAGGAGCTCGGGGAGGCCGAGTGCGCGGGTGGCGCCAACGAGCGCGCGCCAGTCGATCTTCGGGAGGAGGCCGCGGATGAAGTCGGCGTTGAGCTCCACCTCCTTGGTGCACCAGTTGGACGCCTCCAGCTTCAGGGGGTAGCCGGCCGTCACGCCCCGGACGTTCGACGCCAGCATGTTGTGCGTCAAAAGCCTCATCTCTCCCTTCCCCTTACCCGCCTCGAGCTGCGGCTGCTCTTTTACTCTCGTCGGTGTGTGCGGCGGGACTGCGGGATGAATTCGCGCTACTCCGGCGGCGGGCTGCGGCGTAAAACCCTAGCGAGGGAGCGAGAAGACTCGAAGAGGTCCCGGCCTCTTGGGCTTATTGCTTAATGATCCCGCCAAATGTCGCATGGGCCTCTTGTGGACGGGATCTTCTCGTCTCGCGAGCTGCGAACCCCGAACAGGATGGTCATATTACAATCTGATTTCATCAGAGGTAGGAAACATGATGAAGGATGGCGGTTTCTCGGCAACATTTGGGGCAGCTATCTACTATGAATGCAGCACTGGGAAGTGGGAAGGATTTTGATTATGTGTTGATCAAGCATTATAGGGATGCTAATCAAATGGCTAGTGAATTAGCTAGACTAGTTTTTGTTTCAAAACTCAATTGTTCCTTGGGTAGATGAACCCTTAGATCTATTCTTGTGTTTCTGGTGGTAAACGATGTTTCTCAAATGTGTTACGTGGCTTACCTCAAAAACTTTGTTTACCCAAGCCTTTATCACGAGATTATAAAGCATGGAACGCAGCTCATGTCACACAAAAGGATGTATGTTGAGCCTGATTGCATCCATCGGAACTCAATGTGAAACAAAAGCAATTCAGCGAAGACAGGACAAAGAGGGTACCTCGAACTACGTCTCATGGTATTAGCTATATCATATGCAGTCACATATGGTGAGTAGATCGATCTAAACACAAGTATTTACATCTAGGCTGGTAACGAACAGGTCATGGCCTAACTGATCTAATAAAGCTCAATGTCGTCAAATAGTGGACATTGTAGCGTCGCCATCATCACGGCATAGCTCCTCCAATTCAGCCATGAAATCACTCCCATCCACGACAGCTGAATCACTTAACATCTTGTTCTGCAGCTCCTGTTCAAAACCAACAAAATACAATGTTAAAATCGAGCATCATTCATAGGGCCATTCTTAGTGTTCGTGTGCAAACTCAAGTTACTGTATAAGCAAGGAAAATCTAATAGTAACATGTTATAGAAAAGAGGATGGACCTTTGACTTCTGTAGCTCAGTGACACGAGTTTGCAACCTATGATACTGGTCTCTTGCTTCAGGATACTGAGTCATGGAATGTACACGAGCTAGTGCCCTCTGTAGCCTCCCTTCAGCCTGCTTCCTTCCGTCCTTCAAGAAGTCATATTCATCCTCAACCCCGGCTGGTTGGATCTGTGATGGGCCTTCAAGTTGTTTCTCAGCTTGGAAACCGCGCAGGCCCCTTCTCTTTCTCCTCCACCTCAGTATGACTTTCTCCACAATCCCTACTGACCACACAACCTTCCGGAAGCTTTTCCTTACTTGATGTCCTCGTACATGGGCCTAGTATAAGAGTTGTAAAATCATGCACAAGGCACAAACATAAGTGAAAACACTTTATACCACTTGTTTACAGTACACATTAAATGCAATCACTCCATCAAGTAAATGCAGCATATGCGACTAAAAAGTCATCGTAAGATTTTTTTTTCTTTTCTTTAGAGGAATAACAACAGAAGTACAAATTTCTTGTCAAAAGAATAAGTGGACCTCAATTAATAACGTAGTAAACTACAAAGTAGACCTTGTCAAAAGAATAAGATAATTTCTTCCTTTTCTGATACAAAACTATACATTGAACTCCAATGTCCAAATGACAAAAACTATCCAATGGGTGCAGAGATCTAATTAAATGCATTTCAAATGATTGCAATTTCAAGAAATACAGATTAACCAAGCAACAAGGGAGCACAGATCATTTTTTTTATAGTTAGATTGCAACTGGATAAGCTGCAACAAACTTCAGTAACTATAGACTATAAAGGTATCAACCACTGTGTGGTTACACAAGATTTTCAGAAAGCAAACATGATTAGTAGAGTAGCATACAGAAAAATACCTGTATCTTAACAATTTTCTGCCTGATAATCATGAACTCTTTTCTTCCTTTCCATCCTCTAAACTTGTTTTGAATACGAACTGCAGCAGAATGCAATGGCACATCGCCCTGTCCAGGTCTCGCCTTTTGTAGGGAAACAAGAGAGAGAGTGCGCTCATCAGATAATCCACAATCATCATCACCATATTCAATCACTTTCTTTCTGTGGAATGATTCCACTCTAAAAGCTTGAAATATTCTAGCTGCAGCTTGAGTAGATTTACGAACTGCACTAAGTGAATCTTTTAATGACTCTGCCTGAGAATCCTCCACACAAGCAAGCTGCGCAGAACTTGATTCTGCAAAATCCGCAGGTGCTGCTGATCCACAAATTTCTGCCACATTGTCAACCTGTGATTCTTTTAATGTAAGTGCTGAAAGGTGACTCGTCAAAGCAGACTCCGCAAGAAAACCAGCAATTCCTTTGTATCCATTTTCTGATGCTAAATCAGCAGCAGTTCTTCCAGATGGGAATTGAGGTGTTGGGTCTGTCAATGCACCAGATGCAGCTCCATTTGTTATCAGGGCACAAACTGTCCGCTCCCTAAAATATTAAAAAATATAAGTTCAGAGTAAACAAGAAACTTGAAACATTCATAAGTAAATTACTAATGATACCTTCCACAAGATGCAGCCCAATGAAGGGCAGTCCATCCACGAATATCCCTGAAGTTTACATTTACACCTGCAGCAACTATTGGTTTGATAGCCCAATCATAGCCAAGTGCAGCTACCAAATGAATCACGCCTTGTCCTTCCTTGCCTAGCACATTCGGACCTTTACCATCATCATGTATTTTATGGATTAGCCAATAGTACAACTTTTCTTTAACCGATTTTTCAAGATTCTGATCCCGTGCATCAGAAAATTTCTCATCTGACGGCAACGCCAGGTTAGAAAATTTATCGTCAAGCATCAAGGCGTTAATGGTATCAACCAACTCAGACTTATTTCCACTACTCAAAACATACTTCTCATAGTCATCTGGTCCCAGGGAAAGTAACTTCTCAAGACGGATATGCAAATGCATTTCATTTACGCCAGTGGTATGTGGACCAGAAATATCCATATATTGGGCCTCAGAATCACGGAACTCGAATTCTCGCACTTCACTACAAGCTACTCTATTTGAACAAGTTACATAAAATGGAACTCGTCCCGAATGGTGCACTGGTGTATAGCTGCGCAAGGATCCATCTGCTAAAACTTCAGCAGGTACTTCAACATCCCCAAACATACATGACCATTTGCATTTTTCCACATTTTCTTTATTTGCCAAAAATGTTCCAGTAATTAAGACCTGCATTTCAGTAAGAAGCAAAGAAAAATGAGCAACTGGCAAAACCAACAAGACCACATCACTCAGAATACTATTGTGCATCAGATGCTAGGTAAGTCTCCTACAAAATAATGAAACAAAAACAAAAAAAGTATTGAGTAGGAACAAACCTTAGTATTGCTGCCAGTGTAAGCCCAGCTTGGAGATACATCAATAATGCTGAAGAGCTGGTCTTGGGAAAGAGAAGGGTTGACAACAAATGCATCTAATTGATCATTGATAGGTATATTAGAACCATCAGCGACACTGACGGTTTCAGTATTACTCCAGAAAGCATCAGAACTGGACTTGATATCCAAATCAACAACCTCTGCAAGCTCACTACTCATCCACCTTGAGAAGCTGTCGAACTTCTTCAAACCATCTGGCTCCATCTTAAAGAGATCTAATGATGACTGCTTTAAAAGTGGATATCTGAAATTCCGATCTGTATAGCTATCATTCTCTGCCTGAAAATGGAAATCATATCAGTCCATGAAGTAGGTCTATTTTCTATCTGAGTAGGCATCATACCTTCATATGGACAGATAATACTGTGAGTTAGAAGTCATAGATAGACAATTCAAACAGACAATATCTTAAATCTATAACGAAGTATTAGTGCTCCTCTACAGTTATTCTTCTCTCAAATAATATATATATAAAAGAAGCAGAGATGACTAAAAACAAAGCAACCAAAATTTTTGGAGGGTCGAATTCGAAGCATACTCCATTTAGGTCGATGTGCCAAACAAGTTGTAAATACTAAAGATTACAAGGCTACATTTAAAGGTGGTCACAAAAAGGCATCTTAAACTATGAAAAAAGCTTTGATCTCTGCAAGTGACTAGAGAACTAAATGTGGGAGAATGGATATTGGGTCCAGAGAAGCCGAACAAAGCCCATATAGAAACTAGTAGGGTATTGCAAGACATCAATGACACGAACGCAAGAAAATAACAGATCACCTGTGAGGATGTTATGCCAACAGCACAAAGTGCGTCAGCTTCCTTTTGAGTGAGGTTGTTGGTGTAGAGTGCCTCAGATACAAATGTTTGCAAATGTGAACTATCATCCAGATTGTTAGACTCCATGGTGGCAACAGAAGAATGGAGTGCAGGTTCCGTAAAGCCACTTGCATATTCCCCAAAGGGCTCGCTAAATCCAGCTCCAGATTCATTGAATACACTAGATATGTCGTTGTGACTAACAAAATGATTGTTCATGCTAGCTGTTGTAGGCTGCATTCGACCAAGATAACCTACCATTGCATTAAATGAAACATGAGCTAAAGCTAGTATTGTAAGAAACCTTGGAAGGTAGAGTAAAAGGCTTGCCTAGATTATTTGGAGAAGCACAGGGAACTGAAGCACCCAATAAGTTATTCATCATGATTCCATCCACAGGCTGCTGCACCTCAGTGAAAGGGTGGTATCTGGAGCTTGCTCGACAATTATCTGTTGCACCGAATTTTGCTTTAGAAACACTGAAAGAATTTACATTATTGAATATGCATCAGTTAATGAACTTAGTGCAGATGATGCAGAACGAAGATAGAGAAACAGCAAGACCTGTTTCAGCATCTTCATATTCCGAAATCTGTCCACTAATTGGGCTTTCGGCATCCATAGTTTGGGAGGCTACCTGGCTCTGACTAGCGAAAGAGTTTGAACATGCAGGACTATCAGCATTAGATAATCCTGCAATCTCTTCAGCTTCTTTACTACGACTAAAACTTTCTTTGCCACCCTGAAAAGATGATTTTGATTGGGTCATCAGATAGGAAATAAAATATTCTCAAATGAAGGATATGAAACAAAGATAAAAGAAGGTCAACAGTAGTTCTTCCCCCAACTGCCCAAACAGAATACAATTTTATTACCATATAAAGAGTTCTCATTTCACAAGAATGGAAATGCAAAATTAGTTGAAAATAGACACAGCCACCCTATTAGTGTTACAGTTATATATCTTCCTTTTTCAGTTCTCTTTCTTTTAATAACTGACACAAGTCACCGTCAGGGGAGGGGGGGGGGGCATTCAGTTGGTATTAGTAATTAACAAATGTGAGTTGTTAGAAGATACTGACATAAAGTTACAAGGAGACAAAACGGATTCATGCGTGAAATTAAACATACCTTGACTTCAAGGTAGTGAACAAGAACAATATTCATAAAACCCCTGAAAAGAAAGGATAATAATCATATCATGGAGCATTTTTTATGAATTCATGTAATACCAGATTGCCAGTTACCATCCAAATAGGCTTCACAATCACTGTGTTAGCACTTACTCTTCGAGCAGCCAATAAGTTCGTCTCTGGAAGTTCGCATTCTCCTCCCCATGGGCATAGTAGCAATGAAGTACATCAACACTGCCAACCTACAAGGACAAGATTTTTCTGCTTGAGCATCCCCGTGGATAGGACAGCAACTAGCTCTAAGGAAATAGTTGCAACTTGCAAGTAATTTTGTGGCACCAGTCAAGTCCCTTCATTATATTTTCACTAAGAAACTAAATTACTACTACATAAATATGTGTAGGAAAAACAATATCATACGACTAGAAATGCTCCATGAACCACACAATTGCCAGTGCATGTCTAATATTTGAACTTTGATTTGAAAAGGAATTCCAAGCAAAGAACTTGTACTGACTTTCAACTTCTCATGAGCTTCCTTCACTGTCTTTCCATCTTTTTTCTTTCTCCAGTTATGTCCATCCTTTCTGAAGTATCTCAATATTTTTCGGTCAAACAGAAACAGTGAACCACCTGAAAAATCAGTCAAAAAAGAAATCAGCTTGTGCATATTACCTTTCACTGCTTCCTGCAATGATACACATGCAGTTGTGCATATCTTTGAACCAATTCTCACCAGGTGTAATTAAAACAGGTAAAAGTTCTACAGAAAACAGGTGAGTTTGGTACCAAAACTTCTGAATAATAACAATCAAGACCCACCACTACCACCAAACCCCAAAACACAAAGAGTTCATTCCAAAGTACACACAGATAAATCAGAACCATGTTCACCAACTACAATCTGGTCCTAGTCAAACGCAATAATGTCTGACCTCGTTAACAATGATTGGCAATAATCCAATAGATGGTCCCTTGTCTTCTAAAAGTTAGGAGCCAATTAGCACAGTTGGTGAGTTAGAACATTGGCATGTATCTATTATGGCACTTATAAGTCAAATAAACCTGAGGACAAGTCTATGGCATCCAACAAAGTGAAACGTACAAATATTTTCCATTGCAGCTCATGAAACATTCTACATAGTACAATTAAGATGAGGAAGCAGACGTACTTGGAGGTCTGTTCGGTGGCTCAGGGGCAATGGAGAACTTTTTGTAGTTTGACAATATCTGGCAGATTTCGGCGGGCCGCAGCCACCTGTTCTGAGCTTCCAGTAGTATCTGTGGAATATCTGCAAATTTAAGGTAAAATATGTCAGCCATTAGCAGAGCACACGGGGAATAAGTTGTACCGCGATTCCAACAATGGCCTAGGTTTCCATTACGCTTGTTCATTGTTCGTCCCCTGTTAGCTCTAGAAAACTGTAAAATGAGTTCTAAATCCAGAATAAAAAAAAAGACTCCAATAATATGAGTTTTTCTGAAAATATATGAACCCCTAAAATCTCCCGAATCGCGATCCACAAAACCCTAAAAATCAACACAGCATCAGCTCGGGGAATCCAAACAGACATCAAAATCCCTAAAATATCGAGGAAAGAAAACAACTCTACGGGCTCGTACGCCCCAACTCTGAACGCGGCCGAAACCTAGAGGGCAGCCCGGCGCGCACCTGGGGGCTGGTTGGACATGGAGTACTTGTGAATCTCCGCCATGCGACGATCCGGCTGCGGCCGCCGCCGGCGCCTTCGGACACGCGGCTTGAATCGCGGGGCTCGGGAGGCTGAATCCGAAGGTCCCTCGCTGGGATTTGGGGATTTCTGTCTTGCGCGGCGAAGGCGTCTTCACGGGATGTGAGAGCACAGCGCCGTCGGATTGGAATATTTGCTGCGACGGCGGGGACTGCGACGAGTGTGAAAAGGGAGGAAAAGCTGGTAGTAGAAGGGAGGATTTTTTAGCGTGAATGACTAAACTGCCCCTGCTTGGACGGTGGTTTTGGTTGGTGGCCTTTCGTCGTCGCTAGTATTTGGACGTACTTCGCCTTTTTATAGGAGGATGAAAATTCTACGGACGAACTAGACCAGATTCATTTTCTTGTTTTTTCTTGGGACGTTCATTTTCTTGTTAGTAAGTGCTTTTGTAGCGCTAGACTGCTATAAACCGCATTCATTTTATTAGGTAGATAAGATAATTTATTTCAGAACTAATTTGAAGTGATTGACCTTATCCTTGCAACCTTACCTATGGAGACAAGATAAGCATACAAGTGTGCCTCTTCGACCATACTGTACCTAATTTCTTATTTCCTCTCTCTCTCTCTCTCTTCGTTGGCACCTTTGCCTGGATTGGTCAAATTGACCAACTTAATTGAAGAGAGCATGGCTATGCATTGTAGGTTTTTTTTTTTTAAGGAACCATGCATTGAAGGTATATATATCTATTTTGATATAAAATAAAATTATTTACAAAACCCAAACATACTAGTACTTAAAATATTTAACATTTAGTTAGGTATGCTATTTTTCAATTGATTTCATCTGATCGAGCAGTTCTATAATTTATATTTTCCTTTAATTAAATAAACATCTTATAGTCCTTTTCTAAAAAATTCATTGTATGCATACATAGGATTTTCCTATTTACGACGTGACAACAATCTACACTCTACAGCCTCATCAACCACCCATCTCCTATATTATATGTGGCATATTGAGCTTGACAACTTGTAAAGTCAACTTAGGTAATAAGCACTCAAACACATCATGTCATCATATGGTCGATAAGATAATTAATGGATCAATCAGAAATGACACTCCTACGCAGCATACTACATACTACATCGATTGCCCACGTAGTTTGAGTGTGATTTTGTACAATAGAAAAGTGGCGGTAGCAGGTTTGACACGGTGGACAGGCTGGTAAATTATCAATTGTGGTTCCTGTAAAGACCGCATGTGACGACGGGAGGCAAAGATAGCGACGTAACTCACAACAAGAAAACGTTACCCTTTTGCACCCATCTTAATCGAGGTTCGTGGACCACTAATCGGTACACTGGCAAGAGAAAACCTTCGCGACGTAGTAACTGCTCCACAAAAACGGCACGTGCACCCATGATCCTTTCAGTAGGCATTTCTGAATTTTATATCATAGATCGTACGCTTTCTACTCACATTTGCATTGACACGGTGTTTTGTAGGACCAACTTGTTTATTAACGCTGCCGTAGTACCGTGGATTAACTGCGAAGCCAAGCCACACGTGTCCATGAATGCCATAACGCCAGCAAGGAGAAAATTTCATAAATTTACAAACATTCGACCCAGCCCAACCCAGCGTTGGGCCGAAGTCCAGCTAACGCCGCAGCACCAGCATAAACGCGAGCGCAACCGGAAGAAACGCCTCGTCAATCCTTTCTCGTCAACCACGTCCCTGCAAGCACCGACGTGCGCGCGTAGTGGTGGCCTCTGCATTTCGCTCCCTCCTCCTCCTCCTCCTCCTCCTCGCCACAACGAACAGCGGAGGATCTCGGTGTCGGGCCCCTCTCCGGAGTCCGGATCGAGGGGATCGCGGCCGATTTCTAGCCGGCGCGGGGAGGCGATCGAGGGGCCATTACCGAGGCACGCGCGATGGCGGTCGTGTCGGCTCTGGCCAAGTACAAGCTGGTGTTCCTCGGCGATCAATCCGTCGGAAAGACCAGCATCATCACCAGGTTCATGTACGACAAGTTCGACACCACATACCAGGTAAATCCCAAATTGTATTTTCGGATACCCTTTTTTCCCAGGGGGAGGAAGTGCGTTGCGTGATATTTTTTTCCCCCTCCCTACCTTAGAATGACAGTAAGATGTAGCGAATTGATGCGCGTGTTCTTGATCGATCCGGAGTTTTTCCATGGCTCTTGCACTGAGCATTATTAACACTTCGATCTGGGGTGTGTTGATGGGTGCAGGGATTCGTGTATGTATATATGATTTGTTTTTTAATGAAACTTGTATCTATATGATCATCATGGCGTTAACTCAGTAGCCGCCTCCAATCTGTTTCTGGCTTATCAAAATCCCAGTATCTCGAAATGCATACGAACTCAGAACGCATGTAACGGCCCTGATGTTTGCATTAACATCATCGTTTTTCCTCTCGCAATGGCGACTCTCATGATGATACTGTCGTCAAATGCGGGCAACGCCACATGATACCATTGGTTCAATCTTAATAAAAGCTTACCTGATGCGTAGAAGTATGATCCCTTAATTTAGGGAGTTTTGACCTGTCAGGGTCAACTCAAAATAATAATAAAAATTCAAGGCTTGTATGATCTGTGATTCCTCGTCAGGGGAAATCATTTCATAAAATATATTTTGCACGGACGATTGCCTTTCTAGTTATTATGTTTGTACTTACACCAAGCATTTGATTCAGGCAACAATTGGCATTGACTTTCTGTCAAAAACGATGTATCTTGAAGACCGAACGGTTCGTCTGCAGCTCTGGTAAATACGTTATTCTTTGTCTATTCAGAACCATGTACTCTTGTAGGCTCGTTCACGGGGATAACTAAAAGATGCAATTCCTCGACGGTAATTCTTGATATGGTCAGAAATGGAATGAAGTACGATATTACTAGTGGGCCCAAGTTTGTTGTGATTCACAGAATTAATTTCCAGTTTCAGTAGTTAAATAACTAGCATTCTGGTTTTTCTCTTCGAATGACAGTAACCATTTCGTTGTTCTCATTGTCAGGGATACTGCCGGACAGGAGAGATTTAGGAGCCTTATTCCAAGCTACATCAGGGACTCATCTGTTGCTGTGGTTGTTTTTGATGTATCCAGTGAGTAGCTCAAGAACGTGTATGCCAATATTTTCTGTGTTCGTTACTGGCTTCAGCTAATAATGTCATATACACTAGTAGTTAACATTTTGAACGCTGTTCTGAGTATCATTATCTATTTATCTCAACAGAAGTTCCTTTTGATTCTAAAGTATAGCAATGAACAAGATAATTTATATGGCCATATCGATTATTACTAGTGCATTCTGTTTATTCTTCTTCTTTTTTTTTTTTAATTTTCTGCACAGAGAACTATGCTGATATTGCTTTAAGAAGTTTACCGAGATGTTTATTTCTGCAGACAGGCAGTCCTTTCTGAACACCTCGAAATGGATCGACGAAGTCCGCAACGAGAGGGGTGGCGACGTGATCATCATGCTAGTTGGGAACAAAACTGATCTCGTCGACAAGAGGTGACTATTGTTTTTCCAATCTCCGTCTTGATTCAGTGGCTTGCAACATGTAAATATATGACCACCATGCCTAAACTTTTGCAGACAAGTTTCCACAGAAGAAGGCGAGAGCAAGGCGAAAGAACTCAACGTCATGTTCATCGAAACCAGCGCGAAAGCTGGGTTCAACATCAAGGTACAGAGTACTTCTCATTTGCAGTGTCAAGTGAAACACACAACCCATCTACGCACATTACACTGTTAACTCGCTAGGTTGCGCTTACTTACTGAACTCACCAATTCGCTCACTTTAATTCAGCCGCTGTTCCGCAAGATCGCCGGGGCGTTGCCGGGCATGGAGACGCTATCCTCGGCGAAGCAGGAGGACATGGTGGACGTGAACCTGAAGACGAATCCGAAAGAGTCCAACTCGCAGCAGCAGGCAGGAGGATGTGCCTGCTAGATTTTTCTCTGCACATGCGATCGCTGAACAACACTTTGTTAACAAACTTCAGTAGGGACTCCTGCCATCATTGTCTGATGCTTTGTACTCAGTTTATTTCATTTTGAGAATTTCTTTCGGTTTGACTCATGTTGTTCTAGATGTTTCAGAGATATTCAGCTCACGTGCTCTGCACATTTCTGATTCTGTAAGAGTGACCAACCAGTGAACAGTTGCATTCTTTTTAACATTTTTGAGCTTGATACGAATGTGTATGACATCGAAATGATAAAAAAAGATACTAGTTGCCCACAAAATTTTGGAAAGGGATATTTTTATTTCTGAATTGTGTAGGAATGAAGTGATTCATATGGAGTTCTGCAAAATTGCAATGTATAATTAGAAATCACATGTTAATTTTTAAATTAAGTAATATCGTACATTTGAGACAAAATCCCGGTGTTTCAAGGTCCAAAAAAGCTTGTCTGGTAGTTTGGTACGGAAGCAACAAGCTCACTGACAAGCCGGCCATCGATATCGCCGACGTGGCCGCTCTTCCACTCGCGAAGAGATTGGATAAGCCACTCGTCCTCTTCGAAGAAGGTGGAGATCAAACGGGAGATTGGAGTTTGTAACGCGCGATGGAGTCGACCGCGCTAACCGCTAGATTACCGATTCCACCCTGTCGCTCCTGGATTAAACCCCTATCGTGTTCCCCTTTCGCCGGCGTTTCCTTCTCCTGCAGCAGCCGCGGCGTCCTGCTTTCGCGCGGGGTCCGCGAGTATGCCGGCGTTGGCTCCTCGGTCTTCGCCGCCGCCGCCTCGTCGGGGGAGGCGGTTGACGCAGGCTCCGAGGCGATCCTGCTCAGCGTCCAGGTAGAGTGCTTATAATCCAGCCTATGCCCCAGTTCCCTTTCAGTCCTCTGCTCGAATTGCTTGTTCGATTCGGATAGGTTGCTAGCCAGCCCAGTCATTTGTCGTGATCTTTTTTCACAGGGGATGATGTGCGATGGGTGTGCCGCGAGCGTGAAGCGAATTTTGGAGAGCCAAGTATGTATGCACCTCCCTTCATTTCTGTCTCTTAACTTTCTCTAAGACAGTTCCTTAAAAGGGGACGAGCTACAGCTAGAATGCGAGATTTTGCATTATATGAACGCGTGAACAACTGGTGAAATTTGGGTGGCTAACTGCTAAATGTTGTTAGGCGCTCTGTCATGATTCATGGAAACATTCCATGATACTTGATACATGCACTAGCATTTTTAACATATGCTGTACAGTTGCAGATGATACCAAAGTTTTGCCGTGCTCAGCGAGGATAAAGTCCATTGTTGCTTTATAAGCTTTAGCTGATCAATTATCCGATGATTGTTTCTTTTGTTCGCTTTCACATAGTTTCCTGTGATTTCAACTAATTGCTGAGGTTATTGTTCCAAACAAACGAAAGTTTTCTCCTGCCTTCTACTCATCACCTTGCATTGGCGCCTTGCTGAGGTTATTGCAGCCTGAGGTTACTTCGGCTACAGTTGATTTTAAGCAAGCAAGTGCGGTCGTGTGGACAACAGCCGATGGGAAAGCATCAGAGGATTGGCAGAAGCAATGTGGGGAGAAACTTGCTAAACACCTTGGGACTTGTGGATTTGAGTCTAGCCTGCAAGGTCAATAAGTATGTTTTGAGCTCTTGCGGCAATTTTTACCCGTACATTCAACTTTTAGCCATGGCTTCACCATTCTTAAATAGTACTATACACAGGAAAGTCCAGCACCCTATTTCTTACCTGCAAGAAATTATTATGTATTCCCTTGCTGGATTTTGTTTGATGTGGAAACAAAATAATCAGCTGAATACATTTGATCAGATATATATCATTGAACTGGGTGACTATCACTAATTCAATTACGCAATATGTATTCTTCATGCTGATATTCAATACTTGAGGTAAAGATATCAACATAGGATAATCTATGTTTGGTACTCCCTCCGTTCGGATTTGATTGACGTTAGGACACAATCACACAACACAGTTCAAATTTGAACTAAACATACTGTCCTAGCGTCGATTGAATCAGAACAGTACTTTGTTTGATGTACTCCCTCTATTTTATTTTTCTTGATGTAAAGATAACCTAGTAGTATGTTTGTATCCACACTGTGACAGCGGGATTCTCACAACATTCTGTAACTGAGTCTCTCATCTTTCACAGATCGAGGTGAAGCCATATAAAGCAGGGGCTCTGTGCTACGGAGTAATAACGAAGTCCAAAGTTTTACCGTCAGACATCACCTGAATAAGCAAAGTCACTTCATCCCTGTGCCTGGAGCGGAAGCCTGAAACATATTCGTAGTACCAGTGCTGATGAAGTGATAGACTTTACTTGAGCATGGCCTGCAGTTCACACGAAGAATATTACTATGCTAGGATGTCTGGTGGATGAAAGGACTGTTCCTAACTGCTCTGCAACTCTTTTGTATTTGTTCTCACTGTAAAGATCAGTGGAATTGTTTCTTGGAATGTAGCTTCGTTGCAAGCAAATATCACTTCCTTTTTTCTGTTGTTACTCTGTAACGCCGTTATCTATATTTCCTCCATTTTTTTTTTCCTTTTTTTAGACTGATTTCCTCCGATTTTGGGTGGGTATATTCTCCTGAAAGAACAAATTGATCCCAAGACCTAATTTGAGGCCGAGCTTTCCATCTCAATATTCACCTTTTTTTTTTCTTGTTTTTTTTTTGAGTATCGTCTCAGTATTCAACTGAAGTACTTTTTTTTTTAGCACAATTCAACTGAAGTACTGAACCGTGCCTTAAAAACAAGGAATGGAATCTCAATCATCACATAGCAGGCTTGTCATGTGAAACAGTAAGGCCCACCTAGGTATAGCCCAACAACTACCTTCCCTTCGCACCGTGCGAGAGCCTAGAAGAATCGGCCGCTCGCGTCTGTGGCCACTCCTTCCTTTCCTCCCCGAGCTCCTCTCCCTCCGGTCTCCCCTGCCTCGCCTTCCCACCTCCACCCGCCGCCGCCTCCGGTGAGATGTCGCGCTTCGGGCGATCTGGCCCGCCGCCGATCCGCGACACCTACTCCCTACTCGTCCTTAACATCACCTTCCGTGAGTTCTCTTCCCCTGCCTCTCGCCGCCGCGCTTCCGTCCCTTATCTCTGCGAAGGCTTCTGAATCGGTGGCCGGCTCATCTCGTTCTCTTCCCTTGTTTTGTTGGATTCCTTCAGGCACGACGGCCGACGACCTCTTCCCGCTCTTCGACAAGTACGGCGAGGTCGTCGACATCTACATCCCCAGGGACCGCAGGTGGGTGTGGGGCGAGCAGTGGCTTCGGCTCTTTCCATTCTCGGTCACAGATGTGGGGATTCCTGTGTGCGATGTGTAGTTCGTCAGTTCGTGTGGTTGGCGCTTTGAATATGCACTCAGGAGTCAGGAGTGACGCTATATGGTTTCTGCAGCGGGTTGATGTGCGATTTACAACTGATTTGTATGTGCTTGTCAGGACTGGCGACTCGCGTGGGTTTGCGTTTGTGAGGTACAAGTACGAGGACGAGGCGCAGAAGGCAGTTGACAGGCTCGATGGTGCGTTTTAGTTTCTGACGTCGGTATGCGTTTTGAGTTTGGATTTTTGTTTAGCTTGCAGTGTGCTCTATTTGCAGGAAGAGTAGTAGATGGGAGGGAGATCATGGTGCAGTTTGCCAAGTACGGCCCAAATGCGGAACGGATGTATGACCTCTCCTCAACTACTACCTCCATATTTTCTTGGCGACGTTATTTAGTACACATATATTATAATTGACGTCATTTAAAAAAAACTAAGCAGGAAGTATGTTTGTCCATGAGATATGGAATGATAACTTTACTTTTCATGTATCATCTGTGTGTCTATTTTTCCAAGGAACAAAGTTGTGTTATGCCATTTGTTAGCTATATATGGCCTTTTGGATGGTGGTTGGTTATGTTAGGAATAGTGGAAGTTTGCCCTGCACGATTTTAGAATACCATGTGGTAAAGTAAGTGACAACATTGGTAAGTAGAGCATTTGAACCATGAATGACAGGTGTGAAATTTTGTTTTTTCGAAATGCTTTCATGGAGATAAGGTTTGTACTGGGCATTGTTATGCTGTATTACCATCAAGGTGTCAATATGATAGGTTTTATTGTCTCCTGAACTTCATTTCGTATATGAAATCCTTTTATTTTTTTCTCTTTATTTCTATCTTGTGTAAATTTACTTTGGCATAACATGGTTCTTTCATGAAGTCTGCAAATATTCTTAAGATACTTTTCTTGTACATGTATGATCTATAGTGCCACATCATGGTCAAAAGAAATCCATCTTATTATTGTATGAATACAGTCAGCAGCCAGAGCTGAACCTTACAGAAGTTTCCATAATAAAGCACCCTGTTATGAGAATAAGTGGGCACTGGATTTTGTTGTAAAAGCAAAATTAGCTCTGCACGCCAGCAACTCTGCTGAGCTCATTAATAATATTCTTATTTGCAGTAATAAGGGGAGAATTGTGGAGCCACTTTCAAGGTCAAGGGCGCGTTCCAGAAGCCGCAGTCCTAGACGAAGGTATAGCTGTTTTTCCCATACTGAATATGTGTGCATATTCCTTCAATTTTATGTCTGACTGCAATTGTTTCCACTGGTGTGCAAGCTTGTTTACTTTTTATAGTTGTGTCAACATTGATAGGTAGGTGAGCATTCAAGTTGATTTTGCCAGTGCATTTCCCCTTGAAAACCGTCAGTAAAATCTCTCATAGCATTTGTCGGGTCACATTAATAAGTAGATATAACTCTGTTGACCTTAGATGTTTGAACTGTCATACTGGTGAGCATACATCTGTGTATCTGTGCATTATATGCTTGTTCAAGTATCATTCTGTTCTACTTCTGAACACTCTGTTGCTTGTCATGTTTAAGGTACCGTGATGATTATCGAGATGACTATCGGGATAGGGATAGGAGGCGGAGTTGGAGTAGAGAAAGATATGGTCGTGACAGGTACAGAGAAAGGGATTCTCGCCGTCGTAGCAGGAGTCCCAGCTACAGTCCTGATGATTACAGGAAGCGTGGGAGAGACAGGTATGCACATTAGAAAAGATATGTGCATTAGAAAAAATGATGATGTTGTTTCATCTTGCTGGTTTACACTGATTTATCCAATTTATTTTCTGAGACAGGCAGTTTGTCTCCTGCCAGAACCATGGTTTTTTGTGTTCCCTCTTTTTTCGTTTTTTTTTTTACCTTATCTTTTGGGTCTATCGCTTTTCTTCCCTGCCCTCTTTCTTCTCTTTTCCATTTTCCCTTAGTTTCAATTTCTAGCCTACCCCAACTTGCTTGGGACTAAAAGTTTTGTTGTCATTTTTGCAGTTTGTCTCCTGCCCGTAGAATTCCTAGTCGTAGCAGAAGTCGCAGCTACAGTCCTGAAGATGACAAGAGGCGTGGCAAAGACAGGTTTGCACATTTGAGTAGGCCAGATTTCTCTTTTCTGTATTAGGCTGGTGAACAATCTGTTTTTATTTTGCAGTGCATCACCTGCCAGTAGGAGCCCACCTGCAAGCAGGAGCCCTAGTCGCACCCCTCGCAGGACACCACCTTCTCCTGAAGGATCTCCTGCTAGGCGAAATGGTGACCTGTCTCCACGCTCCCGGAGCCCTTCTCGCAGCCCTTCACCATGAGCATAATACCACTGCCTCTGCATAAAAAAACAGTTAGGTATGTGGATTGTTCACGTTATTTGTGATTGGTAGTTCATTTCTGAAGTTGATAATTTTATTTTGTTTCTTCCCAGTATGGCAAATGAACAAGTCTGGATCGTACAAGTGGCTATGTGGTTACTTGATGATGGCCACTCTTCAGTTCACTTGTTTCCTGGCTGTTAGTTGCTGCTTCAAGCTTCTGATGCTCCCTTTGGACCTCTGAACTGTTTGTCAAGAACTTTATGTACATCAGTTCTTTTCATTTCCCCTTCCTACAAGAATTCCATATTATTTCTACCGTTTGGTATTAAGTACTTACTAGTAATGGTCACCTGCACATTTCTAGTTACATGATGGAGTGAAGATGTGCTGGCTGATAAGCGGTCAACATGCAAGTTCCTTGCTGTTGAAGTTGATATTGTTTGTGCTGTTTGAGTTGTTGATGATGACTGATGAGACGATGCTGATGATGACTGATGAGATGGTGATGATGGCACTGCAGCTTCTTACACCATTTCCTGTCTGCACTTATTAAGCTTACAAGGTGCTCACGATTAGCTAAGTTAAGTTTCATAAACTGCTTTGCATCATATTTCTACATGCTGGCTGTTTTATGCATCAATGTTTGAAATGTTTTTTTTTCCTGGTCATGTCATGGCCCTTGACACACATAGAGATCAACTGTCGCATGCTTTCCTGTCATTTTTGTGAATTTTGTTATTTTACCAAGCGTAGCTCTATTTTGGCCAGTTCTAGCTGTATTTGTACAGGTACTGAACCAGTTTAGGCGTTTAGTTTCCTAGTAGTCTTGATGTAGTCGTTCTCTTTACAAAGTGCCTTTGATCTTTCGCACTTGCAGTGGCATGAAAATTTAATGCTACGCATCTAGGCATATAAACCGCCACCCCCCCCCACCCCCCCCCCCCCCCCCTCTTTTTCTTTTTGTTTCAAAAACACTAGCATACTTGAATGCATGAGTTTTTCTTTCCCACTGCCATTCATGCATTTGCATGTAGAATTTCGTATTTGTTTTTCTCTGATCCTTCAGCGTAAGAAGTCACGACATAGGTTTCAGTGACAGAAGCTGTGCGGGCTTACATTCCGTTAATTGATCTGCTGGATTTGAATTGCCTTCGCTGACATGTGGTTCTGTAAATAAAGGCAGGGTGTATCAATGACTGCTATGTATAATTGGATCACAATATGACAAAACAAGTGAGATTGTTATGTGAATATTGTTCTTTGACATCTTACTCGAGATGCTTTTCAGATTTTGGTTCGGCTAAGAAACGTTAATCTTGTGCTTAATCACTCTGGAGATGTTAATTTAACTCGTCTGCAGATGACTAATAGTCATGTCACGGAACATTTGGATCAGCCTATCTGCCATAGTTTTTTTTTTTTTTTGAAATATAGAATTGTTGCTACGACTTCCCAGCGACTCCCCTGTTGCACACCTTTCCCTACCTAACACGAACTAATCAGATTGCAAAATGGCTTGTACATATTCCATATTCCTTATTGATGAAGTCAAAATAGTACAGTGCAGCCGAAAGATGATTCAGATTCAGCTGTCAACTCGAAACGATCTAAAATGACTTCGCCGGGTCTCTCCCGACTGGCTACAAAGAACTTCCTAGCTGGGTCTATTTGGCACATGCAGTGTAAATGATCCATCATCGTACCAAAATCAGCCGAAAACCGAAAAGAACTGCACCCCATGCATAATATCAGACGTCAGATGGTTTGTCACATACTCCCTCCGTTTTCTGATTCACTTAACATGATTCAGATGCATTACATAGATTAAACTTAGCACCGTTTAAGTCGAGCTTTAAAGTAGCACATGCATTTAACTTGTCCCTGATTAGCTGTCCACATATGAAGCAGAAGGCAAGAACTAGGCTAAAGCTAAAGCACCGTCATGCATGGTTCAGGATCGGGACGGCGTGAACCGTACATAAAGCTCACGCACGCTTGGGTGCCACATACATCACATTGTTCTCTTGGCAAATCCCCTGCATTGAATACACAAAACAAAAAGTCTCTGATGAGGGACTCAACAGTAAAGAGGCGATTAGAAACAGCAGGGATCTAGTTTTACCTGATACTCCTCTGGAAGCTCCTCTGACACAGCTAGTGTGTAGCAACCAGGAATGAATCTACCTGCAGGAGCTCAATGAGTTCAGAGAGTGATACAACAGGAGCAGGAAGGAACAGGAGGAGGTGAGTTCAGTGGTTGATTAAAAAAACTCGAACGGAACTCTTGATTCATGTAATGAACAACAGACCAAAGAGATGATTCAAAAAGAGTCAACAAGGGTATATTCATTTTGTTACTTTGAAAGACTACATACATCAACACGATTTCAAAAAGGTATATTTGGTCATTCATAAGTTATGAAAATGTAAATATGCTCATATCTTTCTTAAGTTTTTACTTACATCTATAATGACACATGTCAGAAGCATTCCACACAATCTAACGTAAAAAAATCATCAGACTAATTGTGATACTCCCTCCATCGCCTTTTATTTGTTCATCTAGAATCATAAAATTTTCCCTTTTTATTTGTTCATCTGGCTTTCCAATACATCTTTTTCTCTTCCCAATACATCTCCATCTCTATCTCTCTCTTTCTCGTTTTCTTTACACCTATCTTATTCTCATTTTCTTTCTCCGTGCTCAGAGCTAGATGAACAAGTAAAATGGGACAGAGGGAATACAACATAGTATAGAGGTTTTGGGAAATAAGCATGTTAAAGTTGATAGTGCATCTGTATTTATAGAAATCAATGGAAACTCCTCAGATTCATACTCTAAAATAGATTTCAAGGTCTAAACCTTCTGTGTGTACAGACTTCCAAAATGAAATTGTCAGAACACATGACACGTAGAGAAGTGACAGTGAAGGTCTCTGATAAGCGACTACAATGTATAAGCACATGACATATTTTTAAGGAACCCCATTCATAAATTCTTGTCTTTTCGGACATAAGCATTGAACTAAAAAACTAGTGGTCGACTGGTCATTGTCTTACCAACAAAAATACACAAATGGTGGGAGTAGATAGCATGCGCATAAGTACAAACATGAGACAATAGACACCTTAAAAGAGAACTAACCACTCCCACCAAGGCTGCCTAGATGATGGGTGTCAACCTAGCAACTAGGGCCTAATTGCCTCATAGAACAGTTAGACAAATGTATTCCATCCTAGGCACTAGGTGCTTCCAGAGCACATACCTAGCAATCTTTAAAAGGTCAAACAAGGTACGCATTTTTCAGCATTTTTTTATATGAAGTGGAGTAATCGACCCATGATTGTCATATGAACACAAGAATTTCTAACCAGTTCCCCCAGCCAACTTTTTTTTTTGATTGGTTTTGTGATTGACATTACAGGTCAATCAATGGGGAACTCTGTCTACATGATGCTTACTTGGGTAAGTCCAATAAAAATATGTGCGTCACAGTATAAGACAGAATATGAAATAACATGGGTAAGTCCAGATGAAAAATACAGTATACATGAAAAGAAATGCATATTGCAGGGTAAGGAGAACTATGTGCTCACCAATTCGCAGCCAACGGGCAGCCCAGCTCCTACTCGGATCCATTACAGAGATTATTCTGCATTCCAAAATGGACTCTTAATTAACTCCAGAAGCTCAACATTATACTGTATGAAGGGATGAATTGGACTCTTAATCATGATATATATTCTCTAGAATCACAACGATGGAAACTACAAAACCGCTAGCATTCCATTTATTTACCCTGTTTCCTTAAACTCAACATTGCAACAAACCAAAGAACAAAATATCCATTTAAATTTCGTCAATACTAAGTTTCAAAACCCCCAGTGATTGTGAGTAGAAGTGACCACCCATCGGAATAAGTACTGAGGATGGTGGCAATGCCCTATCGGAGTTACCCAGTGAAGTTGGGGGTGGTGCAGTTGACGACGTTATCATTCTCCCTCTCCATCTCCAGGAACGGGCAGTTTTCGCAGCCGTTCTCCCTGAACTGCACACGGGCATCCAACAGCAATAAAAAAACAGGACAAAGGCGTTATAAAGTTCAGCGACATAACTTGCCTAACGAATTGCACTCAAGGCCATCCAAGCATGAAATTGAACGATTCGAGAAGGGGAAAAAAAATTCAAAGCCCTAGCTCCACCTATTGGGATTGGTCCAGCCGAACCGAATCCACAATCAGCCACCGGCTAAACCGACGGGAGAACATGAAGACGCTGTACTTAAGCCTAGGAAGTAGAAAGGGGAAGGAAGGATGCAGCGGCCGTGGCGGCGGCGGGTACCTGGTCATATGTCTTGACGAGGCGGCATCGAAGGCACGCCCGCAGCTCGGGGCCGAAGCTCGTCGGGATCTGCGCGTGCCCCACGCGATCTTCGTCGTCCATCCCGCCGCCCCCACCGCGCCTCATCCTCGCCTCTCGTCCCTTCCCCCTTCACTCCTGCTGGTTTCCTCTCGTCTCGCGTCGCGTCTGGAAGGTGGAGAGCTCTCTCTGTCTCTCCTGTTTTCCTTCTTTCTTCTTCCCTCTTTCTACTATAGGTTTCGGCATGGCCTTTTCTTGTGGGCCGTTGACGTATTTGGGGTCGCAGCCCATAGCAATAAAAGGTCTAGCATCGCGGATCCGCCCGCCAAACAGGCCGAGTTATGTAGACTCAACCTGCCGGACCGGCAGAGCTGCATGTCGTGGTCCACTGAGGTGGGCGGTCCCTGCTGCCTGCTACCTACTGTTCCTATGCAACAGCTTGAGACAAATGCCACCTACTCGGCCTCGGCTCGGCTAGTCCCTATCCCTAGAGAAGCTGTCCATTGCTACACGAAAGATGGCGAGATCCGATCGCCTACCATGGTACAGGAATAATTCCCGGTGGTCGCCGGGACGACCAGAGCAAGTCACCTTTCTCAGACGAGGCCAGGGAATCCTATGGCGTGCGACAGCCACCACAACAACAACTGCATGTTGTCTCCGCAACGAATAAGCAGCGCAACAACAAACAACCAGCACGACTGCACGAGAACGTGAAGGCTGAAAGCCTGAAACGGAACAGGCTCGAAAAAGCGTCGACGATTACAGAGAGAGCAGTGGCTCGATCGATGATGGAGTTAGGTACCACCGACTGGAAAGGAAACTCGGAACCAACCCCAACATTTTCAAGACCCGCCAACGGAAGGCGAGCGCGGCATGCAGATAGAAAAAAAAAGAAAAAGGCAGTAGCAGCACAGCAACAGGGTCGTCCTGCAGCTGAAACATCCAGTCAAGGATTCAGACAACGCACCGATAGGCAGTTGTTACATAGGCACGCCCACGACAGACCAACTAAAACCAACGCAAAAGCCAAACCAATGTTAAATTAGAGAAGATAACAATAATCATCGTTGCTGCCGTACCCACACACACCATCAGGGGGATTAAAACGAGCATGAAAACGTCGCGGGGGGAAAGCAAACCGGCAGTAACAATCAATCGGTTCTTCAAGACGAAACTCTCTAAAAAAACACTCCTAGAAGACGGCGACGGGGACGAATGAATGGCGCGCTGATGTAGTAGAGGCTATGTCCATCAGGTTTGTTGCAGTTGTTAGACCAGCGCGATGCTGCTCTCGCCGCCCGGTGGCTTCCGGATCCCCCCTAGGTAGTCACGGGATGGGGCCTTCCCATCCGCGAAGATGTCGCTGCCGGTCATCTCCTTCAGCTTCGCGTTGCTCAGGTGCTTCTCCGCCGTCCCAGGGGTGGCGTCCCCTTTGAAGATGTCGTTGCCGGTCAGGTCCGTGAATTTCCTCGTGGGGATCTTCTTTGCCGTCTTCACCACGCTGTCCTCGTCGGCCTCACCGAACTTGATGGTGCTCATCTGTTGTGAAAAAACAAAGGACAGCAGAAAGTAAGTACAAAATAGTAGCTATATACGTTAATTGAGTAATTAAGCAGAAGTTAGTGTTCAGAGATCACGACATAAGCGTTTTTGCCCGGTGTCTGCGAGGTCGAGCCATTCTCTGAGTTGCGTGGTCGGGGATCTTCAGGAGGAGCAAAGATGTCGTGACCGCTCAGCTCCTTGGATTTTAAGTCAGATATCTGCCTCTTCATCTTGCTGTCATCCTCGGTCAGAAGGGTACCGCTCAGCTCCCGCTGCTTTGCCACCTCAGCTATCGAAGTTGGCTTCTTTGGAGAAATGCTTTCTTCCTCGGCAAATGAGATGTGACTTATAGTACTGATAGCCTGTATTAGACAAAGTCATATT
Organism: Oropetium thomaeum; assembly: GCA_001182835.1. NCBI lineage: Eukaryota > Viridiplantae > Streptophyta > Magnoliopsida > Poales > Poaceae > Oropetium > Oropetium thomaeum. The sequence goes on along the minus strand of LFJQ01000027.1, from coordinate 2,362,828 downwards.
TAATCTGTATTCACTCATGCACCTAGTTTATTCCAGCACAAAAACAATTAAATCTACAAGTCCATGGTTAGTTGACACCTTGAAAGCAACATGTACGCTACTTACTTATAAAGAGTATACTGCAAATGATGTATTATAAGACTAGACATGATGTATTGTAAAGAGTATGAGCTGCCGACAAATTTACGTTCAGTACCGCACCTTAATCATCATGTGTTAAGCCACAGACTATGTACCTTCCATCTTAGGTAATCCATGTCGTTTTCTCTTAACATTTTGGGGAACAAAAGGTATCCCAAAGTGTACATTAGTGTCAGGTTCCTATCACTCATCAATCAAAGCTTGAATTTGATGTTCAGTTTAATTAATCAATCAAAAGGTCCCCTTCTATCACAAGGAAAGGTCACCAAACAACATGTATTTCATAATGCCAACCAAACTCAACCCACAAGATTCCCAACAACTTCTGACTCTGGTGTTTTGAACATTCAACAAGTTTGATTTTAGTAACCAGCACTCCAGCAGCTAACGTAAGGGCATTCTTAAGACGTATAGCAAATCACAAAATGAAACAAGCAATTTATCTCAACAATTTAGCACAGCATCATCATATCAAAAAGAACAACCTAAGTTCTAATGCTACAACATTGCTGGATTAGCACGAATAAAGCCTCAATCATAACAAATCGAAAATAGATAGCAAATCAATCTACACAGCCCTTTGCAAAATCAAAGAAACTGACACCTGATAATTCTTTGGAGCTGTCCTGATGGGAGTGGCAGAGGCATTGGCAGATTCGTCTTCCTCAACCTCACCTCCAGCTGCAAAGATGCCACTTCCTGTCATTTCCTTCCACTTAGGAGCTGAGCACGGTTTCCTGGAAAACGAACAACAGCGTAGTCAACCCAAGTTAGTAAATCAGTTAAATCAGAACTTTCATCCAAGTGCTAATCTGAAATCTTAAGAACAAACGAAACTAAGACGATCTGAAAAACCGATCAAAACGTATATAAACAACAGTACAGTCTCCCAAGGGCGCCTGTTGTCCCCAAGGAGGAAAACTTGCAGAAATGGTGCATCTGATATATGCCATTCTATTTTTGTCAACACATCTCTAACCGAAACGTAAGGGACGATTTTGAGGGCTACGTTAGATAGTTGGATTCAAGAGTCCAAAATAGTTGGTGAGATGGCAATTACGTAAACATCCAAAACCTACAATCTAGTAGGAACTAATATGTCCGGAGTCATAGCAGAGCTAAAATCTCTGAAAAGGATCTAGCAATGAAAAATGTCGGAGTGTACAGAGCTGAGCTAGAAACACTGAGAGAACAGAGCTAAATCCCAAATCCAACGGATTCTCCTACTCGCAGCCTAAGAATTCGAGCAGCTCCCAAGGCGAGACCGTAAATCTCGAGAGATCTAATTCAAACTCGTCGGGAGATAACACAAACACGAACAGAGCACCGTTCCGTCCACCCAGGCGAAAGAATTTCAAGGCAGAACCCCGTGACCTCACCTCTTGTTGAGGCTCTCAAACTCCTCCTCCGTCACCTGGCCTCCGAACACCACCTTGCTGATCGCCTCCGACGGCTGCACCAAGCCATGAACACAAGAGGAAAAAAAAAAAGTTAAGAGACAAGGAGAATCAACAATGGCAGAGGAGGTAGGTCGCTTCCCGAAGGGGAACCGCGGTACAAACGAGGACTCCGGTTCACCTGGTGTGGCCGGCGGTTAGGCGGCGGCGTGGCCCCGGGCGCCGGGTCTTGCTGCGCCCCCTCCGGCCAGATCAGCAGGTCCGCCGTGTTGGTGTGCGACTTTCTCACCGGCGCCGGCCTCTCCATGATCCCCTTTCCTCCTCCTGCCTCCTCGTCGCACAGCTGCCTCTCACCTGGTTTCCGTTGGTGGCGTCTCTCTCTAGCTCGCCGGTGCGTGGTTTCTCTCTCTAAAAAGGCGAGGCAGCAGGAGCAGGGTGAGGTGGGGAGGAGAGAGTGGGACTGTGGAGTCGAATGGAAGGAAGGTGAGAGGTCGCTGTGTGGAGCTCACGGCCCCCTCCCCCTTTTTAAAGCACACCGCGAGACGCCCTACCCGTTCCCTCCCCACCCACCCTTCCGCGGCGCATGACCAGCGGGCCCGCGGCGTCGGCGTAGGACGCTGCTGCCTAGGCCCGTGACGTGTGGGTTGGCTCCGGAGCGTGCGTGACGGGTGCCCCTCCGCCTCCCCCGTAACGCTCGCCTCGCGTCGCGACGCCGTCGTACGCTCCCGTCAGTATTTGAAATTTTGAAACGTTTGCGGCTCGCACGCACGGAGCGGAAATTTTTGCGGGTCGCACGGAACGGCCCCCCGTAACGGTCGCCGACTCGCCGTTCTGTTCACGCTTTCCTCGCTCTGGTTTGTTTTGTCAGCCACGGAGCAGATGCTGACGAGAATGTTCTAGTGTACTCGTACTATGAGTAGTAGTAGTTCTTGTACAAATCCAGTAGCAGTGCCGAACATGCTACGGGACAGTATACATATTTTATCACTATTACCTCGGCATCATACAAAACTGGATATACTTAGGAACCAGGTCATCTGCACCCCCAGTTTTTGCATTTTGTGTTGAGCCGGTATATGCAATTAGTCAAAAAGTAAAATCCATTATTTTTAATGTAGCAGAATAATAGCGTATTCAAGTAGTACATAAATAAGCTTTTATTATTGACAAGCAGTGACGTCAACCAGGTCTCACTTGGATATACAAGCAATCTTAGTTGATACGACCAACAATGAAGAATGTTAAATTGAGTTGACACGTTTATGTTTTGTACTGTATTTTAGAAAAAGAAAAAAAATACAAGACCTGAGTTTTTATTAACCCACTTTCTCCTCCTAGTGGGAATACATAATAATACAAAGAAGACAAGAAATCCTTTGCAAAGAAAAAAAAGAAGACAAGAAATAGTACGATCACTCTCACGTCCTGTACGTGTACAACAATTTTGGCCCCGCACGGCTGCATGCGTTTCTTTCCTCACCCGTTTCTTGGATGGATTCAGGTCCTACAGCAGGGATGGCGACCTCCATAGGAAAGGTAGGGGGAGGAGGTTTTGGAACTACTCCTCCCAATCCCAACCATAAAACAGCAAGCGCGTGGCGCCATCGGATCGTATGATGGGCCAACGCCTTTTTCTCGTAGGCACACATGATTTCCCGTCCTAGCTCGTCGTACCAAACATGTTAAGTAAAACCCAACAAATTATAGTGACTGACGAGCATTAGTAACAGGAAAGCCACAGGCCTTCTTTGTTTAATTAGGTTCTTAATTAACTTTGTAGACTAGAGAAGAGAAAATTAATGGATTGTCTATTTTTCAGCCAGTTGAAAATTAAAAAAAATTAAAAAAATTGTCTATGAATATCAACCGGCTGCACCCGTGTCTTCTTCCTCCCGTCATGCCACGTCCTTTGTTTCTCCCGCCCCCACCGCCCCCGCCACTCGCCGGCGCACCGCACCAACCCACCGGTAGGGTACCCTGGACAATCCCCGAACCTAACCGACGGTTCCTGGAAGAGTAGCTGATGCCAGCACCAGTGTAAGGAAAGAGAAACAATTTTTTTTTAAAAAAAGAAACAAATTAATTTTCCTTTCCAAATAGGATACCCTAAAAAGGGAACAGTGTATATGCGCCTTTTTTCTTTCCCTTTTCTAGATAATATAAGGGGAATTTCGCCAAATGGAAGGGCCCCTACCGTACCGATCTAGAATGCCTTCAGAAGCCAAGCATGATCGAGTGCACAAAAGTGAACAGTCGTAAGATTCAAAGCTGGCAAATGGCGTTATATATCCCTCTGGCTAGATAATAATTGGCAAACGCGCGCGATATATAGTAGCAGCAGCTAGTACGCTACTTCGTCTAATTAACTTGCAAGTTCTGTCTCGTTTAACTTGGACTTTACGTGCAAGCATTTCAATACGGTTTCGGCCGCATAATACTCTCAGCATGCATGACACGACGTAGAGTTTTGGTGTAGATTGATAATGGTGCTTGTCGCTGTCACTTGAGACACAATTCCTTCTGTTCTTTCCCTTCGTTCCTTCCATGGCTTCAAGCTACACTACACTACACATGGTCTTACCTGTCCAAGGAGAGAGGGGCTGGATAATGCAGTGGTTCCTAAGTAAGAATATTAATTGATGGATTCCTTTTGCCGCCCGTGCACCACTTCCTGCACGGATCTGGTGGTGGTGGCGGTGGACCAACGTACAGGGAGTAGCTAGTAGTAGTGGCTTGAGAGGAAAGTGGAGCAATATTTACGCAGAAATAAAGCTGGAATCATAGGACTATTACGACAGGCAGTAATAATAGTAAATAAAGAACGCATCATGTGCAATCTCCTTATTCTCTCCATCCAATCCATGTGCTGCAGGCAATTGATTTGATCGGTCGACGACGCGTGCACCAGCACCAAGGTCGTTGCTGGGAATTCCGGACCATTGTAGTAGTTAGTACTTGAAGCTTGACGACCGAGAGTTTTTAAGGAATATACTTACTCTTAAGTAAATCTTCGTCGGCACAGCAGCTCGAGCTCTCTTGGCAGAACATGTAGCCACACCGGTGGTCATTCTCCAATCATGGGTGGTCAGCTAACAGCTTATAACTGGCTATAGCATGCCTAGGACCTAGATAGATCTGGTTGGTTTCCTGTCCATTCCTTGGCGTTGAAGCAGGAGCGGGGAGAGGAGGAGGATGCCGCTTTGCTTGGATCCCCTGCAATGTCTGTTGTCAGTCGGTAGTGGACAGGTCACGGCCCTGGAGCAGAACCCGAACCAGAACGCCAAGCAAGCCAGCAAGCAAGCAATGCTCTTCTCCGAACGAACAGAAAAGAACAGAACAGAAGAAGGATCCAGAAAAGAAAGAAAGAAAAAGCCTCCTCTCTTCTCTTCTCTCTCTCCCATCGCAGACGAAGATGAATGGGCCCCGGCGGCCCTTTGTTGAAAAAGGCGTTGCGCGTCACGTGCCGCGCTTTTACTTTTGGGCCCCCACGCCTTGGGCGGGTTTGGGTTGGGAATCGACGGAGGGAGGAGCAGAGGCCGGTGGTGCCGCGCACATGCTCTGCATCCGAGCCAGGGGGGCGCCTCTGCTCTGCTGACCAAGTTGAGCTAGCTGGTCTGAGCCGTAGCCAGGTCGGTTTGAACCGTCTTTGGGGAGGCTGTCTCGCCCCGGGGTCTGATCTGTCTGGTCCGCGCACAACGTCTTGCCGTACCGCCATAGGTAACCGGCTAACCGCATCTCATCATGTTATTATTACAGTATGTAATGATGTTTGGCTGTCGATGGGTCGGTGGTCATGCCAGCAAGCTTCGGAATTTTCATCACGCTCAGAGTGTGATTCCTGTCAGGGCAGCATACTACGTATCCGAGTGGTGGTATCTTTCGGCAATCGTGATACAGGAGTTGCTGCTGCTCGATGCGCACAGCTGTTAGCCACATTTTGTGTGAATTGATGATGAAACTGGGTAAGTCACTCATGGCTGTGAAAGCCAGCCCACGGTCTAGTCTCACTTCTTCTATAAAACGATCAATTAAATAAGATTTACCGAGTACAAAAATCAACCTCTATTGTTTGTTGCTCAAATTTTGCTTGTAATGTCTCGAGACTACAATAGTCTATGAAAATCTGATGCATAAAGAGCACTCTCTACACGTCACATGATTTCAGGTATCAGAAAAAATACACTCAACTTCCACCGCAGTCCAAAACTTAGTACTCATATGTTATCAACCGAAAACAACATGCTGACATCATTTCTTCTTCTTGCCACTTTTCGTCTTTGAAGGATTAGTCTGTGGTTTCTGCTTCTTCGCCCTCCCATGATGCTTGGGAACCAGTTCAGCTATTTGGATCATCAACTGCTTCTCGGCGTTAGCGTATTATATTCGTATTGGTCTAGTACTTGTATCCGTTTTCAAGTAGAACTAGGCTCGACGTGTCGCTTGTCCCTTATTTGGCTCTCATCTCACCTATATATGTAAACATACATAATTAATCTAATACATCACGTATTCTCCAATTATTCTCATGCTTTCATGGTATCACGAGACGGTTCGCTCCTGCGTTCTCTCCTCGCTTCCGCAAACCCTAGCCGCCACTACTTGACCGTTGCCGAGATCTTCTCGCTGGTTCCTGCCTCCGCTGAGCTCCTCGCCGACCCTCCTGTCGCCGCTGACACGCTCGCAGACCCCTCAGTTCCACCGCGTCCCTGGTGCTGCAAACCCTAGCCGGCGCCATGGCCGACGATGATGACCAGCGCTAGGCCGAAGAGGAGCGCGCCTGCAAGGGTGAAGAAGATCGTCTGCAGAAGGAGAGCGACGATCTCGACGTCGAGGAGGCGGCTGTCACTGCCATCCATGCCCAAGCCAACGCCATCCTCAACATCCGTGCCCTCGTGCCGGCCATCCTCGATAAGGCCGCCAGCAACTATGGGCGCTGGCATGACCTTTTCCTCATCGCCCTCGACAAGTATGCTCTGAGCGATGACGTGCTCTCCGACGTCCACCGACCGCGTCGCTCGGCGTGGGCGCAGATGGATTGCACGGTGCTCACATGGATCTACGGAACCATCTCCTCCGAGCTGCTCCAGTCCGTTATGCTATGTGAACATCGCGCTCGCGTCGCGTGGTGTTTTCTTGAAGTTGAATTCTTGGGCCAGGGTGAGTCCCGTGCCCTCCTACTTGAAGCCGAGTTCCGCAACTTCAAGCAAGGCACGCTCTCCATCACCGATTACTGCACGCGTCTAGAGACCATGGTCAGCGCCTTTGCAGAATTTGGAGATCCCGTCGGCGACAAGACCATGGTGCTCACCCTCCTTCGTGGCCTCAACAAGAACTTGCGTCATATGGTGTCCAGCATCAAGATGCATCGACCGTTCTCCACCTTCGACGAGGCCCGCACTCATCTTCTCCTCGAGGAGATCGAGCTCCCGGGACGGGCACACCGCCGTCGTAGTCCCCAGTCGTCACCACTCCGCAATGCACCAGTTGGCCCCTAGTGGCTCTTCGTCCGGCACGCAGGGCAATGGTGGCCCGCCTCGCACTGCCAACTCTGGCAGCTCCTTCAACAAGACCAACAACCGTCTCGTGGGCGCGGCGGCAACTCCATGGACAACGGCCAGTTTGCGCTGGATCCGCCGAACCAGTCGCCACAGTTCCCTTCTGTTTACAACCCGTGGCAGAGCACTATACAGTTATGGCCCTACGGCCGCAGTGCTGTTTCCGGTGCTCGCCCGCCTGCGCCGCCGGCATTCATGACGATGCCGTACTCCCAAGCAGGCGTGGGTGCCTCCTCCGCAGGCGTGGGCGCCTCCGCAGCAAGCATGGGTGCCTGCACCCGGTGGCGCATCCTGGGATCAGGCATCCTTCGTCAACCAATTCAACACGATGACGTTGAACGCACCGCCGTCCAATTCCAAGTGATACGTTGACTCTGGAGTGGCTGCACACATGACTCCAGATCCTGGTATACTATCCTCCTCTCACCCTCCTTCATCGCATTATCCTTCATCTATTATTGTTGGGAACGGGCCTTTGCTTCCCATCACTGCTGTAGGGTCTCTTTCGCTTCACACTCAACATCGTCTTCTTTCTCTTAATAATGTTTTAATTTCTTCGCACATTATTAAGGATCTAGTTTCTATTCGTCGTTTCACCACCGATAACCAGTGCTCCGTCGAATTTGATCCTTTCGGCCTCTCTGTGAAGGATGTCCTGACCAGGAGCGTGATCGCCAGGTGCAATAGCTCCGGCGACCTCTACCTCTTCCCCACCCAAGCCAAGGTCGCCAGCCCTGCCGCCCTTGTCGTATCCACTGCCTCCACCATTTTATGGCATTGTCGTCTGGGTCATTAGTAAGCTCATTAATTTCAAAGCTATCACTTGTAATAAAGAAAACTTCGACCATTTATGTCACGCCTGTCAATTAGGCGCCACGTGCGTCTTCCCTTTCATTTATCAAACTCACGTGCTGAAACAATTTCGATATTATACATTGTGATCTTTGGACATCACCTGTTGCCAATGTGTCGGGTTACAACTATTACCTCGTTATTTTAGATGATTGCTCACATCATGTTTGGACCTTTCCACTCCGCTTAAAATCCGAGACTTTTAGTGCCATCTCTAATTTTTTCCTCCTATGTGCGCACATAGTTTGCTGCCACCATCAATAGTGTTCAGTACGATAACGGCCGTGAGTTTGACAACTATAGCGCGCGCACGTTCTTCCTTACCCATGGTGTGCAGCTTCGTATGTTATGCCCATACACTTCCCAACAGAACGGTTGTGCCGAGCGTATTATTCACACTGTTAATAATATTCTCCGCTCTCTCCTGTTTCAAGCTAGCCTACCTCCGGTTTTACTGGGTTGAAGCCCTCCAGATTGCCACATACATTCTAAATCTTCAACCCACTAAACCCTAGCTTTTTAAACACCATTCTTTGCGCTCCATGGCACCCCACCTTCTTACGGCCACTTACGTTTTTTGGCTGTGCCTGCGACCCAAACCTTTGCTCCACCATCCCCCACAAACTCGCCCTAGATCCACCCTCTGTGTCTTCCTTGGATATTCCTCCGAACATAAAGACTACCGGTATCTTGATCTCCACTCAAATAGAATCATCCTCTCACGCCATGTCGTGTTTGATGAATCTCCTTTTTCCCTTTGCTGAGATGTCCACCTCTCCTATGCCTGTTCCTTTGTTGGATTTTCTTTTTGAGGAGGATACTACTATTTTACCTGTTGGCTTGAGATCTGTGGTTGCAGGCACTTCTTCATCGCCTACTTTTGTCAATCCAGCAAAAGCGTGGCCACTATTGTCAATACGGCAACGGCTCCTATCATGGTGCCTAGCATAGACGGGTCTCCCGCTGGCGCGTCGATGACCCTCGGGTCATCGTCCATCGAGGCGTCCTTGTCAGCTGCTCACTCCGGTGCATTGCCTGTGACCCAGTCTGCCGCGCCGCACGCGGCTGTCGCACCCGACGCACCCAGCTATGCGGCATTGCGGCGCACCACTGCTCCGCCCTTGGTCGTCACTGTGCCCCCACCCTCCAACGACCATGTCATGCACACCCGTGCTAAATCCGGGTTTCGACTTCCTGTGGAGCGGCTAAATCTTCAAGCTACAATCATCTCTCCATTGCTGAAATCGTTCCACGCCGTCCTCAAAGATGCATACTGGCGCACCGCTATGCAGGTTGAGTTTGATGCTCTTCTCTCGAATAATACTTGGACTCTTGTTCCTCGTCCTGCAGGTGTTAACGTTGTCATTGGCAAATGGGTTTAACGTCACAAGCTTTTACCTGATGGATCATTGGAAAGGTACAAAGCTCGATGGGTTCTGCGAGGCTTCACTCAGCGTCCCGGTATTGATTATAAGTGCGTGTGTGGTGAAATGTGTGATGCTTGTCTGATCTCCTGTGTTCTTGATTTTCGTCCCCCTTCGATGATCCCTGGTCTCCCCTTTTATACCGCAAGAGGTGAGACCTGGGATACGTGGCGGAGTGGTGGCCTTAGTCGTACGCCCCAAGTTGGGCCTCGTCGCTATGGACGGCGTCACCGGCATGACGGCGTCCTTCCGATCCGGCGATACTGGGAGTGTCCGTCAATCTAGATTGTCCCGTCGTATGGGGGAATGACTTTCGACGGGGGTCGGCGGAGTGGTGCCGGCGTCCTTGTTCCTGTGCCCGTTGAGCCGTCGCTCAGGAACGTCCCATCCTAGCGTGGGAGTGGGCTCTGACAGGAGTGGGAAGAACAGTGACCGTCCTTCGACCGTCATGCGTCGTGCGTATTTACTGCCCACTTGCTCGAGTAATCATTATCCTTTCCTGTCCGCGGATGTGGGAGTGCAGGTATTTATTGCCCAACCACCATCATCGTGCCTATCTGCGGGGTCGGGTGAGGCGGAGCCTGGTGTGGTCTCCCGACCCCCACGCGGGGGGTCGAGTGCACGGCTCGAGTTGCGGGGAGTCCGACCCCTGTTCGGGGGGGTCGGGCGAGGCAGAGATCGTCAGTGGACCCGAGCCGTCAGACGTCTCTACGGCACAAGGGTCGAACGAAGAGGAGATTGTTTCACTTCCCTCGTGCTATTAAGACCGCGGGCCGTTAACCTGATTACCCCTGGTATCGGCCCTCGACACATTAGCTTGATGTGAAGAACACTTTTCTTCATGGCACCCTCACTGAGACAGTCTACTGCATGCAACCCTCAGGGTTTGTTGACCCTAGTCATCCTGATCATGTCTGTCGCTTGAACAAGTCGCTTAATGGACTGAAGCAAGCTCCTCGAGCATGGTACAGCCGGTTTGCCTCATATTTTCTCTCTTTGGGTTTTGTTGAAACCAAATCGGATGCCTCATAATTTATTTTTCGCCGAGGTTCAGAATCAGTGTATCTTCTAATCTATGTTGACGACATTGTTCTTACGACATCTTCAGACTCTCTTCCGTCGTGTCATCTCTGATTTACAGCGGAAATTCTCTATGACTGATATGGGGCAACAACATCACTTCCTCGGCATCGCACTGACTTCCACAGCTAAGGGTCTCTTCTTGTCACAGCGGCAGTATATGTTCGATATTCTGGATCGTGCGGGTATGAGAGAGTGCAAGCCATGCACCACTCCTATTGACACACACTCCAAATTGTCTTCTGCTGGTACGCCGGTTGCTGACCCTACTCACTAACGCAGTTTGGCTGGTGCCCTCCAGTATCACACATTTATCAGACCCGATATCGCCTATGCTGTTCAGTAGATTTGTCTCTTCATATACGATCCTCGTGAGCCGCATCTTAATGCTGTGAAGCGCACTCTTCGGTACATTCGTGGCACTTTGGACTTCGGCCTTACTCTCCACCAGACTACTCCGAGCGAGCTTGTTGTCTCCTCAGATGCAGACTGGGTTGGCTGTCCCGACACATGCAAATCCACCTCGGGTTTCGTCGTGTTCTTTGGTGACAACCTTATTTCTTGGTCTTCGAAGCGACAACAGACCGTCTCCAGATCCAGTGCTGAGGCCAAATACCACGTAGTAGCCAACGGTGTTGCTGAAGCATGATGGTTGCGTCAACTGTTGGCGGAACTTCACAGTCCTTTGCAGCATGCTATGGTTGTCTTTTGCGACAATATTAGTGCAGTCTATCTATCTACAAATCCTGCTCAGCATCAACGGATCAAGCATGTTGAGATTGATCCTCACTTCGTTCAGGAGCGTGTCGCCCTTAGGGAGGTTCACGTTCTTCACGTTCTAACGATATCTCAGTATGCGGATATCTTCACAAAGGGTCTATCGATGTCCCTTTTTTCGGAGTTTTTCGGTCCAGCCTGAATGTCTGTTCTAGTAGTTGATTCTGACATTCAGACTGCGGGGGAGTGTTAGCACATTGTATTCGTATTGGCCTAGGATTTGTATTTGTTTCCAAGTAGGACTAGGCTCGGCGTGTGGCCTGCCCCTTGTTTGGCTCCCACCTCGCCTATATATGTAAACATACATACTTAATCTAATACATCGCGTATTCTGCAATTATTCCCACGCTTTCACTCTGTATGTAAGTATATGAACCCGAGTCAATCAATTAGAATTTCACAAAATTTGCTCATCGGAGCATACCAGGCAATATCAAGGTTCTAATTTTCAATGAAAGGTCAACCACAAAAAATACATGATTAACCACAAAAGGACCACGATTTTACTAGTTAAGAGATCCCTTGAACAACAGTATGCTTGACATTTCCCTCAAAAAAAAAGTCTGGCCTCACCTCACAGAAACGCTAAAGCTCTCCTCAACTTGGATCCTAATACTGTGTAGATCACTTCTCCAACTTCATGTCAATCAAACATTTTCATAGCCTACTTCAAGGTATTTAGGACAACGCAGAGGTGTGTTGCCTAGTTGCCATCTAGGTGCATCCACATCACCATAAGACATCACAACACAAGTTATGCCTAGATGACAAGGCACGCTTAGGCCACCACATGACATCTTACTATCACAAAGTAATTAAACTATACTTTGTCACTCATCACCACAGAACAAAATATAAAGCATATTTTAGCATACAGATGATTTAGAAAGCAATCACAGAATATAAAACAGCCATAGAGCCTAGACAGAAGTAGAGTAGACCAATAGGACAATCAAGTTATCAAATCTACGCAGATAGAACTTGGGTACCATCGTCCATCTAATGGGTATCCCCTTTGATTCAAATTCAAGTTAAAATAGGCTGGGAGGTATCCTCTACTCATTTTCAGAAGGGCCGGCCTTAGTCCATATCATCCATTCAAGGCAAGTTACATTGCATACCTGTTATTCTTATTTTCAGCTGGAAGTTATTCAGAATTTCCAGTTTACATTAAGATTAAGCAATGTTAGTACCCATTGTTCTAGGATAAGAACACTGATATGCTGACAAAGGAGGTAGGCATCCCATAGGTTCAAAAAGTTCCTTCTAACATGTAAAACTGCAATTTGTCAGCTGCACCAATAGTAATATAGGACGTGAATAAAATCACCCATCCCATCAAAACTTTTTACCGTAGGAGAAAACATGGTTGCCACAAGGATCAGAATTAAATAAAAAATTCAGCACTTACTTGTTTTAATCGCAGGATTGACCGGGGAGCCGTCGTCCTTCTTGAGCTGCACCCTGACCCTCCCCACCTAGAAGAAGTCTTGAGGGTACGCCTTGTTTGGCTACATAAGGTGACCCAATCCACATACGAACGCCCATCAGAATGTGCAAACAAGAGCAAAGCAGACGATCCCTCCAAAAAAGAGAGAATGTAATCAGTAACAAAGAAAAAATGAGGCGGATACCTCGATGGCGTGGGTGATCTTGAGGTGGGAGCAGCAGTCGGCGATCTTGATGCAGGTGGGGTCGGGGCAGGCCTTCGCGGCAGCGATTTGACGGCCCGCAGTTACCGTCTTCTTAGAGTTGAGGTACACCGAATAGATGACGTTCCACTTCTTAATCGTGCTCCTAAGGTCACCGCCGCCGCCGTCCATCTGCATGCCGTTCCACAGCAACACAGCACAGATCCTTAGAGGCGGACGGACCAATAGGGCAGACGCAGCTGTATCCCATCCACAGAGAAAGGACAGAGATCAAGTACTGTGACTAAACGATAACGGCTGCATGGAGCAAACCTTCTTTCGCCCCCGAGCTGGAATCGATCGACTGGTCGACCCATCCCCGCTACAACTAGCCTAAATGTCAACCACAGAAGGAGGGAGGAGGATTGAAGAGGGAGGTCAGCTCTCACCTTCCGTCGAAGCTGGAAGAGGAGGGCTAACACAAGCTAAGGTCAGGCTTGTGCGGTTGTGCTCCGTTCTGGCCGCGTGTGCCGCCGTGCTTGCTTGGAGGAATCATCGTCGCCAGCAAAGGAAGGCCGGGAGAGAGGGGCAGACCGGCAGAGACATAGGACACAGCCAGACAAGGATCCGGCGAGCGGCGTCGGACAGGCTGGAGGCGACAACACGGAGAAAAGCGGGCCCAAAGATGAGTGCGCAGGCGCAATGTATCTGCTATATCCAGTTTACGGCCCATTTAAATTCCATGGGACCAGGCCTTAATGACAGATGAGCAACGATGGGTGGTGGGCCGTGTGATCCGTCAATTGCGAGTCCATTCGACTTCTTGTCAGCTGCCTAGCTGCAAGCAGAAGCAGAACCATGGCGTTGATCGAAAACACACACATGATTCTCTTCCAAAACTTAATTGCATACAGCAGCAGAACTAACATAGCGCTTCCAAACATGAAGCACGTAAGCTACTCCAATGCCCCTTCGGCTGCGCAAGCTGCGAGTCCGAACACAACCTCGTCGCCCACGCTCCATCCGCTCTCCCGGTGGGCCGCCACTCTGATCCGGCCGCCGGTGTGCGCCGTTGTCTCCGACACGCGCACGATCATCCTCACCGAGAGCACCGGCGCCGGCAGGGCGACCCTCCCGCCGCCGCCCGGAGACGCGAGCACAATTTGCCGCTCCACCGCGTCGTCGTCGCCGGCGACGTCCCTCCACGCGACCTCGGCGCGGCCTACCAGCTCGGACCCCCGGAGCCGTCGTCGAAGGGCCGCGGCGGCGCCGCGTCTCCTCCTCCGCACCTCGAACACCACGCTCCGCCGGTCCACAAGCTCCCGCACGCACGCCGGCGTGCCGTCGCAGCTCAGCAACGCCACGGCGTGCCACGACGCGACGCCCGCGGCTCCTACACCTCCGTCGTCCATCGGCACCGCGGTGGTGTCGATCCGGATAGCACTCCCGCCGCCCACCGGGACGTGGCAACGGACGAAGATCATGTCGCCGTTTGCGTCATCGGAATCGCCGTAGATGATGCCCGTGACGCTGACAGAGCTGATCTCGCACTGCAGACGACAGGTGACGACGCCGCACTCGCCGCCATCCATTGGGCGATATGTAGAGAATCGTCGCAGCTTAGCTAATTGGCTGCAGGTTATTGCGTACGACTAACGGGGCTACATGCATGGCGATCGTTTCGTCGACGATATATATCCATGGAAGCTCGATCAGGCTGCAGGTTCCACTTTTGGAAAGTGAGTGCCTCTTCCTGTCTTTCCTGTGCTTGTTGGTGTGCTGTAACTTTAGCTCTTCAAATCAGCAAGGGGTCAGACGGCCCTGCAGATTGCACCTGCCTGTGGCTTGTGTTGCTCCCAAACTGGCCTATCAGTTTGTCAAAGGTGAACACATAAACAGTGGTCAGTGCACACACACCAAATTAAAGGTGAAGTGAAGCAGTCTTTCCTATTCACACGGACGACGACATTGTAGCATGCCTCGGAAATTTGCAAACCGCTACACATTTGGGTTTGGGCCTTAGTGAATTGAAATATTCATTGGAGTGACAGGGTATATTATGCTTGCGTTAGAAATAAAAGAAAAATCTATCATGTTTGACGATGAAACTCAGGCCCATTTTACCTGCAAAAAAAAAGGATAGAGAAGAAACTCAGGCCCATTTGGCACGAATCCACGGTGCTGATCGATTCTTGGTTACCATGTATGCTTTTTTGTTTCCAAGAAGTGATTCCCAGGTGAATCATTCTATGAAATGAACTGAGAGCTATAAATACTAGCTTCTCCGTCCTACTTTTTTACTTCTAAGATACAAAGGAGGATTGCGTATCTTTGTATTAAAGGAGATAAATGGTAGATGACATTACACGGTAGTAGCTTCTCCTAATTATTTGAAATGATTCTCTCAGTAGATTATTTGAAAATAAAATCACTTCCGTCAATAGGAACTCTAGTAAACATGCATGCTTTTAAGATAAACATGAATACAGTACACTGGTGCATAAAATATGATAAAACCCTCTGGAATAACAGATAACACGTTTTTTTGTAGTTTGTAAATGCAACAGCGGGTATGTACATGCATCGACGATTCATTTCACATGCAAAGGCAAGTACTACCTCTGCTGCCCAATTCACATTCTCACTAGTACAGAAGATGGCACGTCTGCTATGTGATCGAATTATTGCCTGAATTTGGGTTCTTACAAATCATGAGAGGGAAGTGGAGTTCGATCATGTTATTCACCTCCATTGTGACATGAACCAACAAATTAACGGAATGTTAACAGGGATACTAGAGCTAGCGAGCTAGGAACGGAAGCAAGACACACATAATGTTCCACATACCATGCACGTGACAAACAAAATAAAGTCTAACAGGAAGCTAGTAGAATCTTATTTACATCTCAGTCACTCCACAACAAAGAGATTAGTTACTGTATCAATTAACAAGACGTGTATGCTGAATTAACCTTTGTCGTCATGGCTACCATGCATGTAGTCGTGGTAGTGGACAAGCAGCGAGCAGAAGCAAGATGAGAAAGAATAGGCATCATCCTTATCCTTCAACTTGCACGCGCGCACTGTACTGGAACCTAGCTTAGTGGTTGTGATACCTGTCTGCGGCGGCGTGCAAGAAAGACGTGGCGAGGCCGTGGCCATAGTCCGCTCTCTCCCCTTCCATCGCCGCCGTGAATCCCTCGTCATAGCACGGAACGGCACCGGTGGCGAACGAGGTCGAGCCAAATCTGGCGCCGTACAATTCAGAGCTCAGACCTGGCAGCGGTGCCACAGCAGCAGGATTCGGGAACGTGTGCGCAAATGAGCTGGTGGCGGTGCAAGAAGGAGGCGGCCCGGCGTGCGGAGTAGCGGCGGCGAGCTTGAGCGGCGACGGGCGCAGCAGCTGATGGAAGGGCGGCTCGCCGGTGGCGGAGCCTGACGACGATGGAGAGGCCCCCGCCGCACCACCGAAGAGCAGGCCGGGGTCCAGGTGCGGCGCGAACGGCGGCGCCGGGAACCCGGTGAACTCCTGCACCATGGCGCGGAAGTTGGAGGCGTCGGTGGTGAACACGGTGGTCGGCGTCCGGCGCGACGCCCTCGCGCGCTTCCGCGGCTTGCGCCGTTCCGCCGCCGCGGCAGGTTGTGGAGGCGGATGGGGTTCTTGCGCATCGGTGGTGGCGGCGGCGCCCGGGTCGAGGTAGAGCTGGTGCTGGTGATGGTGGTCGTCGAGCAAGGCGGAGATCGGCGGAGCGGTGGGGCAGGACGGGAGGCCGTCGCTGGCGGTTGAGTCCATCATCGACGACGGGAAGCTGCAGCAGGCGGGAAGAAGGTTAATCGGATGGAGAGAGGTAGGGTTTGGTGTTGGTGGCGATGAGGGTTGGAAGATGGAAGTATGAGTGGGTTGGTGTGCGGCTTGGTTGATGAGCAACACGAGCGAGATAGACAGGTAGGGGAGATAGGAAAGTGTGCGGCCGAGTCAGCAGTTAGTTCTGTAATTTTGTTACATAATAATAAAGCGTCCACATGTTCGAACTATAGACGCCATGTTATGAATGTGAGAAGTTCTTCAAACTGTGCATTACTATGGATGGATTTTTTTGGTTATAATGTCTCTTGTCACGATCAAGAAGGGTTAGCTTTATGATACTATATAGTATAGAGGAAAAGAAAACCGAATTCGCGAGATTGAACTTGGACAAATTGTAACGTGATCTCCTTTTTATTCTCTTTATTACAACCGATTGCGAAACGTCGAAGCCGATGACATCAGAGTGTAAATCTAGAAAGATTAATGAGATCTGTACGGTACAGATGCTAGCACCATTAGGCATGTAAAATAAACTTACTTCCTATATGAACACACGTATACATACCGCCCCTAGTGACTTAGTGAGCACCTCAGTCGCCGATTGAGATGAGGCTATATACTATGTTCTTGCACTGTACGGTCCCATTGGACATTTTCGTGCTCCATCTGTCACCTTTAAGTGCTCTTGATTTCCTGCACTTTATTCTTTTAAATCATGTACAGTATTTAAAATACCACGTCGTATTAACAAGACACAGTCAGAGATTCGGGTTCTGAAGAAGGTACTAGTACCAATCTGCATCATGGCAACGGAGTAGATTGCCGTAACCCTTTGGGTATGATTTTTTCTACTCTTAGTAAACACCTTTCCATTTCCTAGCTAGTGGTGGGAAGAAATAAGAAAAAATAATAAAAAAAGGGCTGGCTTTCTTTTGTTCTCTTCTCGATTAAGAATCTACTACTATTGTACTGTCGTTTGGACCGTGACACAGTACTAATTCGTGCTCTCCATCAGAGAGCAGACCTTTCATCATGCATGTAAGAAAATAGGAGATGTGTGTACCTTTCCAGGAAAGTACTATTGCATACTACTGCTGCATACTAGTATACGTATTATATATATGCACCGCATCTTGCAGTTACACTTTTCAGTCCTCTGTTTCAGACCTCCAATCCAAGCTCCAGCTTCGTGCGTGGCCTGGCCTGAGGTTCAGTGGAAAACTGCATCGGCCTCGTCAGTTAGTTGATGAACCATATACCACGTTGGTGTTGGTTGGACCAACGTGTGACTGCAATTAACCGTACCTAGGCGTTGTCTGTTCTGACGACTGTCCAGCACAGTCGTTTTCTCCAAGTTTCAGGCCTTCCTGCCACTTTGGATTCTGGTTTCTTCACGGATGGGTGACTTTGAGAGGAAACTAACTATTCAGTAGGTCAACTGAAAGTTGTGCAGTCGTTAGCTTTATGAAGATTAGGCAGACAAAGACTGCCCATCAGAACATGGTTTGATTTCTATTTCACTCTACCTATCCTCTTGCGCATGCCATGACCTGTGGCTGTGGATGAACGAGAGAGCCTGCAGGCTTTTGGCAGCCGGGAGTTGGCAGCATGGCCGCCGAGCAGCGGACCAGACAGACAGACACCAGAGGAGCATCAGGGGTTGATCGGAACTTCGACCGCCCTTACCCTTGGGTGCGGAAAGGTTCTGTTTTGGGCCGTGATTATTTCCGACACCTGGAAAGTCCAACAAGCTTTCCGCCCGCTGGGCTATCATATTGACGTTGGCTGGTCCGCACGTTTGGCACATGATTTTACAGAGGCCCAGAACTAGAGAGCGGGTCCCCTATATGTTGGCTGCCGGGCCATTCTCTGGGCTACCATGTCGCAGCGAGTCGTCTCATCTTCTCGACGGTTTTCCCTTCTCGTTTTTTTTTCTAAAATAATATTATTTTAATTATTAATTTCAAAAATGGGGTCGATTTAGAAATATTGAAAAAATAGAAGCCTGTCGGCAGCCAGAGGACCGACAAGGAGCCTGTCGGTCACTGGAAAACCGATAGCCTATGTAGCGATGACGAGGCGTCGACGTGGCCCGTAGGATCTGAGGAATCGGACGAAAATGGACCCGACAGGCACCTATCGGTAGACTGAGGACCGACAGGTCCCCGAACCCTAGGGTTTGTGGCCTGTTGCGGCCTGTCGGGCGAGGCGAATACCGAAAGGGGCCTGTCGGTCCTCTGATTACCGACAGGCCTATCGGTTATCAGAGAACCGACAGGTTCATTTCCTGGGAAAAAATATTTTATTACACGTTATAGTGAGAAAAAAATATTATTAAATTAAAAAATATATATGAGGAGTATTAAAAGTGCAAAGATACATTACTTGTTCGATAAAGAGTGAGATACAAATACAATACATTCCCTTGAACACTACGGTAAGTGCAGGGTATTGACGATTATTAGTAGCAGACTTAGAGCTAGTGGAAATGAGAAGACGAGGAAGAGCGCTGTTGCGAAGGAGGTTTACAGAGGACCTATCGGTATACAGAGGACGATAGGTCCCCGCCCCCTAGGGTTCATGACCGACACGTTTTAGTGCATTAAATAGCGTTTCAGAGACAGACTTTATTGGATTTCCTGACACTTTGTGGGAGCGCATGTCGGAGAAAGACGTTATAGGACAGCACATGGCGGAGATAGAAGTACTGAAATACGTAATAGATATCTGATAATGCACATAATCATAATGCAACATAAGCATTGTAGAACATAATTATAGTGACACATAAATATATTACGACAGGTATGTTAACATTCAAGCATCACGACGCCGCGTCTTCTGGTGCCTAACGTGCCCTGACGAGTAAGTGAGGTGGTCCGGTGCGTGGCGAGTCCTAGGACCCTCCAAAGGGGTCGACTCCTCCTGCTGCGTGGGCTGAGTTGGTACAGGAGCTTCGGGCATCTGTGAATAACCCTCCACGTCCACGTCGGTCCACGACGTCAACTCGTCGGAAATGGAGCCCGTGACGTTGCTTGTGTGGTGGCCTACAATAAGAGCATTATTAGTTTAACTTAATAAAGCGGTATTTGAAAATATAATATGAATGCAGTGCGGGAAAGAAAAGATGAACCTGCTGGTGCCTGGTAACCAGGTGTCGGAATAAAACCGGTCCCAAAAGGGATGGCTGATGGATCGACGTGGAACTGGGACGGGCCGGGCTCGTGAAAATGAGATGGCCCGGGTTCCTGAAACTGAGATGGACCGGCCTCATGAAAATGAGACGGGCCGGCGTCTAAGTGATGCCGAGAAGAGGAGGGTTCCTGGGAACGGAATGACGGTGCTGCAAAGACAGGATCGACGGAACCAGTAATTTTTTATAAGATAATATATTTCAATTAATGATTTGGAAACTATGTTTCACTTGTAACAAATTACAGAAATATAGGCGAGTGCGAGGTTGGATCGAACCTGGCTGGGACCGCGGGCGCACGTCGTAGGACTGCGAACATGATGAGCACCGAAGGGCGTCCCTGCAGCGCCGTGCAATGCGAGATAGTGCTGCTGCCATCTCCCGCGCATCGAACCTAGGAGGGTTCGCTTCGCACCGCTGTGCGTACCCCTCAAGTTCTGAAGCGACCTCCGCACATGTTTCAGACTATATGCATGTTACATATGAGTATGAGTATGACACATAATACACAGAAAATATAGCTCAATGGAAAGTACGTACCAGCATGTGGTATGCCGAACCCGGCTGCGGAGCGAACGTGTCTGTGATGTCAGCATCATGGTCCTCAATCTCCGCGGGTACCGGGTGACAACGAATGCGTGTTCTGGTGCTGTACCACTGTAAGTATCGAATATACGCTTCCTCCACGAAAGGGCCAGCGGGGACCCAAACTTCCTGAGCAGCACCAGCCCACTGCTCAATCCAAGGCAACATCTTCGCGGCCCATGAATCTTCGTACGCGAGGCCCTGACCTTTCCTAGTCATCCTACAGTAATATTTATCGATGTCTTACTGTGTACTCCCTACAGGTTGAAAAAGTAACTCCTTATCGACAATGAAATGGTTTGTAAAGTAAATCATACTTACATATGGTCACGAAGGACGGGTGGTCGGGGAATGGGAAATGGTTGGAATAGTCCGAACTGACGCATAACTCGGTTCACGGCGTATGGCTCGACAATGATGTCATACACAAGGTGTTGCTTTGTGAACCATATGCGGTGATCACGAGTGCACAGGGACGACAACCCGTGTGGCGCACGCCTCTGGACCTCCATTGGACTGAATGGCGTCCATCGGACACGATCAGCTCTAAGCTGATCAAACGCAAGGACGTAGTTTGGATACCCCCTGCGGACGGTGCCTGTCGCCCAAGTCATCTGCATTATGGTAAATATATTAGTTACAAACTCCACTATACGACATATTAACTGTAATTGAAATATAAATTTGGTTACCTTTCGCGTACACCATAAGGATCCCATTGTTGGCCTGTCCATCTCATCGTCGTCATCCGTGTACAGGTCATCGTCGTATGGATCGTACGCGGAAAGAGTTGGTCGTCCGATATCGAAGCGCTCGTAACACCACAACATGAGCAACAAAGGGCATCCAGTTAGTGATCCGGCACTAGTCCTACGTCTGCAACCATCACATAACGCTCTGTAGGTCGCAGCCAGCACGGCAGAGCCCCAACTATATTGGGGCATATGTGCAATGTCTATGTCAGCGATAATCTGTGCGAGGCCTATCAGACGCTTATCAACAGTGTCCTGGTGCGTGCTCGTGAATAAGACCCAACCAAACAACCACAGAAGGTAGGCCTCTAAATGGCGCTGCACTCTCCAATCCTCCGCATCTGCAGTCAGCGCCTCTGCTCGAAACTGCTGCAGCCATGTCTTCGTAGGTCCGTGGTTGTCATTAAACTGCAGCTGATCCTGGTCAGGTAGGACGTCGTGAAATCGGTGCAAGATATCATGCTTCCATGTTGCTTGCACCGGAGGAGGAAAAACCACATTGCCTGCCAGAGGGAGACCTAATAGAATGGACACGTCTTCTAGAGTCGGAGCCATCTCACCTACCGGTAGGTGAAACGTGTGGGTCTCTGGTCGCCAACGGTCCACCAAAGCAGTGAGTAGTGCACGGTCAGCTGGAAACCGAGAAGACCTCCTACCGCTGGGGTCTAACATCCGGGCGAGTGGTAGTAATCCACATGCCCGTAACCTATGAACAATACACCATCGTTTCAAAATAAAGTGTAATATGTAACAAACAATACTTTCTGAATTAGTAGGTTACCTTGGAACCCATCGCTCGTCCACCCTCCAAAACTCGTCGAAGCTCCGTAGTCGAAGCGGATCGTAAAGATCACCGGTCTCAGAGTTAGAGCGATGCTTGGAATCAATTACCGGATCAATCAACTCCATGGCTTTAAGAAAAAATTGCATATATTTTTAATAACAACATAAATATGACATCTTACAGTATGATAAAAATAATACATCTCATAATATTACGTAACACTTAGCACACATGTGACAAATGAAAATAGTACATCTCACATATGACATAACACTTACAAATGAAAAAAGTACATCTTAAATTACAAAGTACCCATGACAGAATTAAGTAGATGGTCCTCCTCTTTCAATGCGGGCGCCCCTCCGCATTGGAACACGTCGCACATCCGCGCCGTCAGGTCTCCTTTCCACTACGTATAAGTTACAATCCTTTCGTAGGTGGTTGCCTCCACAAACTATGCATTCTTTGCGACCCCCACGCGCTTGACTGGCATCCATGTCATTTCTGATTCGACGCATTTTGCGCCGACCCTTCATTATAACTCGTTTTCTTGGATCTGGGATCCAAGCTGGTTCTCCCTGTGGTGGCCGTGTGAAGTCAGAGACAACTCTCCAACCAAGTAACTCACCACGCCATGTAGCCTCCACTGCTTATTTGAAGTAGTATGGTGACACAAAATTATGGGTGTCAATATTTCCCTTAGCACAAGCAGTGAAGACATGAGAGCACGGTAAATGCAGCAACTTTGGCTTGTTACATGTGCACTCACATTTGTTCAAATCAGGCCACAATATGCATTCCATTGTTACTTCAGCACGAGCAATGCCAAGTCCGCTCTTTCCGCGCAGCAGCACCTCAAAAACTAGTTCTCTGTTACCTGTCCTCCGAACCAAATGTCTTTCACCTTTCTCACTTTTTTCTTGCATATACTCCGTGATTTTAGAGGAGTACAGTACTTGATGGTTGGACATGTTCAACATTGCTTGCGCATAACGCTCTTGCAGATATGTTTGTGTACCACGTGTGATATCCTCAACGATAGCTACGAGTGGAAGGCTTCGTGTACCTTTCATTACCCAATTATAAACCTCTGCGAGATTAGTTGTCATTATACCATAACGGGATCCATCTCTGTCTTCTATCAATGACCATTTCTCCATTGACTCCTCCTTAATCCAGTCCGAGAAACAACTCACTCTTCTTCCCCCCTTCCGCCTCCGTGTCACGCTGTGTGCTTCATTAGGAAGAGGATCCAAAGGAAGAGCCTCTGCATCATAACCTGGCAGAGCCATATCTTTTAATTCCTTCATTTGATTGCTAGTTAATCTATCAAGCTCCTGTAATAGTTTATTAAATTTTGAACGTTGGTTCTGCTTGCATAGCTGCTTGAACATATTCATCAGACGCTTGCTCTTAAATTGCCGGTGAAAGTTTGCAGCCAAATGTCTCATGCACCAACGACTATGTAAATCTGGCCAAAATGCTTCGTCCGTACTATTCGTTTGCAACATATCAATTGCTGATAATAGACCAGCATTTCGATCATGTATGATGCAAACATCTGGCCTATTTCTAACAACAGCTCTCTTAAGCCACTGAAGGAACCACAACCAAGTTTCGGTCCTCTCATGCTCCACAAATGCAAATGCAATTGGCACAATCTGATTCTCTCCATCAACCCCAATAGCAGTAAGGATTTGCCCTTTATACTTGCCGGTCAAGAATGTACCATCCACACATAGCACGGGTCGGCAGTATCTAAACGCTGCAATCATGCATCCAAATGACCAGAAAGCACGTTGAAGTACCTTGTTACCATCTGCATTGACAAAGCCGTGTCATGCAATTACAGTCCCCGCGTTCCGAGCTTGAACAACTTCAAGTAATGCAGGAAGATTATGATATGAATCCTCGTAAGTGCCAAACCTTCTTTCCAATGCTTTCTGTTTCGCCCTCCATGCCATATCATACGATATGTCGTACCCATATCTGTTCTGTATACTATGCATGATAGCAAAGGGAGATATTGCAGTCTTTTGCACTATCTCTGAATACAGTACATCAGCAACAAATTTTGCTGTCATATTTCTATGTTTTAGAAGAGTATTTCTCAACATACACGAGTGAGGCACCACGATAGAGACAACAAATGATGTCTCTTTCTTTGGTAGATACCCATGAACTCGCCACGTGCAGTCTGGAGCAATGCACTTTACATCATATGTTGTTGTGTTTGAAATTATCACCCTGAACTGCTTCTTCTCAGAATACGCCCACCGCTTCACCGCCATTTGCAAATCTCCCTTATCACGAAACATCTGCCCCTGCCTCACTTCTACAGCATCATATTCCCAGCCTGATTTGTGACCATCATCACATGACATGTTGTCCATATCAGTCCAGTCCTCTGGCTCTTCATCACCCTCCTTCCACCCGCCCCGTGCCTCAACAAAATCTTCATACTCGTCATCATCCCTCTGCATCTCATCTACAATAACCTCATTCTCTTCTCCACAATCAGCAACCATCATTTCCATCCGGCCTCCTCCTACCTCATCTTGCGTCTGATTAATCTGTTCTCTGGTACTATTATTCTCAACTTCAATATTTTGCTCCGTGCTCTCACCGATTGCTAAATTATTTGAAACATGGACATAACTTTCACCTACTTCCTCATGCCCTTCCGATGTGCTCCTTGATTCATGTTGAACAAGCAGCACGTGATCAAACTTTTTCTGGATACCCATATACACGAACTTCCGCCAACTTGTTGTGTTTTTTATCTCAAAAAGCTCCCATTTGTATACCCCTTCGTATATCTTAGGAATTAAAACTTTCACCACTAACCGATCATGTAATGGGATATTCAAGAGTTCTTGCAACCATTTCCACACTTCCACTCTAGGCACCTCACAAGGTCCATTAAACCACCCATCCACATATGAAAATTCATTCAAATCTATACCATATTCACAGTGTCTAATTTCTCCTTCCCCATAAAATATTCTGAATCTGACAACACTGGACATCCTGACAACAAAAATATTTTTAGCTGCCCTTTATTTACTATTTAATTTTATTATAATTATACCAACATCGAAATTTTTTTTCGTATGCTCTATATATATTATACGTATATAATATAAATTTTATGAACTTATAAGATTCTCATATAAATAAAATTACTATCTAAATACTCATTACAAAACTAAACTTATAATGTACATAAACTATTATTCTACTAAATCTAAAAAAATATTATACTTACTTCTTATTCTTCTCGTTCTTCCTCTGTCTCTTGTTCTTCTCCCTCTTGTTCTTCTTCCTCGATCTAAATATTCATTACAAAACTAAATTTATAATGTACATAAACTATTGTTTTATTAAATCTAAAAAAATATTATACCTCCTCCTCCTCCTCCTCCTCCTTCTTCTTCTTCTTCCTCCTCCTCCTCCTCCTCCTCTTCTTCTTCTTCTTCTTCTTCTTCCGGTCCTCCTCCTCCCGGCTCCCCCGCGCGCCCGGCCCGCCTGCCACCCGCCTCCCCGCGCGCCTGCCGCTCGCCTCGCGCGCCGCCGCTCGCCTCTCTTCCTCTCGCGCGCGCGCTCGCTCTCTCTCTCTCTCTCTCTCTCTCTCTGTCGGTCGGGCGCGACGCAAATGGAGAGGAGAGCGGCCAAATAGGGGGACCTATCGGTCACCCGAAAACCGACTATTTAACCTAGTCGGTTTCCGGGTGACCGATAGGCGGCAGAAGTCGGGTCCGCCCGGGCCCGACTGGGCCAGGCCTGCTGTGGCCTGTCGGTAATCCAGTTACCGACAGGCCTTTGCCCACCCGATAGCCCATGTGGCACCCGATAGCCCATGTGGCATCGTACGTGACAGGTAGTCGGGCGTCGCAAAACCGATAAGAGATATCGGTTTTTCGGTGGCCGACAGGCTCCTTGTCGGTCCTCCGGCTGCCGACAGGCTTCTATTTTTGCAATATTTCCAAATCGACCCCCATTTTTGAAATTAATAATTAAAATAATATTATTTCAGAAAAAAACTCTCCCTTCTCTCCTTCCACCGTGGTAGAGTAGAATTCCTTTTTCTCTCAACTCCGCCACCGAATTTCGAACCACTACTTTCAAGTGCAGTGCAGCACACAGTAAATTGCGAACCACTAGTTGTTTTCAATTTGCTTATTATGCGGCCGCACGGCTGGCTGTTCATGCATATTGTATATATATATATATATCACTAGGTCAATGCCATAATGGAAAAATATTCCTAAAAATTTTGAAAATGGATGGACCGCCGCCATGAATAGCCCGCGAGGGAGAAAGGGAGAAGCGAGGACTCACTCTAGAAACAGCAAGTTGTCCAGAACTGCACGAAAGAAAGGCGCAGCACCCAACCTTTTACCCGGATTTCAGGCAGGCAAATCGATCTCCTTTTCACCACTATTAGTACTACTGGTACTAGCAAAGTACCCAAATCTACATCTTCCAAAAGCAGGCACCCAAAGGTGAGAAAAGCAAAGCCATTGCTTGAGCAGCTGGCACACCTACTGTAGTCAGTCAATTTGCTCAAGGTGCTCTCTGGTACTGTGTTCTTGCTGGTGCAAGGACGCAACTTTACTTTTGGTTCCCTGGGGACTTTACAACAACACATCAAATCTTCTTCACACGTGCGAAATGCGAAGCTTCTTCTTCGATCAACAAAGAGAAATGCTTGGACCGCCCCGTTCGTTCTCTCTTCACATCATCGTTTTCATTCATACGCCTTTTCTTGTTCTCTGCACTGCTGTCCACCTGCATGCCTTGAGACTCTCTTTTTGTTCAGTCTGCAGTGTGTGCAGTGTGCTCAACAAAACAACGGGCGCGCGGCAGAGGAGCAGGCTAGCAAGACATGCGTGAGAGAGAGAGAGCGTCATATGCGCGTCATTAAGCCGCATTATTATTAGTCAAAGAAACCCAGTTAGGTTTCTGGCAGCGCCGGTGTACTATTGACACACTATTGTTCAAACATGCAGCATCAGGCGCGTGCAACTTTTTCAGCTCGGCGTGCGTGTCCTTGCTCGTGTTCTTCAAAGATTCCAAGCTTAATCAAGCAATAATGCTACACCTTTAACTGACCTGCCAGTGCGCCTACTCCTACTAGTTAAGTACAGTAGTAGTACCTATAGATCATCAGTATAAGTATATGCTACGTACAGTTTCAGGCCACGAGAAACAAAAGAGTTCAGGAACAGATCGCCAAAAAATTCAGCCGGCCTACTATGTCTACAGAGTTTAAATAGGGGCTTCTGGTTTAGTAGTCAAACATTTATATGTTCTGGATTGTCTCAATTTCTTTCATATGCGAGGTACAGATCGATCTGCTAGCTACACTACAGGAAGCTAGCAAATAATAAGATCACACAGTCAAGGTATAAATTGAAGATCACAAAAAGGCAAGTCTACATGCGATTCGATTCTTTTTTTGTTCTTCACTTTCCAGGTCCGGCTTTTTTTTTAAAAAAAAAGAAATTAAGGCAGGAGCACTACCATTCATTGAGAAAGAAGATTAGAGAAATACAACCCAAGGTTACAAAGTCTAACACAACAATAATACTAGGTCCGAACCATGATCATCACCAAGTCCGGATAAAAAGAAAAAGAAAACAAAGCAAAGCAAAAGAGAAGCAACAACATGTAAAACCACTAAACACCATCGAGCTGGTTTGCACTTGAAGTTTCAACAGCTAGGGAGGCTATTAGACATGCAGGTCCCAAGAGCGAGTTGAAGCACACTAACACAAGCTCTCTTCTTTCACCTTGGATAAGCCCCGGATTGCTTTAATGAAGTCCTTGAGTGGTTGCCCACACATGTGCAGGTATTGTTGTACTGCTAAATCCTCCCACTGCTTCTCATTTTTAACGAAGATCTATTTCTTCGTCAACATATCTCGAACCACTTTGTAGACTGGTTTATGAAATTTGATTTTAAACTTCCGTCGTTGACTGCTATGTTGTTTGCCCTCCGGATGCACCACAATTGCTTTCTTCTCAGATGACATGTTTTGCTGAATGGAGGGAGACAAAGGAGTTGCCATAGAGTGTTTGAAGTTGCTCAAGGCTTTGATCAAATCGTGCCCAATCAATTGGTCTGCTTCACTTCTAATCATCAAAGGAGTCTCGATATCATGACCCTTGTCTCATCTGTTGTTCTTCTGTGGGAAGTTGGTTGACAACAGGCAAAGGTGTAGCAATCGTTGGTTGACTTGCCTTTTCGGGTCCGGCTAGCTGGTAATTAAACACACAGGTCTTTAGGCATACGGGAGGGCTGGGGAACAGTATCTTTATAAGTGATTTGATGGTTCTATATGACAAATAAAAAAGTGCATGTAACTTTAAGCACCCACCATTAATTAGCTTTTGCAAATCTAATACTCACGCATCCATGTGCGGCACTTGTATATATGTGTGTATGGTCATGGAAGAATTTCCAGTACGCCTACTAAGGTATAGATAGATAGATAGATAGAGAGAGAGAGATTTGTCAAGATCTGCCGGACACATTTCATTCTTTTGCTTGTGCGGTTCTGTTCGTTCCATCGATCAATTATTGTCTGTCCATTCAAAAAGAACTGGGAATCGATCGTGCTCGCTAGTGGTGCATTTTTTAGCATCGCTGTTTGAGCATCCACACGTGAGTAATTCCTGCTCTTACATCTAGCTAGTTCAATGTTCGCATCGTCCTGCTGCTGTAGTCTCATCATGCCGCCATGAATGTACCTTCTCCTGTTCTCCTGACGCACAGAATAATAATCATCTTTATTTCGCCTTCACTTAATCTTCCATTTTCCCATATGAAAAAAGTTAATACATGGTTATTATGTGTTAATACTATTAACAAACCCGGCAAATCAAAAGGTCTACCTTTTCAACCAGCTTCGTTCTGATAGTGTACCATGCACTATGGCCACTACACTGCTTGCACTTTCCTGATTTGACACCTTCTTCCAAGAGAATTTAACTTTCGCTGATACACTACATAATAACTGCAATCATAGGATATTAAGAACATTAGTATACATTAGGTCTCGTGTTCAGGGTGACGGTATCTTATGCAGATATAGGAATAAGTTAACCGTATTAAAAAATATGGCAGACGACAAATTAACTAATGGAATTGAATCAATTTTGTGTGCTAAAAGAAAGGCACTAACTTTAGGTCACAAATAAGTTCATATTTTTGCTCATGTCTAATAACGGTTGAGAACATGGAGGCACCCACTGGAAGGTACTTGTGGACTCATACCTAAAACTATATTAAGCTCGGTACTTATATAGCTATCTTATTTTTTTGAATTAAATAGAAGGTACTTTTAGATATGAATGGATAGGATTAATTCATAAGGGGAGGAAAGTACCTCTAGTTCCTCTCTAGCATCGTAACAAATTTAGTTTAACTTTATAAACTTTTGTTGTCCTGTTGCTAATCTAATAAAAACAGAGGGGGAGTCTATATATATATATATATATATATATATATATATATATATAGATGCTCTTGTTGATGCAACACTATAGCAATTAGGGTCCCTAATAGCAATGTCTTTGTTTCCAAATATGCAGAGGATTGTATCACGGTACACGGATCTTATGGAGTTGTCAGAACACTAAGTGGAGTACTTTGTTGGTACTGAATTTAGTCCCCATTAGTGGAGAAATAATGAATTGTACGTTCGAGCCCGTTAGTTTGTGCCCTATAACATTTCACGTTCAATCAAAGTAGGAAGAGACAAATACATATGAGATGACATTGACCTCAATTGTTGAGGAACACAATGCTGTGTGCCAGAAAGTAGCATTTGGTATCCTTTTAACTACGAATGAGAACCAGCTTTCACAAAGGTACCAAAGTGTCGCACTCTTTTTTAATGCAGATGTTTTGATAGAGAAGTGTTGATGTCGTGGAGCCAAATCTACCTCTCATATATATCTTCCTTTTTGTAATTGTTCAGACAGCCGTAACAACAAGGAGACACTCGTGAGTTTGATACACATCACCTTGTCTAGCACAATTATTAGAACTTGACAGAGAAATTTAAAGCTGTTGAAACCGCCCAAGTCTTGTCCGGTTTCATGCAGACGTATCCAATTAATAAAAGATACTCCCTCCGTCGTCCCTTTATAAAGAATTGGAGCATTATTCAAAAATGCATGTAGGGAAAAATAGGGTTAATATGTGTGCTGGATAGACCAAAATTCAGTCGTCTATTTATTGTTTGTCTTTCAGAACATATATATATATATATATATATATATATATATATATATATATATATATATATATATATGTTTATCGTTGAGACTATCATATCTGACAACTCTTAGCTTTTAGCTTTCAGGAGACAGACTCTAACCTTTTGATACCAAAATAAGTGTGTTGCCTCGTCCCACGACAAACATGCACGTCCAAATTATTCAGACAAAAAATTGTCATTTGGTAACTAACAAATTAACAACATGAACGAACTACTATAATAAAGTATGTAACTTAATTGCAAGAGAGAGATCGATCAACCTGACTTTATTTGCCGTTGCAAAATATCTTCAATGCATGACAAGGAAAATAAAGGCACACACACAATGAGCCCATGCATACCAACCCAAAATGTCAACAAAACGTCTTTCCACATCACCCAATGATATAATCTAGTCACCTCCCATTAGCTGCGGCTGTCTCTTTTCGTTTTGTGTGTGTTTATTGAGGCGCAGCTAACTAAGCTGCACGCCTCATTGTCATTCCTTTCTGCGCCACTCTACTACATAATTAAGGAGTATCTAACAAAAACACTAATTAGGCTAGTCATAGTAGTACAAGAAGCCAGCCAATGAAAAGGTGATGCTACACTAAAACGAAGAAGGGAAGTGTGCCCCAGCCCATGCATGCACTTGTGCAAAGAAACAGGTTCGAAAAAGCCCTTTTTCTCTTGAGAACACATATGGAAGAAAGGGACCTTTCGAGAGGTACGTACGACGCCGACGTGGCAACTCGGTGCCAAGAGATCGGTGTAGCGTATAAATTAACACAAAGCAGACTGATTGATTTAAGCCTAACTGTCCTCACGAGATCGCACAGTTTGGAGCTTACCTACTGGACTCGATCGATCTGGCTTGGGAGAGAGGGGATTGAGGCTTCTTTGATTGATGCAAACAATGTAGTTAGTATTCATGAACGCGAAAGGTCACGCGTACGTACACACTTGTTGCCAATAACTCTCTCTCTCTCTCTCTCTCTCAGCAAGCTATAGGCGCAATTGCAAAGCAAGTGAGATCTCGAGATCGATCGGTGTAATAATAGTAATGAACAAGAAATTGAGATGGCGAGGCATCAAGTGGCAGAATGGTTATGGCCAACACGTATGATTGACTCGGATGGCCCTGAGCTAGCTAGCTAGTCTCTCTTTGTCGATTCCGGCCGGTTGGAAAATGGGCTGATTTGGTGGGCGCACTCATCAGTCATCACTCACTCACACTGAACTACTGCGAAATTGACAGGCACGTAGACATAGAAATAAACAAGCAGATCCTTTGTTTGTTAGCATCATAAATTATAATCTAAACACAGAGTGCATGCATGTTAGTTTTAAAGCCCTTCGTTTGGGAGCACTTTTATGGTACACCAAAATAAATGCCTACCGTCCATTTTCTTCATCTAATGGCTCGGATTAATCTAGTGATACTTTCTTATTTTACTAGTATCATGGTATCATACATATACATCACTATATCATATGGGCATAACTGGAAAATTAAATCGATGACAATCTAATTTCAAACAAAAACACTTCTTAGTCCTTCGCTATGCCAACCAAATATTCATAAAATTTAATCTGTGATGTTATTTGGATTTGATTTGTTTTAGACTCGGCGGGCATGTGCAGGCACGTTGCTATGAGATGGTAGGCCAAAATATAGTTAGGATTTAGAGCCATTAATTGAACACGGCAACATAAAACTCAAAAGAAGAGAAAATAACGATAACAATGGTGGCTCTTCAAGGTAGAAGAAGATGTGGGTCCCACAATTCATTAGCACTTGCATAAAATCAGGAACAAGATCAGCGTAATGTATTATGTAGTATTTCCTTTTAACTCACGTTTGACCAAAACACAGAAGTCCGTATTTTTTCTGATTCAACAAAAAAAAAAGTTCTTAAGTTTTGGCTTATAGTTATAGTCCTAGATTGTCACAGTTATCCTTAATCACAATCACACGTTTAACGATGGATGGGCACAACGTTTACGCGGTCATATTTGTACGAAACAACTACCGTAGGAAGATGTCCACGCCATGTCCCCATGTCACGTTTATATCTTTTCTGTATGATGCACTATGTTGTTAATTTTTACCTGAAAATCCGGTTAGATTCCAGAACAAAATAAATGCAGATTTGTTTCCAAAATATTACTTTGACTTACTATTAATAAAAAGTAACAAATACTGGTGATTTAAAATGTCGCTAAATTAAAATTAGCTAATTACATATTTGCCCATATAAATTGACGGCTGGATGAAACCATGATACTTTTCTCTTACTCTGGTATCATGGTGCACCGTAAAAGACCTCTACGTTTGACGTTGCACAAATGCTTTAATTTGCACAGCGTTGTGTATAGCTTGAGACTCCCTCTGCAAAAACTCTGTGGGCAACAACGACGACAATACAGGGACTAGCTAGCTGTGCGGCTGGCTCTCCTCCCTTCTGATTTCTGACACGAGTCATGAGGAACGACAGAGTTTGTTAGTATACTCCTCAATCGATCGTGTATATGTGCTGCCAAATAAAAAGGGCCAAGTCTAAGTGTATCTTTAATGGTTCTCCAGGATTCGTATCTGTCTGCATTTGTCGTGTTGCACGTACTACATAGTTTCAGATGCATGAGCTGTGGCGGTGTCAGTGCTGGAGTATCTCTGTGTTCTCTTCTTGTGAAGAAATAAGTCGCGGCGAATCAAATCTTTGCGCAACAAAACTCTTCGAATTTAGAAGCAGCCTAGCTGGCTAGGCAAAACAGGAGCAAGCTGAGATTCAGTGCACATGCGGTGCTGCTGTTGCATACCCCCTCGATCGGAGCTTTGACGAGGAGCTAGACCTAGCTAGGCAGCTGTGTATTGGACGGTGACCGCCTCCTGTCAGGCCCCTGCTGATGGCCCCGAGATCCTGCTATGAGTGTGCCTGATTTTATTTGGCAGTGTCTTGTTGGGAGCCACTAGAGCTGCTAGGCATTCAACTGCATTGTAGAATGCTGGTACTAGTATCGTTTAAGAGCGAGAGACCGCACGATGGCTTGAGCAAAACTAGCACAATACCGGCATTGCCTTCTTGTCTTTCCATGCACGCACGTTCCTTCGCAGAAGAAGCTCTCGCGCGCACGCGCTGTCTAGCACATCTATGGTCTATCCCTAGCACTCTAGCTCGGAGTATACTTTACAGCAGCTCTCTGAATCTTCTGTAGGCCAAACGAAACCGGCTGTCCAGACTTAGAAGCTTGCACTGGCAACAGACGTTGCTAGGCAGTAGGACCTTTTTTATTTTGTAATCCAGACTTCTTACTCCTTTAATGCAAAGGCCGAGCACCTGCCAATTTCTTTCAAAAAAAAAAAAAACCGGCTGTCCACATGCAATGCAACCCCCCGGCCGGCAGTGCTGTAATAATATTGCTCGATCGTTTTACGTGCTGTCCCCTTCAACGACGAATTGAAGCTTAACATCCATGCATGTGGAATCAACATCCTCGATCGTTGCTACTGCTTTTAGGGGCAACAAAGAATCGCGATCTATATCTATATATAGTACCTTTTTTTAGACCAATGGACCTTGCCCCTAGTTTCATTGCATAAAAAAACCAGAATCAAGGTTGTTCGGCTCATTACAAACAGATGCACCACCCGAGTTTTGCAAATTTAAAGTCTCCACACTATACTAACCAACATTTAAGGGCGTTAGTGCAGCTCTCGCCTGTGATCCAACTCCTCTGTCACGCGCCACACACTATAGCGGTATTTATCTGTTACTGTAGTAAGGAGCTGTAATTTCCAGCTCCGGCTGCCCCCACACTGTAGCTGCTAAATACCAAATATCAACACACCTCAAGTGCCGACACCACATGAACTAGCTAACTGGACCAACTAGTACGTGCGGTCCAAGCCATTGATAAAGAGGCGCCACTTGTTAGGGCCGGCGGGTACCGACAGGCACCACGGCTGCACATAAGCCAATTCGTTCCCTTACTTTTTTACTATGAAAAAAATAAAGTTTACAAGGTTGTTCTGAACCTTTCGAGGAAAGGAACAGGTGGAGAGATTGAGAGGTAAACTTCTACACAAGTGCAAGTTTGACGAGGCACCGTCCCCTATAGCACGTCAAGAGAAAATCACGGTGTCACAGTCGCTGAGTAAGCAGACGACTTGGACTTTTTGATGAGTCAGAGCTGACAGAACTAGGCGAATGTGGGGCTCCCAACCTGGAAAATATAATGCAGAAATACGTGTAGTTGCATCGATCAGTTCACAAAAAATGGCTCTCTCAATATACGTACCAAATAATATACATATGAGCGTCTGCATGTTATGGAAATATAATCTCTAACCGTCTGCATGTTGTGGTAATATAATATTTTTCTATATATAGGCATTCAACCAAGTATTTTTCTTTTAGATCATCGAAAGTCCCGGCCTCTACGCTCTGATAAAACCATCCCATCTTGTTCTACTTTTTTTTTGTAACGACATTAGTAGTTGATAATTATGTATTTTCTGTCTTTTTTTTTCATAATAACAGTGATGGATAATTTTTTTGTCTCCCCCCCCCCCCCTCTTCTTGTATAATTAACGTTAGTATTTTGTACCCTTAAGAGCGAACCTAGGTGCTCAAATATATATAATACATTCATGATGATTTTTAGACAGCATGCTGCTTCTTCGTCTCCGATCACCAAAGTCAAAAGTATGTGCGGAATCTTGGGACGACATGCATTCATAGATAAAAAATAAGCTGTTGCGATGGAAAAAAAGCTGTTGTTTGACAAAGATTCTTTGTACAAAATTCCAGACAGTTGAATATCAGTTGTTGTCCGTCATCGATGCTTGTGAAACCTTCTAGTTCTTCTATCATTGGCGGAAGACTTGTTCTGAAAGAAAGGGGACCACGTATAAAAATGTGTACTATACTCCTACGTATGTATGCTAAACATCATCGGGGGTATAAAAATGTATACTCCTAAATATATGTTAAAAAACATCATCGGGCGTAGCGACGGTAGCGTGTTATTACATATACACATACCCATCATGTTTCAGTTTGACATTAGCTAGCCTAAGCATGTTTAATGAATTGAGAAGTACGTGACAGTAGTCTAATATTACTCAGGTATCCAATCTCCAACAAATAATTTTTTCTTCTGCAGTTTACTTTTGAATATATACAAATGTACATTCTCCTATCAGGGCCGGGGCATCATGTTGGCCCATAGATCCATACTTTACCGGCGAGCGGTAGCTGGTTGGTTGTGAGTTGTGACCTTAGAAAATACTTACTTATAGAGAGAAGCAGCCACGCGCTCGGAAGTGTGGATGTGGAAATATTTGCATGAAAAAACATGTTAACGAGTGGGAGCCGGTTTGCATTAAAAAAAAAAACAGCAGGAGTCTGGGCCTAACATGCCACCACCACCTCCACTGTTACGAATCCGGAAGGAGTGTCTCCCTTCCTTCACTGAACCCGAAATCGCCCGGCCGTCCGGGTTGTCTGTCTGTCTATCTATATATAACCTCCGCCCCGATCGATCGGCACCGCCCAAAACCCCAAACCAAACCAGCAGGAAATCCCGCCCCCCTCTTCGTTCGTTCTCCTCCAACCTCGATCTGTGCTGTGCCAACCACTACTTTTATTCCGCGCGCCTTCCCCTCTCTCCGTGCTTTCTTTTCCTCCCGTCCGTCCGCAATGACGAAGCAGACCGCGTTCCCCGCCGCCAAGGACGCGCTCACCGCGGCGCCGGCGACGCGCCGGTTCACGTCGTTCTCGCCGCCGCGTGGCGGCGACGGGTGCAGGAAGGCTGCCGCGGCGGCGCAGGTCGTCGCGGACCACGGCGCCGCCGCGACCAAGGCGGCGGGGTCTTGGCTGCTGGACTCGGTGATGGCCGCCTCGCCGCGCCACCACCTCGCCGAGCACGACGACTGGATGGTACGTACGGAGCGCATCGTCGTGAATTTGCCTTCCATGCAATGGTTGATGGTTTCGCTTGATCGATCGCGTGGTGGGCCTGATTATACAGCGATGTGGCGTTTGTTTGCAGGAGAGGCACCCGTCCGCATTGGCCGAGTTCGAGTCGGTGCTCGCCGCGGCGAGCGGGAAGCAGATCGTCATGTTCCTGGACTACGACGGCACCCTGTCGCCCATCGTCAAGGACCCCGACAGCGCCGTCATGACCGACGAGGTCAGTGGAAAGAAAGAGCTGGTCATCGATCGTGTGTCCCTCGGCGAAGCAGAGCATGCCCTGTTTCGTAAAAATGTACGGCGAGCGCCGGAGCACCTATTAATTTAACCGCTTGTGTTGTGTTTGCGCCGCAGATGAGGGAAGCGGTGAGAGGCGTCGCCGAGCGGTTCCCGACGGCCATCGTCAGCGGGAGGTGCACGGACAAGGTAGGTGCATTACTACTACTTCGGCTTTCTATACAAGTGCCGATGCTTGTTTTTGCCTTTCTCTTTCTACGTCCTACTACTGTATTAGTGACCTGCTGCTGTCGGTGCAATACCCACCCCAGGTGTTCAACTTTGTGAAGCTGGCCGAGCTGTACTACGCCGGGAGCCATGGCCTGGACATCAAGGGACCCACCGCCCAGTGCAAGCACGCCAAGGCAAATGTTAGTAGATACAGACATCTCTCTCACAGTCAGTCACAGGGGAGAAAAAAATTAGCACCACCTGAATAATCTGTTCATTGCAGTAACTGATTCAGTGTCGTTGGTCGTTTCATTCTTCAGGCCGAAGCTGTTCTGTGGCAGCCAGCGAGCGAGTTCCTGCCTGTAATTGAGGAGGTAATAACAGTTTTTGCAAAATTGAACCAGTCTATCTCTTTTTGCTCCTCTTTCTCTGACACGGTTGCTTGCACGCATCAATTTCCAGGTGTACCGCGCGCTGACGGCCAGGATGGCGTCGATCCCTGGCGCGACGGTTGAGGACAACAAGTTCTGCCTCTCCGTCCATTTCCGCTGCGTCCAACAGGAGGTGCGCCTAGCTCTTACTGTAATTTGGACGACTGATTGACCGATCAATCGATCAGCGCGTTTGAGTTTCTGAACTGTTTATTTTGCTTCCTAATTAACTTGCCAGAAATGGGGTGCTTTGGACGATCAAGTTAGGTCAGTGCTCAAGGACTACCCGGGCCTCCGGCTTACCAAAGGCAGAAAGGTGTGGCAAGAATCTATGTTTACCAAAGTCAATTAATTATTATGTAATAAATGAGCTGATTTCGACTGGTTTTCAAATCTTAACTTTCCATCCACCGTAATGTGTGTGTATATATGCGCTTGTTATTTTAGGTCTTGGAGGTTCGCCCTTCCATCAAGTGGGACAAGGGAAATGCCCTGGAGTTCTTGCTCGAGTCTCTCGGTCAGTAAAAAAATATTTTTATGTCTCGTCTCCATCTTACTGCTGCAATCTGGTGGGTTGTGACAATCCTAACAACTTTGTGTTAATTACTAACGTTTCCCTCCAGGTTTTGCTGACAGCAGCGATGTGTTCCCTATATACATCGGAGACGATCGAACGGATGAAGATGCATTTAAGGTATTCCCGACTCATAGCGAAAAATCTTGCAGTTGCTTGTACATATATGAACTGAAGACGTCTATATATATATATATATATATATATATATATATATATATAAGAAAACTGAATGTGATCTATAGACCTTGAATATATGTACACACCCTTTAACGACTGTCTTGAACTGATTAACAAACAGGTGCTGCGTGACATGGGACAAGGGATTGGAATCCTTGTAACCAAGATTCCAAAGGACACCAGTGCATCCTACTCCCTACGTGAACCTTCCGAGGTAATTATTACTCTACTAGTCACACATAAATACTGTTCTAATTTTAATAGCTCCTCTTATTATTCATTACTCTAGTTCGGTACTTTTACAACTTTTTAATGTAATGCAAAAAAAAAGGCAGCACAAATCCTTCCAGTGCTGCTGCTGCCTGGAATTTAGCTTTGTAGTACTGTAGTAGTGAACAGACAACAGTGACATTAATTTGTTGCTTCGAGAAATTAAAGCTCTGGAAGTGGAGCTCCTTTTTCTCTGTTACCTGCAACGGCACTTCGAAGCAACTAACAAGCTGTCATTGACTCGGACTGATGGATACTATATATGTTTGGCACAGGTGAAGGAGTTCCTGTACAAGCTGGTCAACTCCACCGGGCCCGCCGCTAGACTAGACAGTTGATGAATTAATTTTCATAATCAAGATACGATAGATTAACCCGGTACAAGTAATTATTAATTGGAGAGGTATTCACACAGATAGACACTGAGAGATCTAGACCAATAATATCTCAGGCCTCATCATCATCTAATCGTCGTCCCTAGCTAGCTAACCCAGCACTGCCGTGTCAAATCAAATGGAAATTTGGTCGGTGGATCGAGCGAGCTACCTGCCTCTGCCTGCCACACCGCGGAGAGAAGCAAAAGCGGCGGCAACTGCGAGGCAGGTGGTGATGGGGCGACGATAACGAAGAGATGAGTGGGCCGAATTGCTGTTGTATTTCATGGGCTGTACTTCTTATTTCGAGTCTGTGGGCCTCCGCAAACTGATCGAGCCGCCCCATAAAAAGGCTATGTTTTTTTTTCTTTTGAAATTTCTAATAACTTGCTGTATAGGTACTCACTGTTATTTTTCTTGTTATTGGCAACACACGTGTATGTGTATCGGTTCCGGCGTACTACTCAAAATTCGCATCGATAGATCACTAAATAGATGTTGATTATTCCAAAATAACTTTGCATCGAATTAATCTGAGATATCCAGCGCGCGCACCGGCTATGCATAGGATCTCGATTTTCTTATCATTTTTCCAGTGCGATGAGAACTTTTTCCCCTGACTTAAAAGAGGTGATCGGATCGGTTCGATGCATATTCTGTATCGTTCCTGGTGGATTCGTAATCCACATATAGGGCAAGGCCCAACCAAACTAATCTCGCACATGCTAAACAGTACTGGTCAAATTAACTTTATTTGAATCAAATCTCATTGTCGTTCAGATACGATACGATCGCGCCGACGCCGCCAACAAAGTAGTACTACTGAATAGCACCACTGATGAGGGCGAGATCTCTCTCGCGTGGAGCTTACGCAGTGGTCAGCCATTCGCTACAAACCACATTATAATGCATTCGGAAGGAAGGACCACCACCACCACCAAATAATAAGGCAGGATCGTCGACCGGAGCTAAGTAAAGCCGCCACACATTCGTCCATGCATGTGGACGGACGGTCTTCGTCAATTCCATGCATGTACATGCATGCCACGACATCGGCCAGCCGGCGCCGGTCTATAATTTCATTATTTGACACCGCAAGCTTTAACACGATCGATCACTAAGCAAATGCAAGCATGTGATCTCTGCTTATTGTAGCCATGATACGCAACAGGCTTAAAATATTAGGGTTCCATATGATACGCATCTCTACTTTCTCGATCAGGCCATTATATACCAAAAGAAGCTATATATAAGGGAGAAAGTAAAGGTAGGTTCTTAATTATTTGAGAGACGAGATGCTATGTAGATCATCACAAAAACCTGCGAAAGCAGCGGTGCTTTTGGTTTCAAGGTTAAGTGGTTGGCTCTGAAGCGATCATCGATCGAACGATCTTTATATATAGTTATTAATCTGACCCCAATTATGCCAGCCATCCCCGCGCGCGCGCGGGCGGTTTCTGCCGCCGGTGCTGGGTTTCTTTTGGGCAGAAAGGTGAGGTGCGATCGAAGCACTACGCATGCAGCACCGCCGGATGATAATAATGCACGGGATCGCATTTGCACATGCCACCAATCTTTCCACGCATGCACCATGCATGCATGCTCTATGGCCTGCTGGCCCCTGCAGGCGTGGCGGTAAAACAAAACTACTACTAGGGCAAGGTCCCCCCACCCTCGGAGTACGTAAACCGTTGTGTTAATTATTGAGTGAATAAAATTAAAATTTAACTTGTACGGAGAGTGTCTCTGCTTTACTTTGGGTTGATTTACCTGCTTCCATGTACGTGGCCCGGTATGATATTATGCGTGTAGGACTGGTGAAGTGTCTGCGGCTATTGGCTTTTTTTATGGCGTTCAGAGCTTCCGAGCTAAGGCATCCGCTGCATTTCTACTTGAAGCTAGCTAGCAGGGCAGGGCTCCTTTAAAAGGCGCCGGGCCGCCTCGTGCGATGTTGCGCCTATGTTCCTGGTCCAGAGGCATGGGTCTGTGTGCTGGTTGCCTATCACCACATCATCATGTGCTGTTGTAATAAACTTATTGCTAGCTACGGAAACGTACAGCGCCAGCATCTTTATACTATTACGCTGGAGCTTGACTGCTTGCAGGGGAGTGTTTAAATATGAAAAAAAATGCCTTATTTGAGAACACAACAAAAAATCTTCTCTCTCGACGACAGAAAAAAAAAAAAGAACACAAAAATCTTAGTAGTTATGTTTACTTGCAAATGATTTTAATTTTCAGGACCTAGATTTGGTGCAAAAACATGCATGCATGGCCCCTGTCTCACACTGTCCGCTGTGGCCACGGGACGGCCTGCGGTTCCCTGCTGCTTCCGGCCGGGGCTGGTCCGCCGAATCAATGCACTGCACCAGCGAAAGGGAACTGACCAAGATCAGCTCGTCGTGAATCGCGAGCTCATCGGGCCGGCCGGCGCGGCAAGGCATTGGTCAGAGCCTCAGAGGGGCCACATGTTCAGTGTCAGCACTGTGCGCAGCACCAACAGCTCAAAAAAAAAAAGGTCTAAATCGTTGAGAAAGACCGTGGTGCCGTCGTCGTCGGCATCTATGGGCACATTTGCTCCTCTCCGGCCGGTCGCCGCCCTGCAGTTTCCATTGTCGCATTCAATGACCAAAAGAAAACCACCAGATCGACTGCTTCTTCTTCAGTCCCCCGTCCCCCGATGAGCCCGAGAGCGAGAGCCGGCCAGCCATGTGGATCCTCTCCCTCTCGCTCTTGCCGTTTTCACTCACCTGATGCTACTACCTGCAAACAAACTGTCACCGGCTACACTATACACTCGGATTCTTTTTGGCGCTACGCCATTGATGACACTTCCATCCATCGAAGCAGCATGCAGAGGGCCACCACCATAGGTACAGTAGATCCAATCGATCCAAGCAGCACGGAGAGGCATGCGGCATGCCGTCCTTTTCTCTCTCATGGTAGTTGTTGTCTGCAACAGCGAAGCAGCATGGATCGGGTATGGTTTAATGTGGGAGCAGAGCAACGACCGCGTGCAACATCTCTCGAGGCTCCTCAGGCTTTGCTTCCTGTTGGTTGTTGGTCGTCTCTGGCCACCGGCCTACGTACTCTAGCCAGTAGTACTACTGTGTGCAGTGTGCTCTTTCTTCGTTTCCTCGCTTCCACGCCGGCCGGGTTCCAGCCTCCCAGACCTGCAAGGGTTCCAGTTCCACCGACCACAGTAATTGCATGCAGTTGCTGGTGTGTGTGTCCATCGCATGTGGACAAATGGATTCATCTCTGCATGAGGATCTAGCTAGATCGACCCGGCCAGTAATGACTGTATATAGTGTATAATTGAAAAGAAGGATTCTTATTTTCTTTCCTTTTTCTTACCTACCATCTCTCTGTATAAGGGAAAAGTAGCTAGCCAGAGGTTCTCAAATTATACAGCAT
Organism: Oropetium thomaeum; assembly: GCA_001182835.1. Classification (NCBI taxonomy): domain Eukaryota; kingdom Viridiplantae; phylum Streptophyta; class Magnoliopsida; order Poales; family Poaceae; genus Oropetium; species Oropetium thomaeum. Next base: position 2,320,911 of record LFJQ01000027.1, on the reverse strand, counting down.
TACCCAGCATCATCCGCATACGAGAAAAAGACTCTCTCTACTAGTAGCAGAGAACACTAATTACATGACGACCCAGCTGCCAACAGAAAGATACACTATAGTAATAATTATAGCGACCTTCCAATTATAAGTCAAGGCCTAAGTAGCTATAGCAAGGTTTCTCGGTTCATCTGCCATCTCGATGGCCATATATCGATCGGCCACGATGCACACTACGCATATTACTATAGTTCTAGACTATTACTACTCCCATTAATAACGGAGCATATTACTATAGTTCTCTTCATATGCCATGTCCGAGGAGACCCTCAAAGCTACATGCACTGCATGCACACTAGATCTTCATCGCGACGTCGCTGCCGTCGCACTTGGAGTGCTTCACCAGCTTACGAAGGAACTCCTTGACCTGAAAAGCACACAAGGAACGATCAATCAGTGTACTACTACTCCAATGTTACACACACGTCGAGCCATCAACAAAAAGAATTATTGCCTAGCTTTTTTCTCATTTCTTTCCAAAAGCGAGACGCAAGCTTCTTTTGGTTGGAGCATGAACAAGCAAGGTGCGATGGTCATGGTTCGAATGAAGAACGTGTATTCCTCCCTATAGCTATAGCTATAAGATCACATCGGTCAGTCAGTGTCCTGACGACTGCTTGATGTGGCCCGTCGCTTTAGGATTTGTGCTGATTCGCTTTCCGATCGACGTACTAGTAACTCGAAATAAAGCGTGTGTACTGTGTACATGTAATCGATTCTTGTTTACCTCGGCTGGCTCACGCAGCGAGTAGGATGCAGCCGTCTCCTTTGGAAACTTGGACACCAGGATTCCGATGCCCTGCCCAATGTTGCGCAGCACCTAGAGATGTTTTGACAAGAGATAGTTCAAAGCGTTACTCCCACACACAGTGCACGCTGGCACTGAACTAGAAAATGTGCTCTTTCTATGCATTAGGAACTTGATGACGATGTGCATGATCACATGGAAAACAGCAATTAATTAGCAAGTTAATAATAGTACCTTGAATGCATCCTCGTCGGTGCGATCATCTCCAATGTATATCGGGAAGACATCACTACGCTCCGCGTACCCTTCAAAAACATCGTCAGAAAATGTTTTGAGATTGTCAGCACACAATAATCATGTTTAATTATATTATACCAATTGTTTAATTAATTTACACTGCTAATAAATAATAATAAACTAAGAATAGTAGGTACTGACCAAGAGACTGGAGCAGGAACTCGAGGGCCTTGCCCTTGTCCCACTTGATGGACGGGCGAATCTCCAGGACCTGCCATGCATGAGACCGACCGACGTTAACATCATTGTCCCCGGTGTTGCATGCAACGTACGTACGTACTGCCTGACGTGGAGTTTTCAGGAACAGGACGAGATCAAGGGCCGGTCACTGACCAGCTAGCGTACGTCATCTAGACCAACTATAGTAGTAGTAAATTGCAGGGGACCTAATTTTTCTTTGCACCTAGTACTAGTCTAGGAATATTAATTAACTATTCAACAATTTATATATCTAAGAACAAAGTACTGTATTATTGAACATAAATAGGATAGGAGCTAGACGGTGCTTAATTAAGAGTTTTATTTGCAATGAGCGAGCTTATTTAATTAGCTTCTCGTCTCCATATGTGTGCAATATCTCGGAAGATATGATTCTCTCACCTTTCTGCCATGAGTGAGCTTGAGTTCCGGATATTCCTTCAGCACCGACCTGACTTCCCCGTTCAGGGATTCCCATTCCTGCGAGAGATTAATTAGCCAACGTAATGGAAAAAGTAATTGCTCATTACTACTACGAACAGCTGGGACAGGAACAGGGGACAGAGAGGGAAAAAAAAAGGATCGCGATCGACTTGGTACAGATGCTGCCAAATCCTGTATTCCTGTCGACGAATGGCCTTGTTTGAGAGATCGAGCTCACCTCCTCTTGGACGCAGCGGAAATGGACGGAGAGACAGAACTTGTTGTCCTCCACCTTGGCCCCCGGGATCAGCTCCATCTTGGACGTGAGCGTCCGGTACACCTGCACGACACATGAGACGAACGCACCATGTTTAATTTGTGTCACGTACGTTTGGAACTGGACAGGCGTGCCATTTGCATGGCGACCAAATTATTCCTCGAGAAAGAGAGAGTACTATTGTTTATTACCTCCTCGATGACCGGCAAGAACTCGCTCCCAACCTGGTAATGGACTGCCTCTTCTTCGGCCACCTGATGCGGTATCAGATCAAGCAACAGAGAGAGGTCATCATGACGGAACTTAATTAATTAGTGCTAATCAGATACGCGTGCCATGTCACTGTCAAAGGTGACGAGTTTTCATGAGAAAGTAAAGAGAGGGGAGAGAGAGAGAGAGAGAGAGAGAGAGAGAGTACTTGCCTGGACGTTGTTGGATTGCGCAGTGGGTCCCATAATGTCCATGCCATGGCTCCCGGCGTAGTACAGCTCGTTGAGCTTCACAAAGTTGAACACCTGCAGATTGCACCACCAAGGGCGGCCACCATTGCCATAAATTCAGCATGCGCTCTGCTACGGGAAAGAAGGGGAAAGAGGGGGGGAAAAAGGACAAAAGGCATCCTTGTGTGCGGAAGATAGCAGAACCGGAAAGGAAGATCAAGAAAGGGGCAGCGGAAAAAAAGGAAGCCTGGGAAACGCAAAGCAACAATGCAAGCAAAAATTACTACTAGGAAGAAAGGGGCGGGCATGCATTCCTGACGCGGCAGCACGCCAGCACCTCTGCAAGAGAAACGCTAGCTTTGCCATTCCCATCTCCTGCGCGTCCGGCCTGGTTCACAGTCGCGCCGTGCAATTCTCTGGGCGGACGGACGCCTTGCTCGTCGCATGAAGACCCTTCCTTTTTTTTTGTACAGGTCAGTACAAAAGGAAACCTGGAAGATTCTTTTTACTGTGTGGGTTGTATGTAGGCAGGGCCCCCATCACGCACGAGAACGGAACAAAACAGAAAAAAAAATCGTAGCTAGCAACAACAAGAGTGGTAATAACGGAGAAATTAAAGTGTTGAGAGTTGTTTGGAGCGTACCTTGTCCCTGCACCTTCCGCTGACGATGGCGGTGGGGAACTGCCCGGCGACGCCTCGCACCGCGTCTCGCATCTACGGCAAGAAAGGAAATCTTTTACTACTACATACTAGTACATCACGACGAGCGCGCGGCGGAACACGGCCAAGAAATTAGTAATCGCTGCTGCTCACCTCCTCGGACATGACGGCGCGGTCGGGGTCCTCGACGATCGGCGACAGGGTGCCGTCGTAGTCTAGGAACATCACGATCTGCTTCCCGTTCGCCGCGGCGAGCACCGACTCGAACTCGACCAATGCGGACGGGAGCTGCTCCTGCAGAAAATAAGCGCACGATCGTCGGACGGAACGTTTATGGCAAGAGGTTAGATCACCGGTTTTTGGAAAGAAAAAATCTATTCGATTTCGATTAGGGGGCATGCATGTGCACCATCCAGCCGGCGTGCTCCGCCTCGGCGGCGCGGCGTGGGGAGGTGGCCTTCATGGACTCCACCCAGGACCCGCCCGGGACGACGACCCCGCCGGCGGCGAGGTCCACGGCCACCGCGGCGAGCTGCTTCTTGCGGTCGCGGGCGCCGCCGGTCGTCGTGGTGGTGCCCTTCGGCGGCGGGAACGACGACGGAAAACGCCGCCCCACCGGCGCAGCCGCCGCCGCCGCGACCACGGAGGCCACCACGTTGTCGGGAACGAAGGTGGCGTGCTTCGTCATGGCGCTCGAGGTGCGAGACGACGGAACGCGAAAACAAGAACTCGGTTGTCAGCCCAGGAGCACGAGGATCCGCGCCCGCGGCTACAATGGTTTCTAAGAGGAGAGAGGTGGTCGGTCTGGCGGTGTGGGGAGGGGTATTTATAGGTAGAGGAGGGGATGGCCCACCTGCAGTGGTTCCAATTTACTACTGTGCTGGGGGCTTGGTGGTCGGTGGGAAAGTGCTGCTCTAGAAATTTTGAGGTTAGATACAAGATTTCCATTTCCCTTTCAATTTTGAGGATTAGCGGTAGATTCTAAAGGTAGGAATCACTGTAGACATGCCACACATATCATGGGAAAGGTGTCCCCTACGTTCTGTTCTGTATATGACGACACGCTTCGGCGTGATGCGGCGCGGCATTGCCGTGGCGTAGAGCACTGATTTATAGTTGCACCGACAAGGGCTGCAGTCTAGTGTGGTGGTGTGCGTTGAGCACCGACGATTTAACAAGTGTTGTGGTCTAGTGTCATAGCGTGCGTAGAGCACTGATGGTTTACAGTGGCACCAACAAGTGTTGCAGTCCGGTGTCGCGCATGCATAGAGCATTGAAGATTTATGGGTCGCACCGACAAGTATTGCATCCGGTGTTGTGGCGTGCGTATCTAGACCACCGGTGTTCTACAGTTGCACCAACAAGTGTTGCAGTCCGGTGTCATGGCGTGCGTAGAGCACCAAAGATTTAACAAGTGTTGCGGTCTGGTATCATGACGTGCGTAGAGCACTGATGGTTTATAGTTGCACAACAAGTGTTGCAGTCCGGTGTCGTGCATGCATAGAGCATTGAAGATTTACGGGTCGCACCGACAAGTGTTGTATCTGGTGTCGTGGCGTGCGTATAGAGCACCGGTGTTCTACAGTTGCACCGACAAGTCTTGTGGTCCGGTGTCATGGCGTACGTAGAGCACCGGTAGTTACAATTGCACTGATAAATGTTGCAGTCTGGTGTCGTGCATGCATAGAGCATTGAAGATTTACGTTCGCACCGACAAGTGTTGCGGTCCAGTGTCAGGGCGTGCGTATATAGAGCACCAATAGTTTACAATTGCACTGGCAAGTGTTGCAGTCCGGTGTCGCGGCGTGTGTTGATCATCGGCGGTTCGTAGTTTCGCCAATAAGTGTTGCGACGCAGTGTCGTGTGTAAAGCATTAATACAGTTGCATGTCATGACGCAGGGCTGTGGTGAAGTGTTGCAGGTCGTTGTCGTGGCGTTGAGCACTTGTAATTTACGATTACAACGACAAATATTTTAGTCTATTGTCATAGTACTATCATAGCGTAGAGCACTAGTGATTTACAGTGCTACTGACAATTGTTACGTTTTCTTTCTTTATGTCATTTATTTTTCGTGGTGCAGATTATAGGTGATTCATAGTTGCTATCTAGTGTTTCTGTTTCACTTACGTTGCCTAATTATGTCGTAGTGTAGGTCACTGTGATGGTAAGTGTTAGTGATTCCTCTAGAACTCGATATCTATATGCTTTTCTTTATTGGCAAACATGACGAGGAAAAAAAAAAAGCCTGATCGAAGAATAAGCCATTAGTGGCTGTTTTAGCTACGGCTACAAGAAAAAAGCAAGGAAGGTGAAAGAAAGAAGCAAACAGTTGCAGCGCTGCGGCTATGCGGGGCTGAAACTATCATGCCCAACATCGACGAGGAATATTCCACTCGAAGGAGCGGTGTGCTACTAATTGATTGCTATTAACCACAGTGCGTAGCTGGAGTTCCACTGCTTGAATGCACTCTGTTCGTAACCCAGTAAATACTCTTGAATAGCATGAGTAAACTTGTGGAGAGCGGCTGGAACAAACTTTAGGCATGTAGTCATTGAATCGTTTTAGGGCCGATTTGCGAACATGTTTATGTTTACTAGCTAGAGCCAAAGGAAAGGTCACAAGAAGCTGCAGAGACGAAGACGACGATGCAAAGAAGCTAGCCAAGTTTGTGAGAGTGCTGCGTGAATTATGTGATCCATTTTAACTTTTGTTGCCTATATATCGCCATCGCTAACCATGGAGAAAAAGTGTGGTGGCAGTAGTACACTTGTACTGCACTGAATTACTGTACTGCGCACAGTGGTACTCCTAATTATACTGTAACAACGACCAACTTCTTTGCACGTCCACCAGGTGTACACGTATTACGAAGATGAAAGCGTCCAAACCTGACGGTTGCATGCGGCCGCAATGGAGGCTTCGACGGTGCATGGACCGCGCGGGGCATTCTGTTAATCTGTTTTCCTTGAGCATGTGTATGGGTCCCACCTGTCTGCGTCACCGATCATGCCCTCCCCCATGTCGTATGTGTCCAACCAACAAAGTACATGCCGTTGGTTTAGCTTGGGAATATTTATTTGTCTCAGCAAGTTGGTGTGTGTTTTATTTTTCGGAGGCCGATGAGAGTGAAACTCGGGGTTTTGCATGCGTTCTCTGTTTGTTGTCAAGTTTGTCCTATCGGGAAAATGATTCAAAGGAAGACTCATAATTTAATGTCCGTGTTTTTTAGGAAAAAAGAGAGCACACTACTTTGATTCTGAATGCCACTGAGAATTTTTTACTGCACAAGTTCTTACCAACGTACGTACTAGTAAAAAGGATCCACACTACAATTGCCTTAAATCAAGGTAGCTAATTTTTCACTCTAACAAAGCAAAATTTAGCGTAAAGTGGTATACTCGAAAGTTGTGTCGGACTTAATGAGATGAACCTATGTATAGGAAAAAAGCTAGTAGGAAAAAAACTTTCATTATGCATGGAAACCAGCTACCAGCACTTTAACTTGCTGAAAGTACACTGGCTTTTTTTTTTCAGTAGCTTTCGTCCCCTTCACATTTCACAGGTTTATTTGTTGGTTTTCCTTTTTTGCTTTTTAATTTGCTTGCTTTCAATTGTCTTGCATATATGGTCTGTAGGAACCCTACGTAACCAACCCTTGGAATAATGATCTTTTGAGTGATTGAGTCTATATATAGGCTGCTAATAAAGGTAGTCGATCTCCTGACCAAGTACTAGTATACAAGACACTAGCCAAGTCAGCATGTAATCATCGACCATTGTGGAAAAAGATTAAGTAATGAGGTAAAGTGATGTAGGTATATACTGGAAGTAGTGTTGGTAAGTTTTAAATTTATCTTATGTATGGAACTGTGTATATATGGATATTTTAGTTTGTATATAATTTAGTTAATTTCTCATAATGATAGAATATCCAACTATAGTTAATGTTAGTATGTTTTTTTATATTATTAACTTATCTTTTTCTGATTGTTCACATAATGACATTGAGATTGCTTTTTGGAAATTACAATTGCAAAGTCGCCGGATTCGTAGGAAACGGCCGGGGTTTGTGCGTGTTCTCTTTTGGAGTGTGTTGTGGACTTGTGTGGCTTTGGTGTTGCAATGATAGGTGCTGCAAGGACTCACACTCTTGTACCGCTCATGGCGTTGCGTTCAGAGCACGGAGAACAAGGTGTAGATGCGGATGCTTTCTTCATCATATATCCATGTATAATAGTACGCACGAGGAGAGATTTTTACTACTAGTACTACTATAGATCAGAGGAGGCTACTGCCCCGTGCATGCAGGCATGCATGGCGACGCGCGCGAAATGCAAGAAAACGTGCGCAGCTCAGGCAGGCTTGCCTCGTGCTAGCTTTTACACACGTAAACAACAACTCTCTCACACACACAGAGATTGAGAGAGAGAAAGAGAGCGAAGAGTAGCAAAAGCTTGCACAGCATCTTTTACGAAGGTCAAGGGTCTCGCATGCATGCTAATGCTAGTACTACTAGCTAGTCCAAGTTATTAGCAGTGTAGTAGAGCTCTAGAAGAGTACTACTGTGTACTAGCTAGGAGAGTAGAATGCCATGCTCTCTTGTGTCGTGGATCGATGATGGCACTGCACATGGTCGAAGAAAGCTAAGCAAGCATGTTACCTAGGTCGCCGCGCCGACCATGACTCACTGGACTAGAAGCGTATGTCGTCGTTGATGCAACCTTTTACACACGTTCGGCGACCAGGCAACTGTGTTGGTGATGCGATAATCGGCCGCCCATGCATGGGCTAGTGCTACAGTAGCGATCTATATATACATCAAAGTGTACGTGTGTGAGCTGATGAAGAAAGACGATAATGCCAAGACAGCCGCATCAAGCGTGACGTCGATCAAACGGCACACAGCAGAGATCTAGTGCGGTATCTTTCTTCTGCACATTTTATAACGTGCTATATCGTTTCTTAAGTACTCCTATACATCATCTCTAAGTATATTTTTCATCAATAACTGACAGTACGTGGGATGAGTGTTGCAAATAATTCGTTTGACAAAGTATTATACTGTGTGTTCCTTAGCTGATAGATACATGTTGTTGCAAATTTTACTAGTATAGTACCTAACTAGTAATAAATCCAGATAAAGAAAGCAACAGTGCCAAAAGTTTATTTTGTTTTTGTGTTCGCAAACAAGATGCGTACTTTGAAAGCTTGTTAGAGCATTGTTTGTTTGTTCAATAATCCATTTTCAATCACTTAGAGCGGGTTACAATGGTACTGTGTGGGTATAGAACAATCTAACAAAAACTAGATAGACTCATAACACATCTTGAGATTGTCGAATCTTAAGATGGATCTGATTCCTCAATCCAGACCTTTTGCTTAAGCTTCAGATTCCATAACACTTTTTTTTTTGGGGGGCGGGGGGGGGGGGGGGGGGGGGGTGATTCCGAACTCTACCTAATTAAGATCATAAGAGACGAGAGGAGACCCCTGCGAATAATTCAAAAGCAACAACGCAAGTTGCACTGTACTTATTTGCATCTTTTTTCTCAGTGCATTCAAGTACTAGGAGAGACAGAGACACGCACACGCAGCTGTCAAGCACGCAACGCGCCGTCCCGGTGCGCGATGCATCGATCGATAAGCACCAACCGCTCTCTCTCTCTCTCTCTCTCCTTCCGCATCTCTGAAAAGGTCACATTTTTTCCAGGTGACTTTATTTGGGGAGATCAACGGTGCAGCTGCGAGGAGGAGACAGGGCACCGGCCAAGATAGTACAAACGCTCTGTTTGTCACGGTCGTCTACACGGCAATGAGTCATGCATGCACGGTCTTCAGTTAGTATTCAGCAAAGAGAACAGTATTAACACTGTAGTAGCTAGTAGCAGCTCTGGCCGGTTCCATGAATATTTCCAACTAACGGCGACGAGAGAAGAGAGATAGGTGACAACAAATTTATGTCATGGTGGCTGGAGAGATCTGAGACGAGCGACCTGACTGGCCGGCCACTTGACCGTACCGGCGGACACGGCCGGGCCGGACCGGGCCCCAGTGTTTGAGGATCCAAGCTGCAGCTAGCAGTACCAGAAGCTAGCTAGCTTACCTATTGTGGCTAGTGGGTAGCTTGACCTCTGACGAGGCACGATCGAGAATATTCTCGTGCAGTTTCCGCATGGGTACAAAGGAGAATATGCATGTGAATGTGTGATCGAGGGATAGGCGTTCAACAGAGATCCTCACTGTCTGCACTGTGTCTGTTTCTAAACCGAACCCCCCATTACATGAGGTCGATCATTAGCTAGTGATGAAAAAAATCTGGTCTGGTTCTCTTCTTGTCGGTTTCAAATCAGCAAGTAGTACTAGTACTAATTAGCTCGTGAGTTAAATAACATTATTCCAACGACCTTGCCGTCCTAACTTAAGAAGAGGTCGTCATCGGTCTCTCGGCCGTCGTCGCTCGTGGAATGAGAATTCTGCCTCACATGCGCGCGCATGCTCATCGAAGCCCGGACGGAACGGCTTGTCAGAGAGGCACATGCGCGGTCGTCGTCGCGCCGGTCTCACTCTCAGTCAGCGCGTGATCCGGGGGCACGCACGCTGGCCGGCCGTTCAACGCAGAGTAGAAACACGCCGCCGCCGCACCGTGCCGCCCGGCAGGTACTGGTCGTCGGCGCACGTCAGCCGAACCAAATGGCACGGCGCGCCCGCCCGGCCGGCGCGTGAGAGAACGTGCACACGCGCAGGCGCAGGACCGCGGAGGAGTGGGCGGGCTCGTCTCTGCTGCATCATTCATTGCTGTGCCTGTGAGCGACGGCGGCCGGCGTAGTAGTAGTAGCAGTAGGCGTGCCGTGTCGTGCCTGCCCCCACGACGCGGTGGACGGCGGCGATCGGCCACCACTACTACTACTCTTTCTTTGCCGTGGAGTACAGTAGTATAGTAATTAATTTTGTCGCGGCGGTCGCTGGACGACAGCCGTCGTGGCGCGCTGGCTGCTGCGCCGCGCCGCGATGCGATGCGGCCCTGGTACCTGAAAGCTGGATGCGGGCCCGCCGTGCCCGGGAAGCCGGCCGGTGGCCCCACCTCCCAGGCTTTGAGCTGTGTGGCTGTGCGGCGGGGGGGGGGGGGGGGTGGGTGGCGGGGTGCGCGGCCTTGGCCTCTCTCCTCGTCTCGCTGCGAGAGGGAGACGTGGGGCCGCTTCCAACGACTTTAACTGCCACATTTAAGCACGGAGAGATTCGCCCGGGACGGCAGACGTACGAGTATAGTGAATTATTAGTTCTGTTTCTTTTTTTTAATTTTAACGTTTTTAAGTATAAATTTTATACTGTCAACAATATAAAAAAATAAAGTTACTAATTGCAACTGAGCGTACATACGGCATCGTGGATCGGTCAAGGAAACTCACCTATTCTAGTTAAAAATGAACTAAATTTATTATACTAATGATAGTAGTTTAATAAGTACGAGTACTAGTAGCTAATAGTATTCTTAGAAAGCTAATTAAGCTTCTTCAGTTATTCCATTGGTTAGCCTGCCATTATAAGAGAGAGTTAGGAGAGAGTACTGATCAGTTTCACCTTTTTTTTATTATTTTTTTCTCATCTATGTATATACTGACACTAACAAACTCTGAATCTAGCTCTCAAAAAAGTTTCCTCTTCTTTTACTTTGATGAGAAGCTTGATTTTACTCTTTGATTAAACTGACCATATGATTAACTTGACAGATACCGTAGGTGAGACCTGCTTGTAGTGCACGCGTGGGCCCTTCTCCCCCCATCACCTTTTAAATCACTACACGGACGACAAAACTTAAAGGAAATCTTGGGTACAGAGACTCGAAGACATGACATGCATGAACGGACTAATGGGATGGGATTATGGGAGATGACTAGATTTTATGATTGGGTGATTTTGGAAAGGCGCAGCTCTTTATTGTTAACATTTCGGTTCATCTGATCTCTCTTGAGGCTTGCAACATTTCATCGTTCAGATAGTGGAGATTTTGTCTCTTCCTTAGTGCATGCAAAAGTCGACATGTCTCAATCTCAATATATAACGTAATTAATATGCTTATCAAGCTGATGTAGATACCAATCATGGACTCATCTTTCTGATTAGGATTAGTTAGCCAAATTAAAGGAATATCACCATTTGCTGGTGACAATCCCACAAATCAAAACTTATTTAAACATATCTATCTCGAATGAAAGGTTGCATTTCTCGCAAAATCGTTATCATCTATTCATCTCGTGAGTATTTGATTACTACAAAAGCCGAGCGACCATAAAATTGGTAACACATAAATTAATCCCTCTACATAAAAGGTGAACATAATGCTAACAAACTTTTCGATTCTTACCTTTTTGTCAGATCGGCACAAAGAAAATAAGATTCATCACTGCCTGGGAACCGGAGGAATTTATTAGATCCTTCCTTTGAAAAATACTAAAGAAAGTTGGATTCATTTCAGATATTAATGTGAGGTGAACTGTTGAAAGATATGAATTACTACGAAAAACTTCTTACCGTACCTTGTTTGCAATTAAGTGCATTATTGCTTTTGTGTGTTGGAAGAATCGTTAATTTGCGCACCGAATCTTTAAGGAAGAGTCATTTCCAGTGCAGTGCAGTGCAGCAGCACCCAAACTCGTCCCAAAAAAAAAAAAAAAACAGGGGATCTAGCAAGCAGCACTATATAGGAGTACCTACCTAACCAATGCCTTGTCAAACACCGTCAGTTCGATCTCCAATATCCACACCTCTCTGTCCAAAAAAAAAAAAGAACAAAAGAATTCGTAGCCTCTAGGCCCTAGATATAAGTTTGCCGCCCAAAATTAGGATCGGGATATAGTGCTTTCCGGTGCAATTATGCGGCAGTACTACGAGGGAATTAAAGGATATATGCGGCAGTACTAATGTACAGTACACTGCCTTATGACAGTGTCGACGATCTCAATGACAATTATTTTAGTTATATGCAGCATTGCTTCGAGCGAATTAAAGGATATATGCGGCTTGCCCCTGTGTACAGTGGAAGAAAACTTGCAGATAGCATATTTTAATCTGTGCTGAAATCTGAAGTAATATATTTCTTTTTGTTCTCTCCGTCCACTTATTTGGTCTAGCACATTTATATTTAGCTTTATTAATTTGCGGTTACAGTCTTAGTCATGATATGCTACTACAGTAGTTGCTAGGGCTACACACAAATATCTTCCGAGCACCAAGATTTTAGGTTTGTCTACATCACCTGTAGTATCTCCTCCTTCACAAGGCCTAAAACACTAAATTATAGGACGAATCGATCTCTCTTTTTAGAATAGAACACTAGCTATACATTTAATTTTGGTAGGTTGTTCATTTCTCACATGCGCACACGGCTCAATTTTTTTCACTACTATACCAACCACCATATCTCACCTAAACTCGCTAGATCCAAGGTCGATCTCAACTTATTAGCATCGTTCTTTTGCTAAAGCGAACCAGATCGTATCGTTAAGCTAGGCTCGGCCTTTGATCGATATCGTTTTTCCCGCTGTAGTTTTTTATTAGTTTTGAACATCCCCGCGCTTCCCGTTGATTTTGCATGTACTCCTCGAATTCCGGGACTATTAACAACGTGTTTCAATTATTAGTATAGTATATTAGTAGTATATTAGGCCGGCCACCGGTACATCACATTAAGAAAAATCATATTAAGCATGCATGCTGTTAAGGAGTCCTGTTGAACTCTAATCTCAAAGAGGTCGTTCCAGTAACCAACGTGACCGAATCGGCCTCCCTCAGCACGTCCTGATCGGGAGCGTCCAGCCCGACTGACTGGTGGGCCCCGTCACACTGCACCAAATAAATAGAAGGGTGGAGAGCTGGGGCACGCGCCACGAGATTCGCTGCCACCACAGCTCCACCCACAAACACAACACCTAGATCCGATCAAGAGGGGGCGCAGCAAGTGACAGGAAGCGCCACCGCTGCGCCGCGCCTCACCGACAGTGCCGACCATGACGACAAGCGCTATGGCCGGCACGACGGCGCCTGAACATCTTCCACCGCTACCGTCACCGGAACCAGTAACCACTTCCATCGATCCACTCGTCCCTTCTCTCTAGATGCATGACTAAAGTACAAAGTTTACCATCAATGGTATCAGAGCCGTGCTAGTTCATCATCTAGAAGTAGAAAGGGAACGGATCGAAAAGGTAAAGAACCCTAACCCTAGGTAATCCGAAAAGAAAAAAGAGAGAAAAGAAAATGACGCATCTGAGAGGTTGGATCCGCACCAGTCTACCTCTCGCGCCGTTGACGCTGTCGCCGTTTTCACCGGCGATGGGAAAGGAAACCCTCACCCCGCGAGCGTCGGTTACGGGAAAGAAAACCCGCACCGTGGCGAGTCGCTCGACGGCGGCGCGCTCGTCCTCGGAGGAGCGTGCACGCCAGCGACGGAACCACGGCCGTGCGGGAAAGACCGCCAGCGGGACCGGGGATCACCGTCGGCCGACGTTCACGCCGAGACCACGTGCACGCATCCTACGCACCACTGTCGCGAAACCCCTTGTCGACGGCGTGCTCAACCTCGACGAGCGCGCTCGACGTCGAAGGGGCTCGCGACGACGCCTTCTCCTCCACTCACGAACCGCTCGGACGGCCGCCGCCGTTTCTGCCGCGGGGAAGAGAGGAGGGAGGAAGAGAAATGGGCTAGGATTCACCGCGAGCGCGAGCCGGGGGGAGTTTCGTTTGCCCGAGATCAACGCTCAGCCGTCCATCATGATGGACGGCTGAGGGCGACGCGGGGCGAACACAACCACGGTTGGACCGGGCCGGCCGTTTTCCGTCGACGCGGGAGGCCGATTCGGCGGCCTAGCCATCGGTTTGTGGGTTTCGAGTCCAGCAAGGAGCACACACGTGCGGACCGAGTCCAAACCCTGCTTTTTTTGGGCCGCTTTTTCAAGGAAGAGTAACAGTGATATATAGTTTTTTGACTGTATTTACTGAAAAGTGTATGATTTAAATAGAATTTAAATATTTTACCTTGCAAATTCTTTTACCGAGAGTAAATAAAGGTCAAAATTACTAATGAATATGTGGTTAAATAAAGGGTCTTCCGCTGCAAAATTGATAATTTCTGTAATCTAAAATTGAAATTCGAACCAAAGGGAGAATTTTTATTTTTAGGTGCAATAATTTTATGATCTATGATATTGTTATTTTCTGACCAACGTTGTTAATTACAATATCGTGGTTGTTTGATTATATGATTTTAGTCTACCTTCTGCCCAACGGTGATATAGGCTTAATTGCATAGTTGTTTATATACTTAAAATTTGTCTATTTTCTGTCCAACGGTGACATAGAATTAATTTTATGTGTATAATTTTTGCTTCTCATACAACTTGGTTACTTATAAGAGGATACTCCTTAATGAGTTGTATAAAGGATATTCTAACTCTGAAAGGAGAGAATTATGTTGAATGAAAAAGAAAACTCGACCTTGCTTTTGTCTTGGGAGAGGTGGACTGGATGGTGACCACTCCACGTCCTAAAGAGCCTACTGCCCTTATCAGAGGCGAAAATGAGACTGATGCCGAATGGTAGAAGGAGCGGGATTTTGCTCCTATAAAGTTGTCCTATGACCTTGAGCATAGGAAGTGGGTCATAGCCAACAAGAAATGTTTGCTGTGGTAAAGAACACAATTGAACTAACTGTTCCGGATTAAATTGCAGAGTGTGACACTATCACTGATGCGGCGGACCGCCCCTGAAACGGGGGAGGTACCTCCTCCCGGAATCCATTCTGGACGATGCTCGTCGAAACGAACATACACAGGATACAACATAGGCAGATAATAGAACGATTTATAGACAGAAGAAAATATTATTACAAAGAGTTGATTACACACGACAAGTTCTGAAATAGAACTGGAAAATAACGCGGTCTTCAAACAAAAGCGAAAGATACGGTAAGATTACAGACTCCGACTCGGACACTAGCAAAAGCAAGTGCCTTGCCCAACGGCACCTTGCTACTAGGCACACACAAGCAACGGCAACTCGATTAGCTCCCACTAGAAACTATCCCATCCGGGGGCTGACTCCTCCCAAGAATAACCATCACTACCACCGATCGCATCGGACCCACCTGAAAGCCACAAGTCGCAAAGCGTGAGCTTCTAAGAACCTCAGTAAGACTGATCCGTCAACGCGGCTGTCTATAGCCGTCTCCTAGACATGCACGGATGACTTTGGGTAGGGGTATAGTTGCAAAAGGACACGCCTTACCTAGTAGCTTCCTACTTTCAAATTTTAGCTTAATTTAAGATCAAAAAAAGTAAACTTTAGTAAGCACTTTGGCTAAACATTCATGTTGACAAACAATGATCATAATATTCATCAAAACTTTAATCATCATCATTCTCCATGTTCACTTCTTAGCACATGCGACAGAGAGGTTAAGTAAACTCTAGACTGAGAGTGTCAGCGGTTCGAAACGTTTTACACCTGCAGGATTAACCTGGTCACACGACACGTGCGCGTCCCGGACCGCACGTGGCAACCGTTCGCACCAGATCTGGCAAAGCTAATTCCCTCTTATGCTACCTCAACAGTGCCGCATCCCACCAGATCACCCGTCTCGGACGGTATCTGTGGAGTTCTCACACTGTCGACCCCAGCCTGCCGCCAATCAGACACCGTAAGGTAGGTTTAGCTTTGTCGTCTCTTGGCTACCTAGGTTTACTGGGTCCCATAGTTCCAGCATGTGAACAGTATATTCAATACTTAGCCAAACTGTGCCGCACGGATCAGACAGAGCTACCGCACATAGAATCCCTGTTCTGCTGCCATCCTACCATTCTCTGTCTGACCCCAGTTTCTTCCCATGAACATATGAACTCGCTACAAGTCCTTTAACAAGAGGTGGAAGTTTCAAATAGCTCCTATCATATCGCGAGCAGTGTCCGCGTTGCTCGACTTCTACCGTATGGTATTGCTAAGCATAGCATCTACATCGGACTACCTATACCGACATTCCATAGTAGGCACTATTGAAAACATATGCATCTAGGGTTTTTCATTCAACTCCGGTCAATCTAAATGTACATCACATGACCCACATACACTATTGTAAAAGGAAAACTTTAAAAATGATAGTGCAACGGGGCTTGCCTTGTGGATGCTCTTTCTGGTCTGCAGCGATGGTTTCTTCAGAAAACATGGGGTCCACCTCGATGGCTACCTCATTCACGTCGGCGTGCACATGATGCAAGTAGGGAGGTGAAATCAGCAATTATTAATCTCTCAAAGAATTTAAGTGGTCGATAACAAATTAAAGAATTAAGGCGGTCGAGGAATAATTTTTGACCTAAAACCAAGCTAAACACTTTAGTAGCATCAAAATAAACCCTAATCGACTATTATACACTTTCTAATAACGAGGGTTCATTCTAGGGTTTTACACAAAATTTTTAGATTTTAATAATTAAAATTCAATTAATTTTTATTTTTGGCCCTTTATTGTTAATTAAATAAATCCTTAAAATTAATAAATTCAAATAATGAAGTTTTACATTTCTCATAAAACATACATTTTTCACCGGTTCCAGAACAATTGGAATTCTATTTTTCTGAGCCGAATTTGTTTTTTTACAAATTAATTAGTGCCCAGCCGATTTAATTGGATTTTTGAAAATTAGAAAAACAAAAACCCTAGCTAGGGCAAAAGCCCTAGATCCGGCCGGCAATGGTGGCGGCTCTACCGGCGACAGCGGCCTGATGCGAGGGCACCGGCGGCACGAGCGTCGCGTGGGGGTTCTACTGGACCGGCTCCCGACCGGCGGCGAGCTCCGCAAAGGCGGCAGCGATGAGCGGCGGCGCGCGCCCCGTTCCTGGCCATGGCGCGGCGGGGCTACAGCGCACGGCCGGCCGCTAAACCTTGCCGGAGAGCTTCTATGCGGCGGGACGACGCCGGAGCGGAAGTTAACGGCCAGGAACACTCACCGGAAGGCGGTCGGCGGCGACATGCTCCGCGGAGGCCGGCGAGGAAGCACGTTCCCGACGAAAGAGAGCTCCTCCTGGAAAACGGCCGGCGGTGAGAGCTCCACCGTGCTCCGAGGATCACGAATAGCAAAACAATGGACTCAAACGCGACACAAATGGGGGCTCTCACCGGAGTGGTTCCCTGCGACGGTGGGTTCCGGCGGCGGCGCTTCCGAAATTCCGGTGAACTCCGTTGAGGAGGGCGGGTGTGAGCTCGGGAAAAGGGAGGGAACCTTCGGGTGCTTCGATGTGAGGAGGATTGGCCTAATTTGGGCGAGCACGAGGCACGGCGGCGCGGTGCTGGCGACGGAGAGAAACAGGAGTGAGGGAGAGAGGAGAAGCAGAGCGGCGGCATGAGCGAGGCGGTCGACGGAGCGGCCGAGGCGGCTTAAAAGTGCCGCGTGCGCGTCGTGTTAGCTCGCCACGCATGACCGGTGCTCTGCGAAGCGCGAGAGGAAGCGGCAGGTGGCAGCCAGAGCGGGAGAGAGAAGAGAAACAGAGAAAGGAGAGGAAGAGGGGCTGACCGGTGGGGCCTGCTGCCCAAGGGGTCCCACTGGGGAAAAATTTCTGAGAGGAATCCAAGAGTTCACCAAAAATTCTGGAATTTCAAAATCTAAAATTTGAATCAACCCCGAAGTTCGCTCCACTGAAGTTGGGAGAAATTAAATTTGAATTTTTGGAGAACAAAAGTGGAAACCTAACATTTTGAATTCTAATTTAAAGGATTTTTCAACTAAGTTCAAATTCCCGGATAATCTGGTAAGTTACAAATTCTTTCTGACCATTTATAAATTCCTTTTTGATCAATTAACTGCATTTTCTTAAATGATTTAAGAGTCGAATTTTAATCCCTTAAAGTAATTTAACTCTTTCGAGTCCGAATTAAGCAGAGCGCTACAACTGAGTACCTTGACAGAATAAAGGGTCAGTATACTGGCTCTTCAATAACTTATGCTACCCAGTTGATAAAACAACTGGTCCCATAAAGGTATACATGCGGTGGCATAAGAAAGCACATACTTCGCATGGTTCATTTGAATAACATGCTTAAATCATTGGACTTGGCATTCAAGGATGAACACATTGTCCATTTGGTTTTGCTTCGTTACCAAATGAGTTTGTGAACTTTATTGTCAGCTACAACACGACCCCTGAAAAATGGGACATGAAAAAGACCATTGCGATGTGTGTGCAGGAGGAGGAAAGGATAAAGTCCACCAATGGTGGCTCTATCAACTACGTCAAAAAGAAAAACTATAAGGCTCTCTCCTCACAGCAAAAGGGTAAGCAGCATCAGCAGGCTTTCACCAGCATAATCCATAGCATAAAGAGTTTCTTGTGGACAAAGATGAGTATCTGCACTGCAGAAAGACAGGGCATTACAAGAAAGATTGCCCTGAGTTTCTGAACAACATCATGACCAAGAACGGTGAGAACATAGTAACTTTTGTAAATGAATCCCTATTTGTGAATTATTAAAAAACCACCTAGTGATTTGATTCAAGAGCAACTATTCATGTTACAAATTCTTTACAGGGATTCCATTCGACAAGGACTACGCAAGAAAGCGAAGACTTTATTAGTTGCCAATGGAGTTGAAGCAGAAGTCGAAGCTGTCGGGAATGTGCATCTTGATCTAGCTGATGGTTTTAGACTTGTGCTTAGAGATGTATTTTATGTTCCTCCTTTTGAAAAGAAACTTGATTAGTGTATCACGTTTGGATCGTGATGCCTATGATTATTATTTTGAAGATGACAAATGCACTTTATGGATTGATAATAAATGTGTTGGTTTTACATTTTTATGTGATCAACTTTATTTATTATCCATGTCTGAGAATGTGAATGTTGCATGTGATGTGAATGTTAATGAGTTCTTGTTGACAAAAGAAAAGAAAAAAAAAAGAGAACTCCTAATGTCTCATCAAAATTGTGGCATTGTCGTTTAGGCCATATTTCGAGAGGGAGAATAGAGAGACTAGTCAAGAATGAGATTCTTTCTCCATTGGAGTTCTCAGATCTTGAACAATGCATAGATTGCATTAAAGGATGTTACATACAAAAAATTAAAAAGGATGCAAAACGAAGCACAGGAGTTTTAGAGATCATTCATACAGATATTTGTGGTCTTTTTTCTGTGAAAAGTATAGATGGATATGACTCGTTCATAACATTCACAGATGATTACTCCCAATGTAGTTATATTATCAGATTAAAGAAAAATCAGAGGCATTGGATAAATACCTTTATGATATTTAAAGCAGAAGTTAAAAATTAACATGATTTAAAGATTAAAATAATAAGATCCGACTGTGGGGGAGTACTATGGTCGACATACCCCTCATGGACAAGCCCCTGGACCTTTTGCAACGTTCCTATAAGAAAATGGAATAGTGGCTCAGTACTCTATGCCGGATCAACCGCAACAGAATGGAGTGGCTGAAAGGCGAAACCGTACCTTGATGGACATGGTTCGTAGCATGATGAGACTCTGCTCTACCTTTGAGTTTATGGATGGGGGCGTTAAAACCCGTTGTTTATATTCTCAACAGAGTACCGAGCAAATCCGTGCCGAAAATTACATATGAATGATGGACAGGCAGGGTGCCCTCACTAAACTACCTCTGCGTGTGGGGGAGTCCGGCAGAGGCAAAATTGTTTAACCCAAATCTTGAAAAATTGGATTCCAAAACAGTGAGTTTGCCATTTTATTGGCTACCCTGAAAGATCGAAAGGTTATCGTTTCTACTGGTCCGACAGATATACAAAGATTGTAGAAACGAGAAATGTTGTCTTTTTGAAGAACGAAATGGCAAGAGGGAGCATGGTGGATCGAAAAGTTGATCTTGAGGAGAAGCGGGTATGTGTGCCCACTCCAATGATTCAGGAGCAATTCTTTTCACCACCTGCTGATGCTGGCCCTGCGACCCACCGTGTTGCATCTCCAGCATCTATTGTTAGTTTTCACGTGGAAAATGAGGAATCTATTCCTCAGAATCCGACAGAACCCACCGCTACGTGTGAGGGGGAGTAACAACACTCTCAAATAGAAAATGTGCCAAACCAGGAGGTTGCATAATAGCCTCAGATAGAGAATGTGCCAAATGTGAAAGTCACTAGAAGGTATCAAAGAAATAAGAGACTGGCTATCCATAACTATTATAAAGTATATGATACAGAAGAGATTCATATGAAGGAAGATCCTACCTCATACGAAGAGGCTATGAGAGACGTTAACTCATTCCAGTGGCTCGAGGCAATGAAAGATGAAATGAAATCCATAAACATCAACGACGTTTGGGTTCTAGATGAAATTCCAAAAGGGGCCAAAACAGTAAACTGTAAATGGGTCTACAAGACTAAATATGGTCCAGAGAGAACCTAGAAAAGTTCAAAGCGCGACTCGTGGCAAAAGGCTTCACACAGAGGGAAGGAATTGATTACAATGAGACTTTTTCTCCAGTCTCTTGTAAGGATTCTTTCAGGATTACAATGGCACTAGTGACACATTAGGACTTAGAGTTACATCATATGGATGTAAAAACGGCATTCCTAAATGGGGAATTAGATGAAATAATCTACTTGACACAACCGAAAGGTTTTGTTGTGGAAGTAAAGAAAATATGGGATGTCGTTTAAAGAAATCTATTTATTTATTAAAGCAACCTTCAAGACAGTGGTACTTGAAGTTTAACAGAACAATAAAGTAATTTGGGTTTGAGACAAAATTGAGGACAATTGCATTTATGCAAGGTTCAAGGAATGAAAATTTATTTTCTTGATTCTGTATGTGGATGATATCCTACTGACTAGTAGTGACGTCAATCTACTGCATGAGACAAAGAAATTCCTGTCCTCAAAATTTGACATGAAAGATCTTGGTGAAGCATCATATGTTTTGGGTATAGAATTCACCGAGACAGAAGAAAATATACATCGGGACTGTCTCAAAAGACATGCATAGAAAAGGTGTTGAAGAAATTCAATATGCATAGCTGCAGTACTTCGTCTGCTCCTAAAGTAAAGGACGACAAATATGAGATATGACAATGTCTTAGAAATCAGTACGAGCTCGACAAAATGAAAACACCACCATATGCTTCAGCTGTAGGAAGCCTACAGTATACACAAGTGTGCACACGCCCTGACTTATCTTTTGTCACCGGGTTACTTGGCAGATTTCCGAGTAATCCAGGCATTAAGCACTAGAATTTGATAAAAAATGTCCTACGATATTTCCAGGGAACAAAAGGCCTCATGTTAACATACAAAAGATCTAATTCACTAGAGACGGTGGGTTACGCAGATTCTGATTTTGCCAGAAATAATACAAAGTTAACATCAAGATACGTATTCACTCTCGCAGGAGGAGCTATTTCATGGAAAAGCTCAAAACAAATCATCACTGCGGGATGTACGACGTATGCTGAATTTATAACATGCTATGAGTCCACGGGGCAGGCGAACTCGCTAAAGAAATTTATATCCGGTTTAAAAGTAGTCATACTATTAAAGACCAATAAAATTATACTGCAACAATGAATTTGTAGTACAGTATGCTCAGAACAATGAGTCAAGTAGTGCTGTCAAACACGTTGACATAAAGTATTATATTATGAAGGATAAAGTCCGAGATCAAGAAATCAGTCTCAAACACATTTATATAGATAAAATGCTCGCGGATCCGTTAAAGAAAGACCTTCCTCCCAACTTTTTCAAAAAATATGTAGCCGACATGGGGTTAAGGGAAAGCCTATGATCTCTGGACTGAATAAGGGCCCAAAACTTAGAGTTACCTATTGTTGAGTAGGGATGCTACTGTAGCTGTAGTATCTATCGGTGGTAAATACTATGACGATGAAACATGTTTTATGTAAATCTGTGATGCGACAGAAAAAGCTAAAAGGTAATGAGAAAGGTAAGATCAAGGGGGAGAATGTTGAACCCTGATCTCAAAGGGCTCGACCCAGTCACCAACGTGACCGGATAGGACTCCCTCACCGCATCCTGATCGGGGGCGCCTAGCCCGACTGACTGGTGGGCCCCTGCCACACTGCGTCAAATAAATAGAAGGGTGGAGAGACAAGGCACGCACCACGAGGTTTGCCGCCGCCACAACTCCACCCACAAACACAAACCCAAGATCCGATCAAGAGGGGCGCAGCAAATGATGGGAAGCGCCACTGCCGCGCCACGCCTCATCGACAGTGACGACCACGATGACGAGCACCATGACCGGTACCGACGGCTTCAGAACATCTTCCGCCGCCACCGCCATCGGAACCGGTAACCCCTTTCATCGATCCATCGCCCCTTCTCTCTAGATGCGTGACTAGAGTAGAGAGTTTACCATCAGTCCTTTCGTTCCCTAACATACGACGCGTGTGCGCTCTGTTGCTGATTACTAAGCTCTTTAACAAAAAAGCATTATTGGAATCTTGGAGCCTCATGCACGCGGGGGCAGGGCACGCCGGAATCAAAAGTTGCACGCTTCCACAATTGAATAGTACAAATGCCAGCAGAAAACCTAACTATACTTTGACTGACTATGGTCTATAGTAGCTAGCTTGTTAATTAGCAGGTGATTCTCGACCTCCTTTAATTTGACTGACGACGATCGCTGTGCTCTTCGATCTGCAGTAGCTAGCAGTTCTTCTCTTCTCGCTGCAGTGCAGTGCAGAGAGAATACTCCTGATTGGAACCCAAAAAGCAAAGCTGCTGTATGATAAGATTCGAGATGCGATCGATTTGATCTGATGAAACGACCAACCAAGGGGCTTCTTTTGCGATCGATGGGCGCTCGTTTCGGTAGCTGCATACTACTGTACGGAGTAGTATCTGTGTGCGGTCGTCTCCGATCCCGGCCGGATCCCATCGCTCAAATGCAAACGATCGACTCGGTTGCATGCATGTGTTGTAACTTGTAAAGCGCCTGGGGACCTGCGAAAGGCGGGGGAGCCTGCTGCTGCGCAGGCCACAAAACAAAAACACGGCCAAAGAACACCATTGGCGCCGGACTATTTTTAGCAGCGGCGGCGGCGCCGCCGGCAATGGTCCCGGCCTGCCCCTTGTTTTGGACGACGTCGACCGATCGCCGGACCGGGGGCCGGCGCAAAGCCGGCTGATCGATGGGCGAATGAGGTGATGCCTTGACGCCTGTGCTGTGCGCTTTAATTTGCTCACAGCCTTTTGGTTAATTGGAGTCCTCCGTCCGTTGCTTAGTGCGCTGGTGTTCCTCTCTGATCTCTGTGACCAACTGTTGGGATGGGACGTGGTGGCACGAAGCGAGTAACAGTGTTCCATCGTACTAACTACTACTAGCCAGCTAGTAGCCTTTTGTTGTGCATCGCCTTGAGTTGTCGTTGTTGAGATTGGGACCGGTATTTGCGCTTTAATTAGTTGCTCTCATATGTTTCGAGCAGTTAACAGAACAGTGATCCAGAGAAATTTTGTTCTCATATGTTTCGATCGCCACTTGCTAGTAGCAGTGGTTGTTAGTTTTACAGTGAAAAAACAGACGTTCCAGACGTGATCGACCAAACTATATAGTAGTATTTTGCAGAAGCAGATGCGAATTTTTTTCGTTTTCTAAAAAAATATTTTGCTTTTCTATGAAAAGCCAGTCGAATGGTCTTCGGTCTAAAACAAGTTTTTTTTTTTTTGAGACAAGGTCTAAAACAAGTGAGAAGCTTACTATGTGATCTTCTCAATTTCGTACGTACTGCTACCAACTTTGCTCAGAATGAATGGGCCTAAATCACGGTCCATGATCCAGCATGCATGGACCTCCATCGAGAATGGCCCCAATTCCAATCTCAAGTTTTTTGTTCCGTCGAGCCTGCCCATCCGCCGCCACCGTACTCCAGCAACAAGGCAAACACTTACCCAAAACATTTTCTTCTTCAAAAGACAATGAAGAAAAAGGCACCCTGGCGCATTGGAGGTCTTGGGAAATGCGACATAAGGTTTAGACGCAAGTAAATACCAAAGATAGTTCGAGGCAGGCACACAACCGTCTAGACTGCGCGATACGTTAACACTGCCAAAGAATGTTTACTACAGTACATATTTTTTTTACATAACGTAACGAAGTTCCAGCCTCTACAACCTGTCAGTAGGTAATACACAGCTGCAAAAATGTTTACTAGATAGAATCGTTTTCAGGTTTCTGCTGATACCGTAACAATTAATTGCCTACTGCTATGCTGGTAACTCGTATGAGTCAACTTCTGTTTCGGAGCTCCCATGGTCACAGTCACTTAATACAATACCCTGAAAAAAGATGATGAAGGTTGTTAACTTCACAGTGAAACAAAGCCACGCAAACGCAGTAAATCATAAGATACTAATGCTTATTTTGCCAAAGGAAATATAGATGAACTCGTCTACCATTTCTGAAATAGAAAAATGTTCAAATGGCAAATGAGAATAACGAAGTGAGGGCATACCTTTATAAGATTAATACTGTAGATCATCTTTTATTATTGTAGTAACTTATACAGCCTGAGAAAACAGATAATATAGTAAGATATGCAAATAGATAGGTACACACAAGTTTTTTCAAATGAAATAGTGGAGGCCTTTTAATAGTATTTATAGAAATTTTTCTTGTTCGAGTAACAAAACACCAAAAAGATGAAAATAAACATGTAATTTGCAACATAGTACCAAAAATATAATGTCGTTCTGTGCTTGATTGTTACGTCTGCAAAATTAAATGACAAAACAAGAAAAACTAACAACTTGCCTTTAAAGCATATGGAGCAAAAATGGCCTTTACATCTTCAAAAACCTCAGGAATAGGTTTTGCAGCATCAATCTGATCAGATAACAGGTATCAAGGTGAACAATTCACAATAGAAGTAACTAGTGGATGCACTAAAACCAAAAATCATCACTGATATTTCACTTCAAATATCAGTATCCCAGTTAAACAAAAACAGTGAAATGCATCATGCGATGATTTTGTATAAACAAAGTTCCGTTTTACCTTTTTAACTTTGGCCTTCCCATTATAGTAGTCAATTACAGGCAAACTTGATTCAACAAAAACTCTGAATAATTTCTGATGGTCTCAATGTTATCATCAACTCTTCCCTACAAAAGAATGACTAGTGTTGGAAACAGAATGAAGCAAATGTGGCAAGTATACTTGTACAAAATTAAAAATGCACATAAGTGGTGAAGTAAACCTGATTGCGCCCCAAGAGGCGTCTTTCCATCTCTTCTTCAGAACAATCGAAAAACAGGACAAACGCCGGAGATATTTTTGTCTGAAGCAATGTAAACAATCAATCGTCCTCCACATCCTTATATAGGTGCATTAAGAAGGCAAAACGAAGCTCTTGAACGAACTGCCACAGGACTTTACTAGCTAAAAATTATGAACTGATGAACCAAATTTAGAAGTGTAGCTATTAGATGGACTTACAACGTTCTCGAATGCAGCACGGTTCTCTTCGTTCCTTGGAAATCCATCAATCAGAAATTTATCATTTTCATTTTTTACCATGGCTTCCTGCAGGAGCTTTATAGTTACCTCCGATGGAACAATCTTTCCATCTTTTATCATGTTTTCAATCATAGTTCTGTGAAACATAAAAATGTATATGAATGACCAAACATTAAAAAAAGAAGTGACATGATAAAAATTAACTTTGGGGGTGATCCTGGGCCAAAAGGAAAAGTATAACGAAATGACAGTTGGGTTTTGTCGAGGAAGGAAATTAGTACCCGTTTTCTGAGCCAGATTTGATCTCTGCACGCAGAAGGTCCCCCGCGCTAAGATGGGTGAAGCCAAAGTGTTCGACAATGTTGGCACATTGTGTGCCTTTTCCGCTTCCAGGACCACCTGTATGTAAATTATTCCTTAGCAAACAGTAGTTTGTTTATTTTAAGTAAGATGCATGTAACGCTAGGTAACACTTTGTAATTAACAATTGTTTGATCAATACGTGAAAACATACCTAGAACAAATATAACTGTAACTTTCTTGCCACCTAATATGTTCTTAGCAGCCTCCTGCATGGTAAGCAAAGTTGCACATATAAGCCAAGCCATGGGCTATGAGCCTACGACACATGATTTTGTCAGTTGTAATTCAAGAGGTCACAATACTTATTGTAAAATGGTCAGTGGTTCAAGTTCTAATGAAATGGATCAGACAGTAGTACGAAACATCTACTGTAAGCAACCCAAAAATAATAATAATAAAAAGATTCAGGCTTCTGGGCAGCACTAAATGAATTTTATCATATAGCTACTGAAAAGAAAGGAGCTGAGTGTCTTCAACGAATCCGAGGGCTTTGCAACTGTAAGAGGGGGATAAAACTCACCTCCTTCTCAGTCACAACTGCTGGGGCATCCATAACCTTGTCCATAGCAGAAAAGCCTGAAAATGATTGAAATCTTATTTTCTTCAGCCAGTCATGAAATTTTGTAAAATAAGCTGTCCTCCACACGACCATCGCAGCACCCCATCCTTTAGCTGAAGCATTCTCATCAGGCATCGTGTTCCCTGCTCAGGTAAGATTTGAAGAACTACAACTTGTACCCATCATAAAACTCTACCGATCACCCACCCGGCATCTGTAAATCTAAAATCTAAATGAGGCGAATCATCGCTAATGGAGGAAATTCCAAACGCCAATGTTGGAGAATAGGTGCGCACGAATGAGTTATAATCCCTCATTTTCAACAGTGTTACAGCTCTCATTTTGGTTTCCGCTGATTTGTATTTTTGTTTTCTCCTACTCCCGTGGAAGTACTACTACTGAACTCCCACGGCAGAGGTACAAGTACAATTGCTCTCCAAGTAAGCATGTCCCAGACTCCCATTGTTGCAATGTACGGGCGTTGGAGGCCCGTGCCGGAGGGAGCATGTCTGCGATCGGCGCGTGTTTCGGCTGAGGCACCGAAGACCTGATACCTCACCTCCCCTTAAATCAGTGGATCTAAGCAGGGACCTGTAGGCAGCAGATCTGCCCCCTGCGTCGACGGATAGGTGTGAGGATCATGGCATGATATTACCACATCATTGAGCAATCACCTATCGCGTGTCATTTATGAATTTAGTAGTAGACCACAAGATTGTTCCATACTGAGGCCAACGAGATACACATTTTTTTCAGCAGCAGCCAGCAGATGTATCCAAAGACGTTCGATAGGGAGCGTTACCTGCGTGCGCACGGAGGGCGGGCCCGGGATCCGACGGGCGACGGGAGAGACCGCGGCGGGACGACGAATGGGGTGGCCGAGCGGAGTTGCGCTACCACGGCAGACGGCGCCGCGGCTGCTACAGGAAGGAACGGGGACGGAGCGCGGTACGGTGACGGACAGGACAGGGGAGGAGGAGCACGGCCGTGGGCGCGGTGTTGGTGGGGACGGGGCCCGTGCGACGTCGTATAATATGCGCGGGCGGGTTCGAGTCTGGTGGGCGATGATGCGTTCTTCCTCTTTTTCGAAAGATCGTGTTGCTCATTTCACCGTTTGCGAAAGATGAGCACTTGAGCGGCAGAGGAGTGGCGTTCAGCCACCTGTGCTGATCTGTCGCTGTTAACTTTCTCCATGACCATGAGTTTGATGACCATGAAAGCACTTGCATTACATTCATTCACCATCGGAGACAATAAAAAATCCATGCAATACTACTGTATGTATACTATGTACACCTGCTCCGGACTCCAATAACAACTGGGGCACCGTACAATGTAGAAACCTTAATACAAAGCACTGACGCGCACGACGGCGGCGGCGTCATAGGTACGTGTCCAAGTAGCCGTACCGGCGCCTCCGGCGGAACTCGAGCAGGCTGCCGTACGTGCGGTCCGCGACGCCCACGAACAGGGCCTCCGCGTCGGGGCTGAACGACACGCCGGCGATCTCGCCGAAGATGTCCACCTCCTGCGCTGAGGCGTAGCCGGACCCTGCGTCGTACACGCGGACGAAGTCCGCCGACTCTGACGCCGCCAGGAACCGGCCGTCCGACGAGAACTTGAGGCCCCGGATCGCGCCCATCCTGCCCCCGAGCGTCTCCAAGGACCGCGACGGGTTGCGCACGTCCCACAGCCGGCACGTCGTGTCCTGGTTCCCCGTGGCGAGGACGAGGCCGTCGGGGTGCCACGCCGACGAGAACGAGTGGTCCAGGTGGCCTTTCAGGGTCGCGATCTCCTGCAATATCTCGTACAACAACAGGTATTGTTATTAGAACATGGTTTGGTTCTCTGATGGACAAGACATGAAGACAATGAATAAAACGAGCGGCGTACTTTGCCAGACTGAGGATCAGCTATCAAACAATCTGGGCTATCGCCAAGAACAGCGAGAAGCTTGCCCTCAGGACTCACTGATGTATTCTGGAATTACAACAGAAGACGAGTTAAATACCTCAGACAACAGATAATACCACGTTTGCAATGGCATGTAGTAGAAAAGAAATATAAATAGCTCACATTGACAGGCCATGGAAATGTAAACCGATTGAGTTGCGTGTATCGGTTGCAATCCAATACTCTGACGCCACAATCGTTGTTGGCTGCTATCACTCGTGTTGAACCGCTGCATTCAACATCAGACAATTGGTCATTTCGTTAGTGCTTACACAGCATCAACGTGAAAACACCAGATACATTGTGAGCCTTCTTACTTAGTAGACTCGTATACATCTACAGCGTTAGTGATTGAATCATCATCGCCTGTAACCTTTGTACAGAACGCCACTCCAGGTTGATCGACATACTGTCAAAACACAGATCCATGAGCTGACTCACAAGTAAGGACTGAAAAGATCTGCACTGCACCACACCAACAGGCTATACAGTACCTTGCAAATCAGTTCGCCCCGGAAACCACCAGCCACCATAAAATTGTTTTTCACAGCCATTGTGCTGATATGCATTCTGGATAACGGTCGAGCTCCATGGACTTTCTGTGAAGTCATAGTAGCGTACTAGATCAGAAAGAAGTTGGATATGCAAAGAAATAACTATAAATCACATGCCCAGGAGATGCCAACCAACCTGCTTTGGAAATAGATGGTCTGCCACGTTAAGCACTTCTTTACTTCTCTGAAGAAGAGAAGACCAGTGCATCACTGAATAGTTCTGTGGCATGTAGACATCATGCTTGGATGTGGCCCAAACAAGGTCCCTCAGCTGCGGATATTCAGAATATTGTTAGCACCTTTGAGTAGAAATGTAGAATTTAATAAGAACAGCATAATTTCAGTAGAAAAATATGCGTGGCAGTATTTTTCTAGCAACAAAAAACTTCAATCAGTTGTCCACGGCAGTCAATATTCAAATGAAAAAGCAGCTGAAACTAGGGGTCCAAAAAATTAATGAAATATTTTGACAAAATATGCACTTCAACATAGAACGTGAATGCAAAGAAATATGATAAAGAAACAAACAGCCCAGCTGTGTTTTCAGACGTAGAATTCTCAAGAAATAAGATCCATGCCGTAAACGTTCTGACTTTACATCTTTCTGGGAGATCAGTCTTTACTCGAGACATTCAGTTATATGACTAGTTACATCAAAAGAGACAGAGTTAGACAGAAGTGCTTCAGATGCTTTTCAATTTGAGCTTCTTAGTTTCCAGAAAGTGTAAAGCACTTCTCAACATGTTATCGTAACTATAGAGTAATTAATAACAACAACTGAAGCAATGGTAGCTTCCCCGTGTAAATATTCACCAACCAGCCACCAAAACTATCCAAAAACAACCATAATGTATACCATTAGTTTCACTCTTTTTGAAAGTTATGATGGCGAGCTTTACACTGTCTGAAATTGACAGCACGGCATAAGTCCAGCATAAAATTCTGTTATCCCCCTTCCTAACGTGCCTACCAGAAGGAAAACGCGAGCATGAATTATCCAGTGAAGGCTCACTTATTATAAACAACCTATCATACCATATCCACATACGTCGTACTAACAGCACCGGCTGCTGAGGATGATCGTCCACCTGCTTAAAGGCCCTGATGAAAGGATAATAATGTAGTGTTGTCCTATATCATAGGAGTGTTAATATTAGAAATGTAACTACAACTTCAGCAAGAATATCTAATTAGACTCATCAAACAGCTTGCAGTCAACATTATGATATTGAGGATACACTTAGTAAAACAAGAGGAAAATATGCAAAGCCAGAGCAAGAACAGATACGCAAAGATCCCCTTATGCAATTACACTTACCAAAGGAATGTATTACGTGTCCGAGATGCCATCATTGTTGTAACATGTAAAGGACTACTACTTTATAGAACAATGCAATGTTTATGAGAAAATGAGGTTAATGGCACTTGTTTTTGGCAGATAATTGTTAAATTCTTAGCATTGTATTGCTTAGTGCTTCTTTTCTGCAGTTCCTTGGTGCTGCCATGAATTCTTTTGCAACTGTCATAAACTAATTCAACAATGCATAGAAATATACCTGAAAATGAACTATTGTTGACTTGACGAGTCGAGTGTTGAAGCGGAAATCATAGAATGTGCTACTTCTCTCTACTTGTTTGCACTCCTGCAAAAGGAGTAAGAAACAAGCACACAGGAAAATGATGACAAAGTTATGTTCTGCGTCAAAATGTGCATAAACTCCAGACTGAAAATGAATTAGCAGCAGGTTCCTAGATTACTAACATCTTGCCCTCAAGCTTTCCTTCAAACACAAAGCTATAGCTTTATGAGCTAAATCAATAATTGAATATGCATGGTATAATCATAAGATACCAGTAAAGTAATACCCTGACAATCTGCACTGAATATGAAAAAACTATAAAGACACGCAAAAAAAAAAGTTGCGTAACAGACATCTCTATGAATCAATAGTTCATTCATGTAGTTGCAGTATTCATTTTAACAACGGTGTTGGCTCTTAAATTCAGTGGATCTGTACATAGAACTGAATTATCTTCAGATTGAGAATCAAAATGGTAAAAGTTGGAAACTAGTTATGCACACTGATAGCTGGTAACAGACCAAGAGAAAATCATCCAGAACACTAAATCTCTCACCATATTCAGCCCTTCGCGTGACCTTTGGAGGCTCAAATAGTTCTGGTACTCCTTCAGCCTCATCTGACGGTACTGGTCCCTACTGTAGCTGAGCCTCTCCCACGGGATGCCTTGCATGTCTTTCCCATTTCTGTACTCCAGGGCAGAAGTATCATTGGTTTGCTTATTCTGCGACAGCAATAGAAACACAATTAACTTCAGGGGGGACAAAGTGCACCTTAGTATAGTCTCTCAAATCACGCAATACTAGGACAAGCCTCAATTTTCAGCAAACAAGCATAGTACGTATTGCCCTTTGCATATCGTTCCAAAAAAAAAAAAGATTGGTAGTACAGTGATAGTTTACCAACCAGGTTGGCCCAACGCAAGATGAGGTAAAACAAAGCAAAACAACTGACGCCTGTGAGAGTACATTTGGGGAAGGCGAAAATCCGTACCGGTGTGGGGGCACCGCCGGCGGCAAAGTCGTCGAAGTCCAGATCGTCGTCGTCCAGAAACTCCAGGTCGTCTCCCAAGTCCGTCGCCATCGTCTCCACGAAACGAGCGAACTGCGAAAAGACCGCGACAAGGTGAGCAATCAGAAGAGCAGCAGCGTGTCGAAGCGTCGGAGGGGGGAGCAGTAACGGCGCAAAACAGCCGTATAAATCGGGATGAAACGACGTACCAGTCAATGAGAAAGCAGCGGAGAAGGAGGAGGAGGATGTCCGAGGCCTCGTCGAAGTGGATCCCCTCGAAGTATTCTCTGGTTCAGGGAAGCTGGAACCGCGCCTCCGGATTCGGCGCGGGCTGTGGAGTGAGTACTGAGGAGGAAGAGACGGCGAGAGGAGGAGCAGAGTGCAGAGACCAGGGAGCTGGGTGGGGAAGAGCAGCAGGGGCGAATGGCGTTTATAGCGTGGCCGTTTGACGGGACGGTCGCCGTTCCGTCGTGCCCGCTGTTTGGCGCCGCAGCTTGTCAGGTTTACAAAACCCATAGAAACCGGACCCATAGAAACGGACCGGTTCGCCGTCAATAATGAAAAGTGTTTTGGTTTAAAAATATTTAAAAAAATAAATAGATTAGAAATTTTTATGTCAAAAAATCGTCAATAAAGCAACGGAACCAAACGGTTTACCGATAAATTCGTTAACATTTTTCTCTAATTTTTAGAATTTTAAGTTTTATAAACTAAAAAATTATTGATAAGCCAAAAAAATGGCTGGCTAGCAGGCGATATCGGCCAGTTTGAAACCATCCAAATCGTTTGCACTGTTTTTGTTCAAACCGATTGCATCTGATTTTTCTGTTTCAATTGGTATTGTAAATCTTCGCTATGTGACGTGAGTAGGCTGGTAAACAGGCCGAGAAAAATAAACTAGTAATTATTAGGATTGAATCAGACTGAAATTTAGTTTATTTTTAAACTAAAATAAAACAAGTTTTCAGATAAGTTGTGAAAGGGATCGTGGACGAGAGCTCTTTTACCAGGTGTAGACGTGCGTGACAAGGGAGGGGAAGGGTAGGCCGTAGATCCCTCCATGGGCGCACGGTTTGCTTAGGCCCACACTCACACCACACTTGGTATACTACCCAGCACACATACACCCCCGACTCCATATCCTGCTCCTGCGGCCGTCGTAATTCATACGAAGACGGCAAGCAATCAGTTAGTACTACGTAGCAGAGACATACCATACGTGAATCATTATCCATTAGGCAACGGATTTGTCCATTAATTTATGTTATCCTCCTGACCATTACCGAAAGATGTCGTTGGTTAAACCGTCTCGTGTGAATGTGATCTCGGTTGGTCGGGTGGGGGCCACGGAGGCCTGAACCAGAAGCTTCGTCGGTACGACAGGGACCGGGAACGATGCACGGTGAACCTGGAAGAAGCAGGTGTACTTGTGGTTCGCAGCTTCGCTTCCAAACGAACGGGGACCCGGCCGTGTTTGTCACGGTCTCATGGACCACTGCTGGTATGGCCAACGTCGGCGTGTAGGCCAACAGAGCGAACCTGTATGGACTGGATGGAACAGAAAAATTTGAGATCTGGACTCGTGTTGGGGGCAACAGAAGAACGAGCGACAAAGGTGCGGTCCGGCGATCGAGTCGCTTCCTTCGAATCGATCGACAGCAGTGACGCACCAGCATCCAACGTTCACATACTACATATTCATCCGTGGGACCGGTGCATATCGCCGTCCGTGGTGGTGCCACGTCCACGCGTCACTGCCCTGTGGTTCCCATGGTACGAAAGTGGGCCCACAAGTCGAGATATGAATGAAAGTATGTGAACGTGACGTGAAGGAAGGCTCTCCACCCCGTCCGTCACACGTGTGAGAGCCAGCCTTGCCTAATTCGGTGCGTCTGGATCGGATGGAACATGGATGTCGCCTCGGTCCTATTATCAGTCCACTCCCTTAACGCTGACTGACTTGACACGACATGTACTAACTATACTCTATACATATACAGTGCGTGCCTTGATATCTGAAATTGCACGACCAATAGCATACGTTAGAAAGACTATTGGGAGGACTGATGATTGGTGCTCTTCCTCTCAAAAAGAAAATTCATGTTCAATTATAGCTTTTTTATTAATTTTATACTCTGCTCCGAAAAAAATATGTCATTCGCAAGACATGCTCCGTCTCTGACTCGGCTGGGCCTAGAACTTCTCAGTTTGAGAAGCCTATTTGGCAAAAAAAAACTAGAGCCCATTTCCATTCGGACCGTCAGGCGGATGCACCCATTCGGGCCCATACAGCAGAATCTTCTTGCGGCAGAAGAAAACCGAATGGGGCCAGGTGGTTGCCACCATCTGCCAGCCGTAGCGCCACCCGAACAACCCCGCCATTCCGTCTCCCCTCACCTGCTCACCGGAACAGCGCCACGCGAAGCAAGGGTTTCGTGTTTGTGTGACGAGCGAGCGAGCGAGAGCGAGATGGCGCCGGCGGCGGACAAGGAAGAAGCCACGAAGGCGGCGGCCGCGGTGGTGAAGGAGGCGACCGGCGAGAGGATGGTCACCCTCGAGAGCATGGACGGCGTGGTGTTCGAGGTCTCGGCGGCGGCAGCGCGGCAGTCTAAGTTGCTGAAGGATCTGATCAAGGAGACCGAGGGCGAAATCTCGGTCGCCGAAGTCACCGCCGCGACCCTGGAGAAGGTGGTCCAGTACCTCAACAAGCACGCCGACGACGCCGACGAAGACAGCACCACCGCCTTCCGCGGCGTCGCGGCGGCGTCCGGGAAGGTCGACGAGTGGGACGCCAAGCTCGTCGACGGCCTAGGCAGCCAGGACGCGCTCTTCGACCTCATTGCCGCCGCCAACTACCTCGACATCGACGGGCTCCTTGACGCCGCGTGCAAGAAGATCGCTGACATGATGAGGGGCAAGACAACCGAGGAGATCCGTGCCATCTTCAACATCCCGGATGACTACACCGAGGAGGAGAAGAAGGAGTTGCGCCGGGAGTACGCATGGGCCTTCCCCTCACACGACGACGACGATGAAGAATATCACTAAAGCTCGAAGCCTCCACTGCGGCGCGCCCCATATCGATCTGTTCGCTCTACTGCTCTCCCCCTTTCTGACTCTGGCGTCCATCGTGGGAACTAGTAGTGATTCCTTCTTAGCTGTCTATGATCTATAGGGTTGAGATCAATTCGGTATGCCCACTTCCGTATCCTTTTCAGTCGTCCTGCTGAAGAACACAAGAGATTTCAATGTTGTTGAAATTTGGAACTAGTTTGCATGAAGTGAATATCATGTTCTGAGAACTGCTAGTCATTTCTGACCAACCCCAATGGCTTGCCGTGATTCAGTCAATGTGTTCTACGATTAGTGATCGGTTTTTGTTCTTGCTAGCATCGTTGTTATGTTTAGTGGAACTGATTGTTGATTGCCCCGAATTTATGTCGTGTAGTATTTTTCATTCCATGCATGTGAATATGTGGCAATGGTTCGATTGCTCAATGAATCCTTTGCCTGTGTGCTAGTGTGAGAAGTCGCAGTGTGTGTTGCTGAACTGCTTGCATTCCAGTTTCTTGAATCCCCTGACGTGTACTTCACTTCTGGTACAGCCGTAGCCCGTAGTTCGTAATCTGCTTGCACGAAGCAAACCTACACTGCTGAACGCGTGTCAGATGGAGTGATAATTTCATTGAAAATCGTATGCTTCCATGAGTTTGTTTTATCGGATTCAATCAAACAATTTGAAGGCTGCTCTGGCTTCTAGCATCCTGCTACTGATTTCGTCACGTAGGTTGCGCACCTTTGTTCTGTCCTAACGATTGGATTGCAACTATACTTACTGACTCTTAGCTGCCACTATGGATCTCTTGTTACGTGATAGTAATTGAATTTTTGGACTATGCTTGTTTTCCACTTTCCAGAGAACTGGGCATGGAAAACAGAATCCCAATGAATCCGAACAGGTTAACTAAGCATTCCTCCGTATGAGTTTGACAACAAGTCAGACAATATACTGGAAGATATGTGCTCCATTGTGCTGTTTTAATCGTGATTTTATCCTAATAAATTCAGATTATACAGAGTGGTATGGAGCGGATTCTGTTTTTATACAGAGTTATTACAGAGCACAAGGGTCTGCCACTGTTTCGATCGAAAGCGTCCTGTGCCGCCGCAATGTGTGTTTTTGTGTCCATTCCGTTCCGTGCAAACAGATCAATTTCGGGTACCCCCGCCGCCTTGCCGTCCGCCATCCCGTCTGCCGCCACCGGCTAGCTGACCTCCTGGCCTCTCTAGCCGTGAACTGGATTCCTGCTATCAAAATTCAAACACCAAAGCCAAAGCTAAACACCTTACCAAATCTCACAGTATTTTGGTCATCGGAGATTTTTTTAGTGGATTCAGAAATAGTAGATCGTGGGAATCATATTTAAATCGCAAGTGACACTCGTCGGTGCGTAGCAAAGCTTGACTTGAACAACTCATTGACTATGCCAGCAGCGGCAGCGCCGAGAAACGACAGTGGGGGGCAACTTGTCTCTTTAGGTCATTAGGTCTTGGCTTATCACGCGCGCGGCATAACTGAAGTTTACAAGGAGACACATACCCATAATAAAATAGTACTACACTGTAGGCAGGAGAGAATGTCAAATGCAGGTTCATGGATCCTGCATTCAGCAAGTTAGTACAGCACGATCGAGAGTGTCTCTGGCTCTGCAAGTGCAGGTTCACCCGTGATCCATGCGAATGTCACTTTGAAAATCCTTTTTGGAAGCGAAATGTCAGAAGAAACCCGCCAGAGTTAATGCGCCTAAAGTATTAGTTAGCAGCTGCCTAGCACTTTCAGCACCTCTCACCTCTCTCTCATGCTTGCATAGTTGCATGGACATGGACGAGACGATGATCATTGACGTCTTCCACACTCGAAGAAGTGTCGGCGAGTACTTCGACAGCAAGGCAGAGACACTAGTGCTCCCATCCATGCAGCATTCAACAGTCAACCTCTTGTCCCCATGCAAAAGCGCCACCGCCGCATCAGGACCTTTCGATGCGGATCAGACGGCACACCGCACACGATCAGCGGGCGAGTGCCCTGTGCCGAGTGACGCTTAGACAAATCGCAACTTGAATCGATGAGATCGATCGGAGACAAGACACAGACACACCCCGACGTCGCCGGTCAGCCGCTTGAGCTGTACCAGTATACGTACGCGGCTTAGTCAGCTACTAGCTCCGGCGGTGGAAATCGAATTTCGCGTCCGACCCAACGTGCGCCGCCCACGAAACGCGGCCGGCGACACCGCGTGCCCACTCTCCTCCTCGTCGCCTATAAATTGCGCCGGTAACCCATCAGTCGGAGAGCAAACCAACAACAAGCTAACTCACACTGAGCACACAACACAACGAGATCTAGCTAGCTAGTGCAAGCACACAAGCAAGCAAAGATGGCTAACGACAAACTCGCCGCAGTGGTCATCCTCATGGTCGCGTTCCTCGCCGCGCCAGCGGCGGCCCAGGCAGGCTTCTTCAACTTCTGCTTCGGCGGCTGGCTAAACCTGCCCATGTTCAACTGCCCCCGCGGCTCGACGGGGAACCGTATTCCGCAGCAGCAGGGGCCGTACCCGTCGGGCTCGGGGCTAAGCTACGGCTACTACAACAAGCCGTGGTCGAGCTCGTTCTGCCCCGTCGCGGAGTGGATCATCCGGAACGCCGTGCGGAACGCCGTGGCCCAGAACCCTGGCGTCGGCGCGGGGCTCATCCGCCTCTTCTTCCACGACTGCTTCGTCCGCGGGTGCGACGGTTCCGTATTCCTGACCACGACCAACTCGCGCAACAACGATACGGAGAGGGAGGGCCTGCCGAACAGGAACAGCCTGCGCGGGTTCGAGGTGATCGAGGCGGCCAAGGCGGAGATCGAGTCGGTCTGCCCCGACACGGTCTCGTGCGCCGACATCATCGCCTTCGCGGCCCGCGACGCGTCCGCCATGCTCAGCCGCGGCAGGGTCCGCATCCGGATGCCCGGCGGCCGGCTCGACGGGCGCGAGTCCTTCGCCAACGAGACCGACCAGCTTCCGGGGCCCTTCTCCAACGCCACGGTGCTCGAGGCCAAATTCGCCTTCAAGGGCCTCTCCACCGACGACATGGTCACGCTCTCCGGCGCCCACACCATCGGCCGCGGCAAGTGCTCCTTCGTCACCAACCGCCTCGCCGAGCTGAACCCGGCGCTCGCCGCCAAGCTCAAGGCCCAGTGCGGGAACAACAGCAACACCTTCGTCAACCAGGACGACGTGACCCCCGACGTGCTCGACAGCCAGTACTACCGCAACGTGATCGACAAGAAGGTGCTGTTCCCCTCGGACGCCGCGCTCAACTCGACGGACACCATCGCGCAGGTGCAGGACAACGCCTTCAGGCCGGGCGCGTGGGAGTGGAAGTTCGCGAGGGCCATGGAGAAGATGGGGAACATCGGGGTCAAGACCTGGGCGGTCAACCAACAAGGCGCAGAGATCAGGAAGGTTTGCTCCATAGTGAACAGCTAATTCATTCTGGTGGCTTGCACTAATGCCTGCCTGGTGCTTGGCTTCATGGCCGGACATCTTCATCTAGTAGTCACACAGTTATTAGTTTTCTCATACAACAACTGTGTGTGTGTGTGCGTGTGTCTAATAAAGGAACATGTTTATGGATTTGAAATGCCAGTTATTCCTATACTTCGTATAACGATATGGGCTATAAATCGTCTCCCGCCCGATGCCCCTGCCCTTGTCCCGCCGTATCGCCTGAGAAAATTTGATTTTCTAATAGTGGTTATCTCAGAGAGAAGAGATGATTTTGTAACAAATCTTACACATCGTAGCCGTTACTAGTTCTCGACAATTTTTGAACTAATAAACATCAACTCGAAAGGAGTACTGAATGCAATTGTATGCGTAAGCTATTGTAGGCACACTGTCACACCATATTTAATCCTATTGACACTCGTTGGCGCGTGGTGGTGGTAAAACTCTGACTTGAAATGAATAATGCATACTACGAAGCATATGGACCGGGTAAGAGATGCGCCGAGGAACGACAGGCGCAACTTAGGTCACTGGGTCATCGCTTAGCACGAGGCATCCGAGCTTTGCTTATGCTTATTCTTTTTTCCCAAATTGTGGGTTTCAAGGAGACAAGTACTCCTACGTAGAAAGAGCTAGTATAGTTTTCTACTCCATGCTCTGGCAGCTCTGCAACTTAGTGCAAGTGCAGCATGGTCGCCCGAGATCCATACGAATGTCAAACGAAATCTGCCAAAGTTAATGCGCGGGAAAACCAGTTAGTAGTAGGGTAGTAGTGGTAGCATGCTCTTTCAGCTCATGATGCCGGCCTGCATGCATTTGCATGGATAGTTGTTGACGTCGTCGTGGATATTTTTATTTTTGTGAACGGATAAGAGCTTCATTAATCAATCATAGAGCCATTATAATATCGTCGTGGATTTTAAATTTTTGGGTTTCCACTCAAACTAGTGGGCAAGACTGGACTTAAAATAAATAAATAAATAAATAAAATCGGCGAGCCTACTGCGAGGCCAAACTCGTGGCCAACGCAACCGGCACCGCGACATCAGTACATCTCGAGGCCAATCTGACGGCCGGCGCGGCGCGCCATGCATTGTCAAAGTACTCAATATGTTTGTCTTCTCTGCTGCATCGTCAATCTGTTCAGAGGAAACTGGAGTAGTACTGAACTGCTCGTCTGCTATGTGTGCCAGCAAGGAACAAAACGTTGGGCTAACACCATGTGGCCCAGCAAAACAGTTCGTACTGGCAGGCCCAATACGAGAAGCTCATACCCTGGCCCAAAATCTGTGCCCGTTCGATCAGCCCACCACATGACGAGCAAACGCACCCTTCTGGCCTTCTTGCGGCGGAAGAAACCGGATTCGTGCCAGTGCCAGCGCACGCTTACCCTGGCCGACCCCAGCCCGTGGCGAGGGAGTCTCCTCTGCCGTGTGGCAGGGTGGCTGACCAGTGGGCCGTCTGTCTCACCTGACCCACACGCAGTGGAACCGCTTCAGCCCGTGGGAAGTATAAATCAGGCGCCACCCCAAGCGGGGCGCCGGCCTCAACACCATTCCAGCCAACAGCCGTGCCCTCCCCAGTCCCCACCCACACGGCCACACCCCTCATCGCGAGCGCCAAGCGAAGCGAGGCTTTCACCGTTGAGAGAGCGAGCGATCGAGGGCTATGGGGTCGGAGGCGGGAGAGAAGGTCGCGGCGGAGGCGGTGAGGGAGCCGGCGGCCGGCGAGAAGAGGATCACGCTTACAGACTCCGAAGAGGAGGTGGAGAAGATGGTCACGCTGACGAGCTCGGACTCGGAGGGCCTGGAGTTCTTCGTGTCGGAGGAGGCGGAGAAGATGATCACGCTGACGAGCTCGGAGGCCCCGGAACTCCTCGTTCCGGAGGAGGCGGAGAAGATGGTCATGCTGATGAAGAGCTCGGACTCGGAGGGCTCGGAACTCCTCGTGACGGACGAGGTGGAGAAGATGATCCCGCTGACGACCTCGGAGGACCTGGAGCTCCTCGCACCGGAGGCGGAGGTCCGGGAACTCCTCATGCATGAGGAGGTGGAGAAGATGTTCTCGCTGACGAGCTCGGTGGGCCCGGAGCTCCTCGTACCGGAGGCGGAGATGATGATCACGCTGACGAGCTCGGAGGGCCCGGAACTCGTCGTGCCGGATGAGGCGGAGAAGACGATCACGCTGACGAGCTCGGAGGGCCAGGAGTTCCGCGTGTCGGAGGCGGCGGCGCTGCTGTCGCCTCACCTCGCGGTCAAGATCAGCAAGGGCGACAACGTCGTCGCGCTCCGCAACGTCCCCGCCCGGGCCCTCGACACGGTCGTCAAGTACTGCAACAAGCACGCCGCCGCCAACCCCAGCGCCGAGGCCGGCGTCAGCACCTTCAACGCCGCGCCGCCAAACGGGGACCCGGAACTGGACAAGTGGGACCGCACGCTCGTCGGCGGCCTCGGCGACGACGTGGACGCCCTCTACGACCTCCTCATCGCCGCCAACTTCCTCCGCATCGAGGGGCTCGTCGACGCCGTCTGCGAGACGGTCGCCAACATCATCAAGCGCTGCGAGACCCCGAAGCGGATCCGCGAGACCTTCGGCATCCCCGACGACCTCACCGCGGAGGAGAAGGAGAACATCCGCAACGAGTACGCCTGGGCCTTTGGCCCTGACGACATCTAGGAGCCGAACACCTTGCTTCCAAGTCACTGTTGCGCTAACATCTCGCTCCCGATCTGCTTTCGCCAAGCGGTTATGTTCTACTGCCTCATTTCTTACTCACGTCGTAGTAATGGTTGCTTCGTAGTTGCGTTGTATCGAATCGATAAGTTGAGATGATATCATGTCGGTCTTAGCATTTTGCATTTGGTCCTGTCGAAGAAGAACAGAACAGACCGAATGTGCAGTGGAAGTTTTGAATTCCTTGAATGAACGTGTGAATGACAATTTTCTCCGATTTCTTATCGATCCCATGAATTGCTTTATTTCTGTTGATCATGTGCTCTGCTCTTGAACTGTTGTGTCTTCTGATCTGCTTGCATGAGGTGAATGTCTGAACCTGAAATGCTTATCGTGCATGTTCAATCTCATGAAAATGGTGGTACCATAATTACTGTATCTCTGAATCTATGTTCTTGCATGCAGATGATGCAATGAGATTTATCCCATGTTGCCTTATCTAATTGCTTCATTACATTCAGTTAAATAATGGAAGGTTTTATCTCTGTTTGACTGTATCTGAATCTGGTATTTTATAGTACTGATTTTGTCAAGTGGTCATGGGGATATAGCAGGTCTTTGTTCTCCGCAACAGATTCGGTTATAAGAATTTGCAATTAACCTTTTTCTCAGTTATCGTTTGGGGTGTAATGGCTAGGGATTTTGATTTCTTTTTTTGTTTGACTCAGGTTCATACTCTGTTTATACTGGTCACAAAATATCTGCAAAATCGAAATCGTGGTAGTATAATTACTGTTTCCTTCACAGTTGCAGTGATATGCATGCATGTACATTAAGTGATTGTTTATCTTAATTTGGCCGCTCTGTTTATTCAATCACATTGAGTCGTTCAGACCTTTAGCTAAAACAATAGTGTTGTTCTCTGTTTATGTAGTACTACCTCCGTTTTTTAATTGTTGATCTTTTTTAATATAAATTTATACTAGAAATTATTAATAATTAAAAAACAGAGGTAGTACTTTGTTACTGATTTTGTCTGGTACTTTGTGGACTTTCAGCTAAAATAAAGTGTTCTCTGAACGATTTGCCTCTTGTGTTTGAGAAAGAATCAGTTTCAGACTACGCTTTATTGACGTGCTAGGTTATGTCATACAGGCCTCAGAATACGAATTGGTAAAAAAAAAAACTTGTTTGATTGTGCCTTTTGGGATCAGTTGTACGAGTAACTTGTTAATTAGGTTCAGACTTGTCCTGTGCCCTGTATTCAGATTGTGTAGTTTCTTTCCCCTTAGCTCATTCCCCTGAGCACAGCGCTTATCCCATCAGACACTGGGCTCAACCCATATCACAGGAGTATGTTCTCTTTTAACTTGTCTTTTGAAACAAGATTAAGTTTCACCTTCATGGTTTAACTTTCTTAACACTTTGTATTGCTCTTGACGGTATGCCACAACTATTCTGACGAAACCATTCTCAAGAAAAAAGAAGTATTCTGATGAGGCCACGCCATTCCGCCACAATTAGACTGCTACTATCATAAGTAACCAATCGCATGAAAAAGAACGTCAGATGACAGTAGGCAAGGAATGAACACAGCGAAAACGAACGGTAACAGAAACGTGTCTCTCTCCCAACGCAAGGCACAACGCGCACACATATCACAGATAGATTCTATGATAAACTCGCCAACGAAGTCGAGTCTTCAGAGGTAGTAGTAAGAAAGCAGGGGCGCAGCCACGGCGGCTACGACGGCAACGGCTGAGATCGGCGATCGGGTTGCCGCTGACTTGGACTCGCCTGGGCTGCCGGCGGCCGGCGTCGATCCAGAAGAGGGAGCTGGCGCTGCAACACGTAAGAAAACAGAGTAGTTAGTTGAGACGACTGAAGGTCACCAATTTTTAAGAGGAATGTTAGTACGGGTGTTTGGAATTAATAATAATAACTATTGTTCAATTCAGAAGTTTCTTCGGATGCCTAATTCAGCAGCATAGAAGTTTCTACAGGCGCCGCTTAATTAAGAGAAAGCACACCTGGTG
The DNA here is from genome assembly GCA_001182835.1 of Oropetium thomaeum. NCBI lineage: Eukaryota > Viridiplantae > Streptophyta > Magnoliopsida > Poales > Poaceae > Oropetium > Oropetium thomaeum. The sequence goes on along the minus strand of LFJQ01000027.1, from coordinate 2,278,056 downwards.
ATCACAGGCGGGCATGACGTAATACGCAGAACAGATTTCCGTACCCAAATGACTTTTATTTGAACTTTTGATAGTGATTGCAATTGACGTTTCACATCATTCGGGACAGCTAGGTGAGGTTCTAGGTTGTCAGCGTCGCAAAATTTGGTCAACATTCTGGAACTGGCTACACCTGGGGCACTAAAGAGGAAACGTGTCGTGCACATATCTCACTATCAAGGGTCAATTCGACCTAATGGTATTTTTTTGTTATCTCGATTACATTATCTTAGGTATGCTAATAATCTACAAGTACGAACCAGTTTGCAGCTAAGATTACGACGCTACAGTTACTTTACCACACCTTTCTCCGTCGTTTTATTAGAAGAAACTCGAAAAAAGCATGATTCGCATCTTTTAGACTGACGTATGACCCTTTTACCGAGATGAAAATTAAATTTGCATAGTACTAGATCGACAAGAACAATCAGAAATGAAGGAACAGTCTTGTATTATAGTATGAATAAGAAACAGAGGACAGTGAAGTATATGTTACCTTCAGTGGGGGCTCCGGGAAATTTGACTGCAAAAAGGAAGACATAAAATTGATTAAACAGAAAGGTAAAATCAAAACAGTCTTGCGAACTGAAGGCAGGCAGGAGGACGATGAGATCAGTTGTTGGTGGCTGCTACTCACTGTTGCAGCTGCTGAAGGCGGCCGGGTCGCCGCCGCACGCGGCCGGCAGCCCCGCGGCGCGGGTCATGTTGATCGGGACGCCGTAGTTCTGGCCCAGCGCGGCGCAGAGGCACTGCACGGCGGCGGGGCTCCTCAGGGCGTTCTTGACGCCGTTGCAGCAGTCCTTGGGCGGCTTGCTCTGCGCGCTCCCGGGCATCACGTACGTCGCGCACCCGATCAGGCTGTTCACGGCGGAGCTGCAGTCCGCCGACGGTCCCGGCGCCGGCGCCGGAGCCTGCGCCGCCACGCCGGCCGCGAGCGCGAGGACGGCCACCACCGCCGCGACGGCTAGAAGGCGCGCCATGTCTGGCCTCGTCGTTGTCGTGGTCGCGGCTACAAGCAGAGGACAAGGGCAAGCAAAGGTACACGCGGCGACGACCGAGAAAGGGTTGGAGTGGATCGAGGCGGCTTTGGAGAATGGAATGGCACTGGCGCCGTAGGAAAGAGGGTGATGGCAGTTTTAAAGGCGGCGGGCGACGCCGCGTGGCCAGCGAGGACGAACGGTGAGATATTCCAGCGAAGCGAAAGCGATCGCGTTATCGACGCCACGCGCACAGGGATTCAGTTGACCACTCCTCGTTAATTGCTGGTTCGTTTTGGTGAGAGGTGGTTTCTGCGCGCTTCGTTTGAACGGGCATGTTGTAATTTGACTTTTGAACGCTTGTCAAATTTTTTTGCGTGCGAATTGAAATTTCGCTGCTTTTTTTTTTTATAGTGATCTCGAACGAAATCTTGAGCTGCATACTAGTACTTAGTACATTTGAAGCTGAAATTTAAGCCAGCTACTACTATACTGTACTACCAGTTTCTCCTAAGCAGCTGCACATGCGACAGTGTACTCGTTGCTGTTGCGTGATGATGGAGCCATGATCCACTGCGTGCGAACGACCCGATATCCAGGCTGCAGGTGCAATGATTCATCAGCATCTGGTTAATAATTAAAGTATTTTGCCGTTGGCATTTTTTTTTAGACATGCCTTTGGCAATCTTATGTTATCTTGTACAGCCGTGTCTCGATGTTGTGTCAGATCCCTAGGTAATGGCTGTGTTCGAATCAGCTATTTTGTGGCTGTGGCTGACTGATTGTTTCACAAACACGTCGAACAAGCATTTTCAATAACAGTTGCTGCAGCCAGCCACATGCCTTTACCGGCTGGTTCGAACACTCCCAATATGAATCATTGAGGCCCACTTTCTTTTCCGTAAAATTATTATCGATTTGCTCGTTATGTGGACCACGCCTAGATTATATTATGCCAGTGTGTCGGAACCCGTCGTTGTGTATGATCCGACGAATATGCCGAAGTAGAATAGCCATCTGTATAGATTAAATATATACATATATATATATATATGGCAGGGCTATTTGGCAACCTGGGTACTGAATAGCTTATTCAGTATCCAGGTGTAAACTGTAAATAATTATCATGATCGTAAAATATTTAAATTTTCATCGTAAAAAATAGATGGTACCATCAAGAAAGCCTTGATTGACCAGACGTCTAATTCATTTCATCCGAAAGCACATTTGAAGCGTACGTAGGAGGTGAGATGGGTGACTCTTTACTTTTTTTTTTCTTACTAGTTTGGTTATCAGGTATTTTTGCTCATTTTTTACATTTCGAACTTGTAAAACCTGTTAGCTATGATCATAAAAACTTAACCGTTATGTCAAAGAATTCAATAAGCATCAAAAAAAGTCATTTCAAAACTGTTTTTATAATCATACACATTTGGCTACAGTTCGACATATAAAATTTTTTGTTTGATTTGCTTTTACCAACGTCAGAAGTGTAAAAACATGTTCCTTACACTCGTAAAACCTATACTTGAATTGAGAAAGTTGCAATAGGTATGCTTTTGTATTCAGTCTTAAAAGAGTGTGGTTGTACTTCTATTACGTAAAAACATTCAATCTAAAGAAGTTATATTTTAAGTGTAAAAACATATATGAACAGTAAAAGTTTTAATTTAAAGAGATCTCTAAACCCTCCCATATGAAGTTGTAATAAGTTTACGTCACCTGGCATATCAACTTTTCGTTCGTAAGGATTTGATGCTACGGTAAAGTAATTTTTTTTCTATGAACATAAAAGGACTTACAAATTTAAACATTAGGCTTATGGTAAAGTAGTTTGTAAAGAACTGTCATTATTCGTAATAGTTTTTATAGTTTAAACTTATAAAACCTGTTAGCTACACTCATAAAAACTTGACCGTAATTTCAAAGTATTCAATACGCGTCTAAAAAATTGAATTCAAAACTACTTTTTATAATTGGACACACTTGGCTGCAGTTCAACATGTAAAAATCTTTGTTTGATTCGTTTCTATCAAAGTCGGAAGTGTAAAAGCGTACTGCAATCGGTGTGTTTTTGCACTCATAGTCTCAAAGATGTGTGGTTTAATTTTAAATTTATTTTCATTGTGTAAAACGTTCATGCACCCGTAAAAATTGGTTTTAATCGAATTTTATATGCACCACACGTGGGTTACTTATTTTTGCATACTTATTTGATAGTTACATTACATTTGTGAAACTATAATTAATTTTTATCACAAATTAATTGTTTCTTCAAATATATTTGCATGTGAACGTATAATAATATTAGTTTTTCACACCGTTTTATACTAAAGAATAAAAAATATTTATAATAACAAGTAAATTGATGAGCATGGTAAAAGTTTGTATAATTTTATGGTTCCAAAAGTATGTTTTTATGGTGAAAAAACTGTTTTGGTGTCATGGGAAAAACAAATTATTTTCTATAAAAAAACCGTTTAGCAATAAAAAATTTATATTTCGTTAAACTATTTTTATGTTGATAGAAAATAATTTATGGTTATGTTAATAGTATTTATAGTTTTAGAAGCTAACAAAATAATCAACTATACTTTTTATGATTTAAAACTATATTTTTTACTTATTCATTAAATGTCTCAACTAGCAAATGCATATAATACCAAACTGAAGTAGGGTAAAGAAACAGGGACAACATAGCATAATAAAAATGTAAACACTTTACGATCGTAGTAAATAATATTTGCAGTTTTATAAGATAATTAAATAATTTAATACAATTTTTATGATTTGAAACTATATTTTTTAAATACTCATAAAGTGTCTCAACTAGCAAATGAATATAATACCAAATTGAAGGAGGGTAAAAAATAGAGACATTATCGTGATGAAAATATTGACATTTTACGATCGTACTAATTATTTACAGTTTGGACCTGGATACTGAATAGCTTTTATATATATATATATATATATATATATATATATATATATATATATATATCAGCTGGCCGAGTTGCGGACCACAAGTAGTTATTGTTTTCAAATATATAATCAAAGTAAAGTGGATGAACAAGAATGATAGTATTGTTTTTTTTTCACACTTCCTTAAAAAATAAAACATAAGGTAGAATAACAAAAATTTTTGCAAAAAAAGAGGTAGAATAACAAAATGTACATGGAAAAAAAGAATGGGGGTGTCTATTTTTCAGTTAGTTGAAAATAAAAAAAAATTAGTCAACAAATATCAACCGTAGAATCAAGATCAGACGGCTGCACACGCGTCTTCCTCCTCCCACCATGCCGCGTCCTTTCTTTCTCCCGCCCGCGCCGCCGCCACCTCTCCCCGGCGCATCGCACCCCCACCTCCATCTACACCCACTAGAGGGTACCCTGGACAACCCCCCGACCCTAACCGTCGGCGATAATTGCTGGCACACATCGTCACGGCGCCCCTGCTGCCGCGTCGCACTGCCCGCACCCACTCCACGCTCCGCCACCGCTGCAGCACGCCGCCGCCACCACGCCGGCCCGCGTCGCGGCCACGCACTTCTTTTAGGCGTGAGGATGATTTTTTCTCTTTTACAAGAATGGGTACAAGGAGTGAAAAAATAAATTGAACACAAACAAGGGTTTATATTTTCTTTTGTTCTTTCAAGGGAATCAGAGGCTTACATGATGCTACAGGCTACAAACATTTTGGATAGCATACCATTGATTACCACAGGGTAAAGATGAATTTTAATCAGAAACATTTAGTCGTATGTTAATAAAACAATCCAACAAATAGTGTGCCATACAGGACACAAGAAAAAAAGAAACATAGTACTAGTAGTAGCGTAGTCCATTTTACCAACAGAGATTGCTAAAAAGAATGTGATAACTGCCTACTCTATCATTTTCGTATATTGTTTTGTCCCATGCTCCGACCGGTTGACCGACGTGCCGCCAAATTCTAGAAACCAGGTCGGTGTAAATGAAAAAAAAAAAAATAAACAGGTGGATGTGTAACCGTCACAAACTCTCTTGGCTAGTGCATGACAACTGCACTGACGGAGACAAATAGTTAGTACCAGCCGCACAGCAATATAATCCAAGGAAAAAAATTGTGAGGGACAAATGTAAAGATATGTGCCTTTCATTTCGGAATTCAGGTAGTACTACCGGCAGATATTTCCCAATAAATCAGAGGCCACCAGAAAAAAAGGTTCAGAAGGAACAGAGAAGGGGCAAAAAAACAGCGAGAAAGTTTGAACAAAATTTCAGTCAACTGAAGATATTTGTGATGCAGCGCAAAAGAATACTGGTAAATTTTTAGGATCCATTGCATTGCATATATGGAATTGTGCAAACCCATACGACGGCTTCTCAGTTTATAAGACGACATAATGGGCGAAAAGTAGTAGTACGTCTACCTCGGCCAAGGCAAATGCAGAATATGATGATGGCCCTGAAGTCTGAATAATTCTTCTTCTTTAATTTTTTTTGCAAGGAGAACTGTAATAATTCAGGATTTCAGCATATGACTCTGCATCTGCAGTTGAACTTAGAGAAAATGCTGCACAAACTAGTACTACCTAGTCAACAGCCGGCCGGCCAGCCAGCCGGAGCTATCGGCCATGCATGCAGATATGTAGGCGACAAAATCGAAGTACCCAATTAACCCAATCAGCTCATTGGCTCTGATCCAGCACCGCATAATTTAACCAACGAATATGCCTGTTCGTTACAAGATGGTCCATAATACTAGCATATATAGTACGGATGGAGGTTGATGGTCAGTTACTACATCGTAGCAGTGATCACCAAAAGCAAAGGATCACGGCTTCAGCATCATGTGCTTTTCCATTAGCCGGCACCGGCGGAGTGCAGAGGAGCGCCGCCGGGAGGAAGCAGAGTTGCGGAGGAAGAAAGAGGAGGAAAAGACGCCGTGCTTTCGTATCCGGAGGAACCTGGCTGCCTACGAGATGGAGGAGGGGAGGAGGATGAGGGTGGCGGAGCGTGAGAGAGCCAAGGCGGTGGACAAGGAGAAGACGAGGAGGTTGGAGGAGGATGTGAGGAAGGAGAGGGAGAAGATGAGGAGAGAGCAAGAGGAGAAGGAGAGGAAGAAGCGGGAGGGCGAGGCGAAGAGGAAGCAGGAGAAAGAGAGGAAAAGGAAAGAGGAGCTCAAGAAGAATCCCAAGAGAAAATGAAGCCCAAGAAGGCTGATGATTTGTGTCGAGGTAGTGGCATTGCATACTCTAGTGTTCTGGGGTACAATGATCCAATAACCCTTTTTTTTTCTTCTTGATTTTTATGGTGTGGGGATCGTTCGATTTCATGGTTCTCCTGTACTTTTCCGGTGAAGGGAGAGTTTAGAATCCTATACGGCCAGTGCGAGTACATTCGTGGCCCGCAAACATTTGGGCTAAAAGCCTCACTAGAGATTTCATTTGGGCTAAATGCACCATACAAGTTGAAGATCCAAACTCAGAAGTGCTTACAAGCAACCAAAGTAAAGACCGCAAATATACAAAGCACAACCATCGGCTATATAGTTCATCACTTCATCAACCTTTAGAGATACACACATTCAGTACCATTTGTTTCTGAAAATTCACATGACCGAGCATGAGTTTGGGTCCTCGTCGCTGAACATGTTGGTGAGACGTTGGTCCTGCTGCTGGTGCTGGGTGCTGGGCGCCGCGTAGTATCCGGGCTCCGTGCTGCGGACGTAGCCCGGCGGAGCCCTCTTGTCGTACGTGCCGGCGACGTAGGGCTGGCTCACCAGGTTGTAGGGCACGTAGGGCCAGATCTCGGCCTTCTTGCCCGTGGACTGGGCTTTCTTGAGCACCTTGCTGGGCTCCACATACCCTACCACGGTCGCCTTCTGCTGCTTCCTGTTTATGTCCACGGACTGAACCCCTGAACGTTTCACGAGAGAAATAAAATTAATAAACAGATGCTTTTGGTTCATCAGAAACTTCTTCAAGCTATATCCAGTAGTTGGTGCCCATCATCAAGTCTGAATCTTATTCGTGAGATTTCTTAGCAAATTCGTAATTAAGACGAGACAAGTGTTCGGTGGTGATGTTACTACTTGTTTGAGAACGACAAAATAACATACTAATAGATGATGGTTGCAAGTTGTGCACAAAAGCATATAGTAATCAAGAGAGGAACAAAACAAAGAGAGTGAGAATTAACCTTTCAAGGAGGAGAGGGCGCTCTTGACCTTCAGCTCACACCCCTCACAGTCCATCCTGACCTTGAGCTCCACCGTCTGCAGCTGCTTCCTCTTCTTCCTCGTCCTGTGGCCGTGGTGACCTCCGCTCCCTCCCAACAACCCAGACAGGTACTCCAAGGTGCCGCCCATGGCAACTAGCTAGCGAAACCTCACACAAGGCCCAACCCAACCAACGAAGCAGCAGCAGCCAAGAAGAAGCTGTATAACAGGAGCTGGAAAGTGGAGAGGAAAGGAGGTTGAGGAAGAAAGGCGCAGCTCAACATTTATATACATGCTGAGCTGAGAGCAATGACCCCAGGGCAAGATGAACCAACAATGATTTGAGTTTGGGGAAGGGTGGTGATTGGTGAAGGAAAAGCAATTATCACTGTCCAATAGGGGAAACATAAATCTCTCTGAAAGCTATATATCATGACTATAGCCTATACTATGCACTGTCACTCTCTGCCTGATTGCCAACGAGTGCATGCACTGCCACTCTCTCATGGTACAGTATACTACTCCAAAAGCAGATAGCCAGAGGGCCGAAGCTGTGAGCTGCAGGAAGCTACTAACATAAAGTTGGCAGGCAGCTTATTAGCAAAGGCCTCTGAATCTCTGTTGGAAAGAACTGATCATGAAAGCTGTCGACTCTGTTGAGAAAAAAAATAAAAGAATTCGAAAAGAAGATGAGGCACTGTTCACAGTCTGTACTTGCCATTACATAGAAATTTCTTGTAAGAGTCTCTCTCTCTGGAAGGTGACTAGGTTAGCGTGGATTCAGTATTAGTGTGTGTTTGGTGGAGCTCCCACAACTCTAGCTCTTGCACCGTAGCGTGTCAGAGGAGCTGTTTTTGAGAGCTAGAATATGCAGCTTCAACAACTCCCCGTTCAAATTGATCAAAAGATTAAAGAGCACTCCTGTAAACAGTAAGTCAATAGTACTGCTACAGTACATGTGTCAGAGAAAGCGGAGCAGCTCGGAGCTCCGCCAAACACACCCTTAGTAACAAGTAGTCATGGAGCATTTCCTTTAATTTTCATCTCGAAGTCGCAACAAATTAAATGCTGCAAAAGCCAACAGTTTTGATCCCACAACGCAGCCGCTGTCATTCTTTCAGGGTTGAAAAATCCCAGAAATCATCCGAAGTGTGCTCTCTGAGCTTTTCGGCATGGCTTTCTTCGGTGGCCACTGCACTGCATTGAGCGCTGGTGTGCTATCGCGATCAGCTCTGGTGCGGTTGGCCAGGGAGAAATGTTGTCGTTGTTGGGTGGTCGGTTTGGATTCTGGACCTTAATTAGCACACTCGGTGATCCTTGCAGTTCAGCACCGTTCTAGTGCTAGCAAGTGTGACCACTGATGACGAGCAATTAATCAGGATTCAGGCAGTCATTATGGCACGGTGAGGCTGTCACTAAGGCGCAGTGTTTCAGGCTGCTCTAGAGCATTTTCGAAACGGGAAGGGACTACTGTGGCTGGTGACCTGGTGAATTTGTACCACACTGTGGCGCTGTGGTCGAAACAAAATACAAATTGCTTCATCGTGCCCACACCAGCTTGCGATTTCGGTTAAACGTGACCAGCAATCAAATCCCGAGACGCTGATGAGGTAGGTAGAGATAGGTTTCAGAATCGACCCCATCACAGACAGAGAAAGTAACCGACCAACCCATGATGGCGACAAATAATGCACTGAAACCCAAAGCCAAGGTGAGATGATCATCGTGCCCCCAGAGGCAGATGTCGTTCAGTACAGTAGGGTTCTACAACTGCATGAGTCTTGAGCTGAATGAATGGAATCGAGCCTCAAATTAAGGGAACAGTACAATGACAGTCTATTATAGCCCTACCATCGATAGCATCACTTTTGCCTCGTGGGTGAACCCACTCGATGTCTGCACATTACGCTTCTTTAGCTGGCACACACTGATCACACTGGAAAATACAATCACCCATACTTAATCTCAGCCCATTGAATTATATTATTTTTTGAGGGTAATTGAATTATATATTTAATCTCATGCCTAATGGGTGAACCACCAACAAATCAGGCAGCACATTTCACCGTGTTCCAATGGCACGATGTGTCAGGCAACACGGAAATCTCAGCCAATTAAAAGGTGCCGGACAGATATACTCAGGGAACACGAAACAGGGTGAGAAAGAACATTTACCTCGTTCCCCACCTGGAACCAAATATAGGTGTCTACAGCCGTTTTCAGCCAACATGTACATGTGAAGGGAACAGCTGACATAAATCAGTAACACAGGCGCTGGATACGCCACACCAGCAAAAAGAATAGCAAGGAATTGCTACCACCATTACAAAACAAAAGAAACAATCTGTGAAAAATTGCTTGCACTATGGGCAACATTCTTGCAAGTATCTCGTGGAGCAGTTAAACTAGTCGTTTGATCCACTGAAGAAAGAGCAGGCTAAAAAAAAAAAAGGGAACAGCAGTCCTATATGAGAGCTTTGATGCCAGCTTGTTGTATCTCGCGCAGCCGCCAAACAGGGTAATATGACTCTTCTTCTGGCACCTCATCGCTGTCCATAAGTTGCATGGCCCATTGATAAAACACGGTTTGGATGACATCCTGAGAACATTTCAATCCAGAAGCACAATTATAACTTCATTTATTAGAGGCATATATCAACTGCAGTGTTAAGCAAACTATCATTGACGAAAACTCAAAAAGGTTCAGGGGTACAGCAAGCCATGTATACTTTCACTCATACATACCATGAAACATCACTGATAAATAAGACACGAGAGCCCGAACTATTCATCTAGTCATACAAACCTACTCACATCTAACCATCCGCTTAGTAATGTAACAAATATTATTATAAGGGTATAATCAAGCAGTACCAGTCAGGTTCAAGCCCTACTACCCTTGTCCGGCCAATAATAAAACATTTCACCTGAACAACTCTAGTTACATTATATTTCTAAAGCAAGCATAATTAATAACCAAACTCATGCAATGCTCACATCATGGATTGCTGTGTCTGAAGAGATAAATTCAGTCATTGAGATAACGATTGATGTCTACCTTATAATTAGCATAGCACAAATATGACAAACATAAACATAAAAAGGAAGTTGGATATATCCCATACAAATATCCTACCTGTCCTCCTTCCGTGATTTGTCCTTCTTTATCTCGGATACAGTATATCTGCTGTGTTTGGAACTGAAATGGATATGGGAAATAAGGACACAATACAAGCACAAGAATATTTGACAGAACAACACTATTCACTATTGCACTTACAAGTACGATAATTATAGGTGTAGATCCCATCATTTTTGTTTCCAACACATCAGCATCTGAAATGTGCAGAATCTGGAAAAGTAGTGGAAGATAAGTATATTTATTTGTTTTATTTAAAAGGCCGGCTCTTATAATTTCTTCCCAGCTTAGGAACAACATGCTACAATCAAGAATAAAAAGAAAATCTACAGAACCTAGTTCAATATAATAATAGGGTTTATATAGAACTACAAAGTCCAAATAATATATGAGGAAAGGGAACGTTCAAGACACATAAATCAACAACGGCCTACTTTGTGGTCAAAAAACATGCCCTGTGCTGCATAAGCTTGTCTCTCTCCTTTGCAGCGCTCAATCACATGCTTGGTGCAAAACTTTTTTAAAGTCTCCACATCACCCTGAAACCATTATATATAATTGTAAGATGACACTAAATGATTAAGATATCTCTTGATGGGTGCATTATACACCTTGATGTAAGTTAGGAAGAATCTTAGCCAATCCTTTCGAATTTCACATTATATATTTATCTGATCACTAGTTCAATAACAGCACCAATTTACATTCTATATTTCTCCACTATATAAGCAAACACGAAATAAAATACAACCAGCACATGTCAGTAGGTCAGAGATCACACTAGTTCGTCTAATGAGAGAATTTCTTCCTAGCAAGAGAACAATTACCTTTGAATATGCAGTGAGAACAGGTTTGATCATTTCTTGAACATCAGCAAGAAAATCAGGTAGGGAAAACGATCTGTGCACAAAATGGTGAAACATAATTCAGCTACCCCCTGATTTGTTCAATCAAAGTTAAGTTATACGCCTTACGGGTCTCGTTGCCGGATTTCCTTGAATGTAATTGCAGTAGTTGTTTCTTCAAAAACAGATTCATTCCAACTATTACAAAAAAATGCAAAACAAAATTGTGTCAGCAACAAAAACATTGAATATGATCACAGAAAAGGGAAATATATTTCAATTAATCTGCAATGGCAGAAATGGGACTATTGCATCTACTTCCACCCGTATTGTAACTAACGACATGAGCTCAAAAATGAATCAGCAAATGTCAATGTACCAGATAAACACCATCCTTTAGTGTTTTCAATGCACAAAAAGTTATTGTTCTAAATGCTAACAAAAAATAACTAGAATAGCATAGTTCAGACAGAATCCATTATATTTGTAACCAGATAGCACATAAATGAAGGAGTACACCATACTCTTGAATTTTCTGAACTACTGGATTGTCACTAGTTTCCCATCGTTCTCGGACATCCTCTGCTACCTACATTTATAACAGAACATTGAAATCACTAAAGGAGAAAAGGTATATTTGACCATCAAACAACTATAGAGCACAATAGCAGATCATTGTGAAGATACCTCATGTCCAATGGTTACAACAGGCTTGGTGTATTCATTCACTCTCTTATATACCGGATGACCTCGCACCTTATATAAAGAAAAAAAAAATTAAGATGCAGGATTAATGTGGAAAGTAGAAGGAAAATTAATGATCCATTGACACACCTTATTCTTGAAGGCTTCCCATTTTTCACCCAAGACTGACTTCTTTGTTGGTACAATAACTATTTCAGTTCTTGTACTCTTTTCTACTGGTGCAGCAGAGGCATGCCTAGGATGTTTCTTCTTTCTGCCAGAGGTAGAGCTTAATTCATCTTTGACAATTTCATATCCCTGCTTAGCTAATGTTGAGACTCTTGTGTCCTTCAATTTTGTAAATGCACCGGAAACCGCTGGTGAAGCAGATGAAATTGTTGATTTCAACTTGGTAAACAATGTATGGCTAGTTGTGCCATAATTGGATGCGCCATTTGAATGTGAAGATGCCTCAGTTTTATCATGATTCGAAGCTTCAGGTGAACCATCCCTACAACTCGTAGTTTCTTCTTTTCCTAGTCCAAAACTTTCCTTCACCTGTCAATAATTCAACCAAAGCAAATAATATGTGTTTGAGGAAACTCATGATTCGTATTGTACCACAGTAACTTTCATTAATCGTTTACCTCTTCTTTAGCAGCAGACATTTTTTCTTTGATATTAGTGGTAACCTGCAAAAATAAACAGATAACTATAAATTTCTGAGAATAAAAAGGAAAGAAAGAAATGAATAGAATGCATTTGTTTATATTGAACAAATACCCTTTACAAGCAAGTGCTGTCCTACCTTTTTAGATGTTTCCTCAGCTTCACTCCAAACATCATCTACACTCTTGTAAATAGTCTCAGTCGTTTTCTTAGTTCTGCACAAGTCATAACTTAGTTATCTCCAAGTTTGTATTTTCTTTCATCAAAAGTATATCCTAATTTACCTCTTATGCAAAAGATTCAAAATGGAACGTGTGCAACACTTTTACTAACTTATACCTAACTTTGAGATCTTCCTTTACCACACCAAGTTTCTCACTGAACTCCTTCACTGTTTTCTGGAATTCAGGATTACTGCAACAAAAAAATAATCATAATAATGAAACAAAGATAGCCATTGTTGCTTATAAAAATAATCTATTACTTAATGAAGAAAGGATGAATACTTAAATAAAAATCAAATGCTATGTATATTGTACTATCTTTTCTATTTCACTTCTTTGGATTTTCGTGGTGCTGTGTAGACTTAGAAAGAAACATGTACCTCTTCGCCTCACCCTTCAGTTGTTTTGAAAACTCATTGAAAACACTCAGGTTCCTGTTATTCAAATGCCTATACCCAGTAGATGTTTGCCCATTGGCACTCATTGCCTACATCATGTAAGTGCAATGTATGACAATCAGTAAAATACATGATGATATAATAAAATTCAAGCCATAAGTATGTAAATAGGGCGTACAATACATCAAGCTGTAGCAGAGTATCATGCTGGTTAAGTAACATAATGAAGAGACACAGACAGCATCCTTTTTCTGAAGCACATCATGCAAAGAAACTATGCCAACCAACCCTATATAATAACAATAAGTGTTCCCTTGCTAAAGGAAGGTGAAAACCAAGTTCTAATTTGTCTCTTGTTTGTTCAATCCTTAGAAAGATGCACATAATAAACTAATTTGACAAAAATAGCAATTGTAACATTGGCAGAGCAAGCAAACAACACATTTTTATTATGAAACTGCTGGGTGAACAAATTTTCCCCATGGAATGATTTCATCTTGTACCTCTGCACAACTTAAACCCACGCCACTGCCTATTTCTAAACATAAGAGCACAAACGCCCATCTATATTTTCAGAATACGTAAGATCTTTACTCATTGCTGTCCCCAATCCAAAACCTCTTCGGCACCAGTGCAAAACACAGATGCGATAAATACCAGATTAATAAAAGGGTTAGAATCAATTCTACTCACCAATCGCAGCGCCGCTTCGGACGAGGGCCGCCTGAGCGCTCGGAGCAGCGCCGAGGTTGCCATCTCGAGAGCAGAGGCGGACCGACCAATATGGCGAGGTAGGGCAGCCGCCACACCTAAACGGTGGGGACGGGTTGCCGCGACTGCGAGTATCGCCGCTGCTGCAGTGCTGGTGGGTGCTGCCTGGTCGTGCGCTGCTGGCTAGCGGCGGCGGCGGCAGCGGCTTGTGTGTGATTTTAGAGTTCAGCGGAGGGCAGTGCGCTCGTGGATTCCAAACGATCGCCGGCACGTCCTGTACCAGCAGCAGTGCGGCGCGTCGCGTTTAGCAGCCCAATCCAGCCCAAGTGATTACGTGTCTAAAAAGAAAAGTGACTACTAGTCACTTGTTACCTTTAGGTTCCAAAATCTAGTGGAAAATGAGAAATTTTAAAATCTTAAAGATGAAATATTTGAGTATTGTTTATTTATCTAGATTTACGATCTAGCTTCAAGTAAATATAATGAACAATAATGACAAATAAGTAAGAATTATCTCAGTCACAATTTGGTAAAACTTCTTTCAGCTTCCAATTTATAATATAGATTTCACAATTTATTTTCATAGATTTTTTTTAAGATGTGTCTCATAATCTAACTGAAACTAAGTGTCAAAACTTATAATTTAATTAGGTTGGGCCTTATCCTAGAAACGATTCTATAGAAGTGACCAAGGTTTAACAACGGAGGAAGAGGTGAATCTAGTTGCAATTACTAAAAACTGTTATGCCTTTGATAACACGATTTTACGAATTTTCACGAGTTGTGAGGGGTTAGTTGAGATAAGTGATAATGAGAAAATGCATGTGTGTTTTCGGCACAAACAAGCAGATATTTTCATGGGGCAAAAAATGGTCGAATCTTTACTAGGTTGCCTGTTATAAACAGGGAAGTCATGCAAAATTCTTCACGATTGCCCCAAACCATTTAGCAGAGTGTGCTCCGAATTTATGTAATGTAAATTAATTTCTGTGCACAAAATCGTGAAACTTCCTCCATTTAAGCTGTTTAAAACTAAAAGATCTTTGAATATGTGCTCTAAATGTACGAAATAGTAAGCTCGATTCAAATGTGATACTCCTTTATACCACAAAAAAAAATTCTTTCTTTTCTTTATGTCTGAATCTGGAACAATTTTATTGTAGACAACTTAAACCTATAGGCTAGTTATACTCCCTCCATGTTCCTTATAAAAGATCTTTTGTATAGCGACACAGTATCCAAAATATAACTTTGTTCATATTTGTTGTGACGCTAACTTTACTTTGCCTGCCATTTCCAAACATGCTCGAAGGTTGTGGGAGCTGACATGAGAAGTCATGAACTCGTCTGAGCATATGACCAAAAAATAGTTTTATGCGCTGGAGCAAAGAAGTTTAGTGTCATTTTAGCATCATTTAAAATTAATAGGGTGCTTCTGATCTCTGGATACAGTGTAACACCAATAACAATTTTACAATGGCCGTTGCAAAGCAACAGGAGTCGAATGTGTTTTACATGAAAAATACTACTGGTTGTGTGAAGTTAACACGAAATAACAACAAAATATCATGATATTTATGAAAATCCCGGTGGCTGTTCAAATCAATCAGGCAGGTAAACATGAGCGCACCATATGAACAACTTAATTGTGGGATCCAAGAAAATCTTTCAGTGCTGAGCCTTGCGATTGGAGGCTAGTCAAAAGCTACAACAACGCAAGCAAAATCCTGCATCTTCTTATACCCATTTGTAATCCCATTTCCAATTCAAACAAATCAAGACGCACGCGTACGTTGCATCATCTAAGAACACTTGGTAATGAAGTGACACCTTCCGCGCTGGATCAGGATCACTCGAGCGCGACGGCGGCTCCGGCGGCCTTGAGTTTGGCCGCGAGCGCCTCGGCCTCTTCCTTGGGCAGCCCCGCGCGGACCACGACGGGCGCCTTCTCCACGAGCTCCTTCGCCTCCTTCAGGCCCAGGTCCGTGACCGCGCGCACCTCCTTGATGATCTTGATCTTCGCCGCCGCTTCGTACTTCTCGATCTTCACGTCGAACGCCGTCTTTACTGCGGCGGCCTCCTCTGCTTCTGCGGCACCTGAGGCGGCATCCCCGGCCCCAGCGGGAGAGGCTCCAGCGGCCGCGCTGGATGTGAGCGAGAGCCGGAGCTTGAGGCGCAGGAGTGCCGCGTAGTCGTCCAGCTCGGCGGGGGACAGCGCCAGGAGCTCGTCCGCGATGCGCGACAGCTTAGGATCCTCACCGCCGGCGGTCGCCGCCGCCGTGGAGAGGCGGCGGAGGCGGGGGATCAGTGGTGCGAATTTGGAGAAGAAGAGTGGCATTTCGTAATTCCAGTTGATGACGTGGTGGGGGCTTAGGGTTCGAACCGGGGTTATAGGAATAGGACACGGATAACTCTAAACGTAAAAGACGCATCCGCTCTTGGGAGGCGTATTCATTGACTTCGTTATGGGCTTGCAAAAAAACTCGAACCCAACCCAGATTTTCTTTCGGCCCGGAACAAGTTTTGTTTTTTTCGCGTTCTCGTCTTCTCGCTGTGTCTTGGTTTTCTTCTCCACGGTGGAGTTATTATCTCCCTGACGCAAACGACTCGCACCGTATCGCCAATTCATCCTCCCGCGGCAAGCCATCACGCCTCATCCCGCCTCATTCCGCCGTTGATCTGACCTCCTTCAGCGCCGGCGCCAGATAGCCCTCCCAAACGCCTTTGAACCGGCGTGTAGAGGATGGCGTCCCGGCGGGGCAGCAGCTGCGCGCTGTGCGAGGGATCCAACCTCCCCTCATGCTGCTCTATGTGCGTCAACGGCAGGTAAGATAAGGTTCCTCGCATTCTTTCCACGAAATTCCCTGAAAGTTTGCATCTCTCTGATCTAATCCTCACCCCTCCGGCTACCGCTGCTGGATTCGGGCAGGTTGATCGAGTATCACACGAAGCTGCGGATGTTGAAGAGCCTCCGCGATTCTCTCCACTCCCGCATAGCTGCGCGACGCGAGGCACAGGTTGGTCCTAATCGCCCTCTTGTTCAACCCTCTCAATTTGGCGATCAATTTTGCAGTTTTTTTCTCTCGAAAACATAGGAGAGGTGTGCTTCATTATATTAATAAGAAAATAGGTATAGAATCCGGTACAACACACATCACGCCCCACTGTTTCTAGATTCAATTTTGTAGTTTCCACGTAGAGTTTGTATAGTTATTAAATACTAGCAATGGGTTAATTTTAGCACTGGCAAAGAGCTTGTTGAGTTATAGGAGTGTAAAGTGTATTCCTGAACTTTAGGAGGATGGTGTCCAGAATAACCAAGTTTCAATTCTCAACTGTATATGTTGTACCATTTTGTGCTTCGTTGGGGAATTTATAGCTTTCCCCTGTTGGTGTATTTTTTGACAGAGTAAAGCAGATGAGCAGAAGACTTGGAGAGTGGGAAAAGCTCAGAATATCAAGGAATTGAGGGACAAACTCAGTGAATTGAAAAGACGAACTGCTATAGGTTGGTCAATTGCTCTCATTTACAATGGTGGTGATGGCAGGTTCTGATTGGTTAGTGATACTATGCTCTGGTTACTCTTTTTTTTTTCCCAGAGAAGACCAAGGTTGAGCAGACATCGAGTGATCTCAAGGCACAAAAGGCATCACTGAATTTGGCTTTTGTTACGGTATAAATAAGATATCTCAATTTTTTTCCATAATCAAGCTCAATAACACCTTACTAATAATTAACACATCTCGCTTCTCAATGTCAGCTGAAAAAAAGGCGAGGCGATGTAACAACGATGCACACCAATGCCATGAAACTCGCACAGATGAATCTTGTGAGTGATAATTTGCCTTTTTTGTTCTTAGCTAGCTGTTTAATGGAGCAAAACATCCGTAGTTCCACCCTATGTTTTGTGTGTATCTGCAATTTTCCATGCACTGTTAATATTTTTATTTTGTTGGCAGATGGCAGCCACCTCAGAACGTCTGAAAATGCAATCCAAAGCTGTGAAGCAACTTTGTAGATTGTTCCCAATGCGACGAGTAAGTTTCCGCATTTATATTTGCTTTTAGGTTCTTTTGATAATTTGATGTCAGCATGATTCAGTTTTCATCACATTTGTGGCATTACTTCTAATAATTTATGCTATTACACGTTTTGCATTTGCTTGTTCACTTGTGAGTTTAAATACTTTGTGTTATGCTATAATATGATCCTCACCACTTGCTTTTTTCATGCTTACATAAGTTGTTATAACATAAACTTTTAATATTTATAGGTAATTAAGGAGGGAGAAAAGAAAGGCGACTATAGTGGTCCATATGATTCAATATGTGGTGCTCGTCTTCCTCGTGGTCTTGATCCACATTCTGTCCCATCAGAAGAATTATCTGCTTCATTGGGGTAACACCTTGCTTCAAGTCTGCAACTGCTAACTGTTATTGATTTATCGTTCTAATCATTACTTTTTGCTCATTCAGTTAGTTTCTCACCTACCTGGAGTGCTATGCTTATGATAGTAGGAATGACTAAATTAATGGATGTTGTTTAATAAGGCTGAGTCTTATGCTTGCACACATTTTTTTGCTGCTTGATTATAATGATCAGGAAGTGTTATATATGCAATAGAAAAACAATTCATGGATGGAAAGTAATCATGAAGACCAAAAAGTATTCCTTTTAATCTGCAACCATTTAAATATTTGAACAGAATTCTCTTGGGTTGTGCAGGTAGCTTAACAGTTGATTGTTCTCCAACCCTATTATCCATGAATAGACTTTGCAATATAGGCAACAATAACTTGTGAATCTGGATTTATATTACTGGAACTTAAGTTCCTTTGTGACAGGTACATGCTGCAGCTAGTCAACATTGCAGTCCATATCCTTTCTGCACCAGCTCTTCATGTATCAGGCTTTGGGGTGAGATCAATTCACAGTCTATCGATCTTAAATGGAATGCCAAACTAGCACATCCATTTGGGTGGTCATGACACTTAATTAATATGATTCATAGAATGTAGTATGTTCTTTTTATTTGTTTATGTTCATTGAGAATACCTGTTATGCAACCTGTCTGAGCATATACATGAAAACACTTTGTGCGTAACTCGTTCTGTCCTGACCTTTATGTACCATTTTCATGCAACTATGTGCAAGTTATTCTGTAAGAAGTTCAGATTCATGATGTGAATTGAGTGTAGCATTAAATTTTATTTTGCTGTCCAGTTGGTTCTGTTAAGGAGTACGAGTCATATTAGGTGTATTAACAGGTTCATTGGCTAACATATCTGTAAATGTGCTGTTTTAGGCTTCATGTTCCCATATATGGCAACGAAGTTCCTACTGGAGCACACGACAATCACAAAGGTATAATTTTTGGGAAGCTCTGTCTTATGAACATGAACATATGACCCTCACTGACCTAAGATTGTTTTCTTCTTTTCAGCAAGATTTACCCACTTTTTATACCTAGGAGAAATGTTTGCACCGGCGGCGAGGAAAATTCAATGACGGGAAGTAGTTCAAGTAACTTTGGTGTTGACTCTATTGATTCTGTCAAGAAACCATCTCTTGATTCCAAGAGAAGCAATAGCTTCAACTTTTCTGCTACATCTGCTCACTCCATGGAGAGGCATCAAGATTTGCAAAGAGGAATATCACTATTAAAGACAAGCGTTACCGCCATTACTACTTATTATTATAACTCATTGGGCTTGGATGTGCCATCCAACCTTTCTACTTTTGAGGCATTTACGAAGCTGCTCCATATGTTATCATCATCAAAAGCCCTTCGAGCTGCTCTTGAATCAAACATTGCTTCAAGGTACCCTAGGTCTTAATAAGCATATCTGTGATATCATATTCTTAGTTCCCAAAGGAAACCTAACTCTGTATGTTGCTTGTAGATCAGCTGAGCAAGCACAACATCTAAACAGATCGATTTGGAAGGCAAGTTCGGCCATCTCATCTGAGAGCAGTATTATGGACAGCATGCACACAGTTATCATGGTAAATTGCTGCTCTGCTCTTGCTTGCGTTGCATATGCTTTTGTTATATTGCACCATATATTCGCACTGCCTAATGTAATCTCTGTTCTGATCAGCCGAGCTCTTTGGACAACCTCCTCCTGAACTCAAATGGTAGCTTCTTGTACACCAGTCAGCCAACAAAGCACGGTGGCATCCCTGAAAGCATCTTCGATGGCTGGGATTTCGTAGAGCGCGAGATTCTACCGCCTCCACCCTCGGAGATTGAAAACGTTGCGCAGTGGGAGAGGGCCATGTCTGTTGGTGCAAAACGGAAATGAGACCTGTTTATGCCTTCTCAGAAGGACTACTAGGCTTTTAGAACAAACACTTCAAAAGCTTCAGATTGTTTGACTCTGAAACTGATTGTGTGTTTCTGAATTATGATGATCTATTACAGAAACAAAATTAACATCGGCCCTAGCAGTGAAGATTTGCTGACTGCAGAGTTCAGCTCTCTGTACATCACCTGTAGATTTGTATACATACGGAGTACTTCTGTAGCTTTAGCAAAATGAAAAAAAAATTAATTATGTTGCTCTCCTGTATCGGCCCAAAAGAAATATATGTGCTTGTTAAACAGTATTATCCTCGCAAAAAAGTTAGTAGTATAATTTGTTTTTTATATACTGTATGTATTTACTTGTTAAGGAGTACGTAGAAGTTGCTGTATTGTGGGGTAATTTTTGTCATTTTATTTGCGAAGGGAACTGATCCACGTGTGCGAACGGCGTGTGAGCGTGCCGCCGTCCAAAGGCGTTCCCTCCACTCCACAAAACCGCGCCTCTGGTGCGCCACCGCTTCTTCCTCCTCGGCTCCTCCACGCCCTAGCACTCGAGATCCCAGCGTCGGCCGGCGATGAGCAGCCTCCGGGCCATGTCCTCCCTCCTCCAGATTTACTACTCGTCCGCCGTTACCGCCGGCCGAGGTGTCAATCAGCTGCGGTTAGCGCCACCGCTCGGCGGAAGCTTCCGCGGCCCGTTGAAGGGTCCATCCGCGTTCGTGCTGTACGAGATCGCAACCGCCGCGGGCAGCATGCGGAGGAGGGCGTCCACCGGTGCGGCGAGCTGGGATTCGGAAAAATCCCCATACGAGACGCTCGGTATGACGCTGCGTTATTTGTTGCCCGTGAAAGTGAGAACGAGAGTACTGGTCATTTTCTATGTCAATCCGGGATATCTACTTGCTTGATTGATGCATTTCAAATTCTTTGTTCTCATTCGAGCTTCATTCGGTTGAAATTTGGCGATTGCTTGCTAAATTTAATCATTTGTTTGTGCCATGGTGTCATTCAGTTCTAAATTGGGATAGTTCTAGCGACAGTACCAATCTGTCCGGTGTGGTGTGCCTTGGTTCGCGATATCCAGCGTAGTAGGAAAATTGGACCAGCTGATTTGTGTTTTTTGTGTGGCATGTGGTTCCAAGAGTTGGATAGGGATGCAGACGAGGAGACCATAAAGACAGCATACAGAAGATTGGCCAAGTTCTACCACCCAGATGGTTTGTTTATTCATCTTTCTCTATCTTTCTAGTTTTCAGCTATTTACCCTGCTGTGATTCAGGCAGTATTTGGTTTAGCTAGTGTTCCAGACTTGAAATTTACATACCCATACGAACATGATGATTGACTCCTAGTCTTTGTTGATCGCTCGAAAAAACTCCTAGTCTTTGTTATTCCTCAGTTCTATGTTTACTTGTCAGTTATTGTGTGTCACAACATATCTTACAGACACACAATGCATACGTGCAGTCTGTGTTGAACTTATGAAGTGCAGTCGTTGAGTTATTGAGTTTGAAAAATCTGGTCATGTGTAAGCTGGTTAGGGTCATGTAGGTTCAGTGATAAATCATCAGTTGCATTATGTACTACAGTCCAATGCCATTTTCTTTGAAATACATGTGTTCATTTCTCATAATAGGATGTTTTGCACAGCATTTATCCATATCTCCATGCATAAATATGTACCAATGTGGTGTATGTCTGTTTATCTTTTGGCAGCAATTGTAGCATTATGGAGTTCATGGATGTTTTTGTTCAGGAGCTATGGTGATTGTGTTTTGGCGCTGTAGAGATTGTCGTGAAACTACAAACAGATTCCTCCATTCATAATTATGTGGGATACTTAGCTCCCTCTATGTTGTCTGAAGGTATCATGACTGGAGAATATACACTTGCAAATAAACTTAAGATCATCTGAAATGCATGACGTATTGACAACTAAACTTGTGAATTGTGGAACAAAAATGACACCATAGGAGTATAGGAGCATCTACCTTTTTTGTAGATTCATACTGCTTGGCACACATGGTGAATAGAAAACGTCCTCCTTTATTCCATCTAACTATGTTGCTCTGGATAGTTTATGATGGTAAGGGAACCCTTGAGGAAGGGGAAACAGCAGAAGCCCGTTTCATCAAAATCCAAGCCGCATATGAGCTGTTGATTGATGATGAAAGAAGAAAGTCATATGACAGAGAGCATCATGTGAATCCAATGAAGGTCTGAGTTCCCATGGCCCGCATATTTATCATCTGATTTACTTGCAGTTGCACTTTGTGTTTGTTATTTTTGTAGCCAGTTTCTTATTCTTATCACTAACAATTGTTAACCACATTTTTGTTTTCGATCTTTCTTAATTCCTTGATTTTAAAACCAAGAAGAGGAAACTACTTTAAGGAAACACCACTGCATCTATCTGGTATAACCTACAAAACAACGGTGTTTGGCATGTTTTGTTTATTCTTGCTGTGAATCCTTTTTTTTAAGTTCTCGTAAATCTCAACCATCAATAACTGCCATTCATCAACTGACTAGTGCTAGCGGACCTTATCATCTTGAAATAGTTAGATCATGTCATGATAACATGGAGTTCTGATTGTTGAGGTGAGATGCGGAGTGAATTTTGGTCCACTGAAACCTCATTCTTGCTTGCTGTTCTGAAAACCATCTCTCCATTAATCAGGCTTCTCAAGCATGGATGGAGTGGGTTATGAAGAAGCGAAAAGCATTTGACAAACGTGGTGATATGGCTGTAGCTGCATGGGCTGAGCAACAACAGCGTGAAATGACACTACGTGCCCGGCGTCTCTCACGGTCAAAGGTAACAGCAAGTCAGCAAAACGTTGCAATTTTGTCCTCGTAATGACTACCTTATGCAATTTTCAATCTGCACTCTGAAACACTGAACCTAGGTTGATCCTGAGGAGGAAAGGAAGCTGTTTGCCAAGGAAAAGAAGGCGTCGATGGACTTCTATAGCACAACTCTGAAGAGGCATACCCTTGTCCTACGTAAGAGGGATATCATGCGCAAGAAAGCGGAGGAAGACAAGAACATGGAGATCAGTCGACTTCTAGCGGCCGAGGGGCTTGAGCTAGATACAGACGAAGATGACAACAAAGCATTCTTAAAGTGATAGGTTTATTGTAGTATTTACTCCTAATTTCGCCTTCCTCCATTCCAGCAGAAGGCAAAAGATGATTGGCATTCCATCGGTAGAGCACACAGGACACAGCGTGAGAAGAATTGTGGTCGTGATACGGTTGTTGGATACTCTAGGAGCAGAGAGAATTGGAAACTGATTTAAAAATCCATCAGCACCGTACTAGAGTATTGTACAGTATATCAGTCAATCAGAAACTTGTATGTAAATATATACAGCAAATGATGTCAAATGATCGAAGCTCTTTATTAATCCAGCAACTTCAAATCCGAACCCCTAACCAAGGTTTCAAAAACCGTTTAAACTTTGAAAACCGAATGCGTAAAAACCAAGCAGGTTACCGTAAAAATCAAGTAAAAACCATTTTTGCTATTGTACTCAATTATGGTTTTTAGAGAAAACCATTTGATTTGAGAAACCGAACCGGAGCGATTTGAGAAAAACTATAAAAACCGTAGGTTTTTAACTGTTTTTAAAACCTTGCCCTTAGCTCTCGTAAACGGGAGAGGAAGAAAAATAAGAGTGTGTTTGGTAGGGTTTCGGATTCTACAAGAAATGTTTTAGATTTAGTTTCTTAGTTGAGCCGTTTGTCTGGTAAATTAGAATTCCTTCATAAACCTTTCTGGCTCATATAGGTGTTTCGGATTCTAAAATTACCAAATCTAAAGGAAACAACGCCAAGCAACACTGGCCCCTGCACGTGGGCCTGGGGGACGTCGGGCCCACTGGTCAGACGAACGGAAAGAAGATGCCGATGCAAGCAACACTACGCAAGCCTCGTCGAATCGGAAAATAATTGATCCTTTCACCGAGCCTGCTGACAAAAACCGTCCTTCCTGAGATCAAAAAGAAAAAGAGATAAAACGAACGTCCTTCCTTTCACGAGCCTGCTGCCCTGCTCCCACGCCGCCATACCATTCCGGCCTCCCACTCCTCGCCGTCCTCCGAGCTCCGCCTCCCTCGGCTGCAACTCCGAGGAAGGAAGAGGCTTTTCATTTCCTCATCCCATCCCATCCCATCCCATCCTGCTGTTATTCTCTGTTTCGAGTCTGCAGGGTACACTCCGCTCGTTTTCTTCTTACGGAGTAGATCTCTCATCTACTTGCATTGCATGTTTGGATTTTGTGATTGTCATAAAAAAATATTTTCCCCCTCCAGATGGAGCCCGTCTACGTGATGATTGGCCTTTACCCCCTGGTTCTCGCCTCCGGGTTGGCCAGCCGCACCGGCAGCCTCGGCCTCCTGCCTGTCCCCGCCAGAGCCGGACTCGACGGCAACCCGGCTGTCCTGTTCTTCACCGCCATCTTCGCTGGCACGCTCTCGTTCGTCCACATCGGCCTTGTGTACCTCATGAGCGCCCAGCGCGGGGTGGCGGGCGCTCCCATCTCCAGGCGCGAGCTTCTCCTTCGTCGCCGTCATCCTCTGGTGCTGCACGGTCACCGTCTTCCTTACCTGGCCGAGGTACTTACTCTCTCTGCAACATTCCAGCGACGAATCAGGGTTCTGCAGTTTACTACCTTGTTTGTTCCTCGACTGGTTCTCATCCACGAACCTTGTATTTGGTGGCCAGCGTGGTCGGGGTTCACAGCAAGGAGTGGATGGTGGTGTCAGCTGCTGCGGCTCTGCTCCTTGCCGTCACCGCCTTCATCCCGTGGGTGGGTGAGTGTATTTTCTACTCTAGTGCAGTCAGTGAATGGGAATGCCTTGGTTAATTTGATTCCTTTTTGAAAGGTGTTAATTTGATTCCTGAATTTTCCTTTTCAACGTCAGGTACGTAGGGTGGACACGCTGAAGGCCTGAGTTTGGGTCTGGATACTTCTCAATTCTGCTGGTAGGTGTTTCTGCTGGTCCCTGGCAAAGCGCACACAAGATCCGCTCGAGTTGGAAGCTGAACTCAACTTGGAGGCTGAACTCAAGCTGAAAGCTGAACTGGAAGCTAGACTAAAGTTAGATGCTGAACTCGCGTTGGAAGCTGAACTCGAGTTAGATAATCTTTTTTAGGGCAACAATTTTCAACAAAACAGAGTGCCATTTTTTCACATGTAAATTTTGAAGAATCGAAAGAAACGGCTTGCAGTCTCACGTGGCCCATGGATCTCTTATGGGCCTCGCATCATCGTCCCTAAGTTACCAACTCTTGCTCGCAGCAGCAAGTAGGGAGTAGCGAGCGTATGCAGTCGTCGGTCCTTTCAGCGCACTCGCTTTGAATGAAAACACCCGCCCCACGCCCACAGCCTCAGCAGAAGAAAATTGAAGGCGCCCTGTCCATTAACGCTTCCAGTGTTCCATTCGACATCCAACACGTCGTAGCTGCTCCAGGACTGCATGTGCCTCGTGTACCAGTCAGTAATAGGCAGGCCAAATCGAAGTAACTTTACACGAGTAGCGGATCAGTGGCAGGGCTGAACATTGCAGCTACAGTAGGGCAATTGCAAAAAAAGATATAGTACAGCTGCGCAACTCAGTGAAATATTCGGTCCGTATACAATACTCGGATTACCGGACAGCAAGACATCTGTGTCAAAACCACAAGGAGAAAGATGGCCATGGTAATCAATCAATCAATGGGCGGATCGAATCCTCTTTACACTAACAGTTACCAATCAAACAAACCCTGGCTACAAGGCTCTGGAAAACCCAGGAAAAAATCGGGGTTACATGTACACAGGGAAACCAATCAAAGGAAACACTCACACTGTTATGGAACACAGCTCTTCACAGACCGTCTTCATGTTAGGCCTCTCATTTACAGGAAGGATACACCTAAGCGAGATAGCAAGCAGCTCGTCCATTATCCTTGGAGATTCTTCCAAGCCCGTGATGTCTCGATCGAAGCAGTCAGTTCCACGTCCTTCTCTGTTGCACATCTGAACCCAGTCGGTTAGATCAACCGCACCAGACTGGCCGGAGATGATGTCTCCAGCACTCTTCCTTGTCAACATCTCCATTACAATCACCCCAAACGCATACACATCAGCCTTGAACGACGGTGCAGGCTTGGATGTGTTTGCTAGTTCTGGGGCTCGATACCCTAATGCTCCTAAGTTCAGTATTTGCTCGGCAGTGCCGCTTGAAGTCATGAACTTATGTAGACCATAGTCAACCAGCTTCAGAGAGAGGTCAGGACCAGTCAAGAATAAATTAGTTGGCTTTAGGTTGCCATGAGGCAGGCCCTTCTCCTGGTGTAAGAACAGGAGGCAGCGAGCCAAATCGATGGCAATTCTGAGACGCTGGCCCACTGACAGTCGGGAGTATCTTCTAGGAGTCGACTCTGCAGCACAAGAAAAGAGTATGTATTTTCAGTGAGTGGAAGTAAATGTTTGTCTGGAAGTAAACGGTGTAAGATACTCTATTGTCGCTAATGGACAATATATATCAATGTAACTAGCAGAAGTTTTATGTGGACAGATAATTCAGATGGAAAACAAAGGTAGTTACCATAAAGATAAAGTGCCAAGCTATCGCCATTGACATAGTCTGATATAATTAATCTTTCTTGTTCCTTGGGGCCCCAATAGAAGGCTCTCCAAGGAATTATATTTGGATGCCTGATAGTACCAATCCCCTTTATCTCCTTAGTGAACTCCTTTTTGTGCTTCACTAGCCCAACACGCAGCCATTTCACTGTCAGCACATGCCCACTGTGTAACATGGCTTTGTATGTAGTGCCATGACTGCTCCTTCCAAGAACTTCTGCTGGTGCACGCGACAGGTCTTCAGCTGTAAAAACCAAAGTGCTGTCCAGGAAAATCAATTCGCCGACTAACCGATCTGGTGAGTATACTTCAAAAGCTACAGGATCTCCATGGAACCTTGGATCAGCAAACTGTTGTGATGCTGGAATTGAGGACCGTGGAGATGACTCCCGAGCCTGGACTGCAGCAGAAGTCTCAGCCACACCAGAACTTGTGGCTTCAGCAACTTCCCTTGGATCAGCGTAGCCATATTCAACAGCAGCTTCAGTCAGTAACTCTTTCTGGGCAGACATTGATCTAGCAGCAGATGTTAGGAGATGGTCATTTGAGAAACTTGTTTTACTTGGTATAACATTATCCTTGGGTGATTTGAACATTGGACAGCTCAGTCTCCCCTTTAGATCCCTGATAGTAATCTGACCTCTAAATCCATTTCTTCCACAAAGCTCTTGAGATCTGACCACATAGAACGCCAATGCTATGAAGATAACTAGCAAAACAGCTCCAATACAGCCAACAATGAGTGCAACTCTAATGCCTGCCTTATGTCCATGAGATGTTCGACTCTGACCAACTCCAGTGTAATCATCATTTCCAGAAGGCAGACCATCTGGGAAAACTAGTAAGTCGTTTCCAGGTCGAAAGCAAGATAATGGGAACCTTTCAACACTTTTAGGAACAGTTCCTCCTAGACTATTGTAAGATACATTTAATATCTTCAAACCATCTTGAGGCATATCAGGAATTTCACCTGTCAAGTGGTTATGTGATAGGTCAAGATATTCCAATCCTTGAAGTTTGCCGATCTCAGTTGGAATCTCACCAGACAATTCATTCATTGCAAGAGTAAGAAACACAAGGTTTTCCAAGTTAGAGATGTCTGAAGGCAATGAACCAGACAAAGAATTACTGGACAGATCAACAACCTTGAGAGCAGGTTGAGAAGATAGCAGCATTGATTCTGTTGAGTGGGTGCTCTGAAATGGGATAGTCCCAGTAAATCTGTTTCCAGAAAGATTTAATTCTGTCAAAGTTGGTGACAAGAAGAAACTAGGCAAAACAGGTCCCCCAAGTGAATTCATACTGAGATCAAGTACAGACAACTTTTGGTATGTTCCCAACACTGAAGGGAGGGATCCTGACAATGAATTGTTACGCAACTTCAGGGAGACTAAATTCTGAAACTGTGAGGCATCGTTAGGGTAACTTCCGACCAGTTTATTTGAGCTCAAGTCAATAACCTCCACGGTCCTATCCCAGGAACGCAATATAGCTAGTTCCCCAGAAAACAAGTTCCCACTCAGATCAACAGAGATGCACTGACCAACAGTACCTGGTAAGGATCCTGATAGAACATTGGAGGAGAGATTCAACAGTTTCAAAGTCGTAGAGTTCACAACCGGTAGTGGCCCTGCAAAATTAGAGGATGCATGAGTTATTTACAGTTGCAGACATAAGGTGATCGATTTAGTATATACTATAGAATAAGTCTAGCTCATTTATTTCATGATAATATGAGACAGAAAGGAAATACATATGAACAAAGAGGAAACAAAAAATAATCAACTGTAGACCAGCACTGCGTGCAAGTGCAAGGTTTGTTGATCATAATATAATTCATGCCCGCCTAAAGAAAACAGCAATGTCATACTCTCTACATCACAAATATCCAAGAAAATGGACCTCTAGATACAAGATTTGGTCAATAGCTTGTAGTGCCATCACAAAACAACATCGGAAGCATGCATGCCACGAATGCAAACTATTTGAAGGTCAGCTTACAAGCTAAACACCAAGTTGTTGGAGCTTACTGGAAATCCATAATGTCTAGTCATCTAAACAACAGAAGAAACAAAGCAAACAATCGCCACGGCTCAACTCATGATGGGATGCCTACAGGTCGAAGATAACAACGATTCAGCAAGATACATTCATTGACTAGAAAACAGTAAGATACCTGAGAAGCCATTCCTGCTGAGATCAACCTCAACAAGCCGCATCGAATTCTGGAGGAGTGCCTCGGGCATCATTCCAAATAGCCCATTGCCGGCGACCCTGAAAATCTCCAGCGAGAACCATGAATCTAGCCTGGGCACAGTCCCACCAATTCCACTGTTGCTCAAATCAAGGACCGCCAGGTTCTTGAACGCCCCCACAGTCTCGTTTAGGAAGAATGCACCCTCCAGAGTGTTGTGGCTGAGGTTGAGATACTTGACAGTGTTCCCGATGCTGGTCAAGTTCTCCAACTTCAAATCGACCCGGCCGGTGAAGAGGTTGTGGCTCAGATCGACGTGCTCAGCATTGCGAAGCTGAGCGAGCAGATCGCTGACATTGCCCCAGAAGGAGTTGTTGCGGAGGTCGATGCGGCGGAGGTTCTGGAGCTGCCGGATCCCGTCGGTTGGGAACCCGGAGGTGAAGTTGTTGTGAGAAAGGTTGAGGTGGACGAGGCCGGAGAGATCGGCGAGGCGACCCGGGATAGGGCCGTAGAAGCGGTTCCCGGACAGGTCGAGGTGGCGCAGCGAGGTGAGGTAGCCGATGCCGGGGGGCAGGCGGCCGGAGAAGGCGTTCCCGGCGAGCGAGAGGTTCTGGAGCGCGCGCATGCCGGACAGCGTGCCGAGCTTGAGCTCCCCGGCGAGGCCGAGGCCGTCGAGCGCGAGGCCTACCACGGCGCCGCCATCGCACACCACGCCCCGCCACGCCGCGGGGCAGCCCGCAGCTCCGTTGCCGGCCTCGGTGGTATCCGACCGAGACCAGGACCGCAGCACCGGGTCCTCGGCCCGGTCCGCGATGCCCTTCTTGAACTCGAGCAGCGCCGCCACGTCCTCGCCGGCAGCGCCCCCGACCCCGAGAAGCAGCACCAGAACAAGTATGGAGAGAGCAGCCATAGATGCAGGGAGGTTGTAGGGCCGCGTTAGGTTTAGGGTTTGTAGGAGCAGGCGGCGGAGGTGGTGGCGGCCGCCATTGGAGAGGGGGGTGGGGTGGGGTGTGAGGGAGAGAGGAGCTGAGGAGGTGGTAGGGAGGTTAGAGAGAGAGAGGCCAAATTTTTGGAAATGGAAGAGGATGGGTGTGTATTAACAAGAGCGAGATGAGGGAGAGTACAGACTGGAAAGTCACAAGTGGTTGTGTGGAGTGGTGGCAGACTGGCCGTGTGTGCTTAGCAGTTTAAGCTGCCTGCGAGACTGCTGTGACTTGTGTTTTCTACTTACTGTACCGTGTTTTCTAGTATACTAATAGTAGTCTCACATGTCTTGCACAGCTGAATTTTGATGGATGCAGTTTCCTTCACTCATTTTATTTTCGTTCTTCCTTTTTGTCTTGGTTGTCTAATCTATGGTGTTTTTAATTTTTGGTTAGGATATGTAGATTAGATATATACCCTTTGATATACTAGTTTACAGAAAGGGTGATTTAGCATGTACTATATTCTTTGAAATGCCAGTAGTTGTGGAATTTGGAACAACCAAAAAGGCAGAAACTGCTCATCCATGATCCATCCCGTACAAACCAAAGGCACAAAGAGGGGAAATCAAAAGAACGTAGAAAATGATGTGTGCAGACACTGGGTACTGGTAGGAAAGTAAGAGCCCCACATGGCCCTAGGCAGGCTGTTTCAGACTTTGAACCCCCCCCCCCCCCCCCCCCCCCCCCTCCCTCCTTTCCTCCAGCTCACTTGAGCTGCCTTGCTTCGCCTCACCTCTGCTTCCGTCTGGGAAAATACAGTATCATACAATACCACTCAACAAAATCCAAACATGAGGTGAGTTACCGCACTGCTAATTACAGTAATCCTTTTTCCAAGGTTGATGCGATGAATAATTATTTTTATTACTAGTACAGTGGACATTTGAGTAGTACTAGTAGTAGCTCTCGGAGTTTCCGCGAGACATACGGGCCTCAGATTCAGGAGGCTGTCCACATGTCCAGCTGCTTCCAATTTTCTTTTTGTAAACCAGGTAGATGTGTGACGTAGACCCGCTCCAGCAAACTTACTTGGGACCAAAGAGTTTTGTTTTTTAAAAAAACAGAAATAGAAGATACAAAATACGTACAACTTAATTTGTTTTCACAGATTTTGTCAGTTTGCTGCACCGTACCAAACCAAGTGGTCCAACGACAATCTCTTCCTGACTTCCTTTTCGTAGTTTCTTAAGAATATTAGTAAGTATTTGAGAACAGAAATGAAGGGAGACGTTGGATTGGAGGATGACATGTTCGAAAAAGGCGGCAGATCACACCCTAATCCTGGATGCTTGCGGTTAGGAGGAAAATACTAGTAGTATGCGCTGCTGAAAATGACCGCGTGCATCCGCATGCTACACACGTCAACTAATCAAATCCGGATTGGAGTTTGGAGTTTTCTTAGCCTATCCCACCACACGTACACAAAAACAAAGCTGTCGTGAGAGGGACACCAGTGCCGCCTGGAGAAATCATGAGCAAAACACAAGCTGAATGAGGCTTAATTAGTACTACTACTAGTTAGGATTGCAAAGCGCTAGGTGAGGACAGGGAGCAGTATATATTTCTAGTTTGAAAGGAGGCAGCAATGATCCAGCATGATTGCAGCCGCGTGCACAAGTCAAATTATTCTCCCTAATTTCTCTCCTTTGATCTTGCATATATATATATATATATATATATATATTTTATATTATATATATATATAGAGAGAGAGAGTCCGTGTACTGAGCTGGAATGCTGGATACACAATTCCTGCAGCAGGGAACGAGAAGATAAGCCTATCGTTGCGAAGGAGGACCAAGCTAGCTAAATTTGTACTATAAACCGTGCATGTGTTAGACGCATTAGTTTCGTGTCTACTTATTAGTAGTAGTACTTAATTAGGACTGATTATCACCACATTATGCCGCATACGATCGAACCGAACATCCGATTCCCTACATACTACGTCGTGCTGCATGCCCTGCCTGCGCTAGGTAGTTAGTATACTGCGCTGTACTAGAATTTTGGTGTGCGGATGAATTGATGATGAGGAAGTTTCTCGTCGTCTGAATTACTATTAGGTAGGCGTGGCGGTGGACTCAGTTCGTGTGGAATTCATAAGCATCATGCCGTGTTTGTTGTCATGGATCCTCGTCGTCACAACTGTTAGACTTGGACGGAGCAGATGCGATCGATGACGCAGCATTTGCCTCAAGATTTATTTGGAGGCTTGGAGCATACCATCAACTATAGTCCTAGTACTACAAGTAATTTATGCATGCAGGGAATAATAATAAATCAAGCACTGCACCGTCTAGTCTTCACACACGTACTGAACCACCGAAGAATCGAATACCGAGTGGGAGGGAATTAATTGGTTGATAGACCAGGCCGCGTAGTAGTAGTAGTGGTAGTGGAAGAAGACCACATGCCAAAACCGTGTTAATTGGTACTACTCTAGGCGGAAGACAAACCCAAGTACCCAAGCGCGTCTGATTAATTACCTCATAATTATTAGTTTGAAGAAATCACATGCTAGTATACTCAGAGAAGGAAAAAAACCATGCTGCTGCCTTCCTGCCTATGGAATTCAGAGAAGAAATGCAGCAGGAGAATCATTAGCAGCAAATGGTGGTACTGTACCGGTAGCAAGGACGACAACGCGCAGCAAGGATAAAAAAAAATGCGGTAACACAGTAGTATTAGTACTACTATAATTAACAACAAAAGAAGAGCGCGCGCGGATTATTTATCAGGGCCCAACAAGCGCGCTTTTTCGCTGAAAAGAGAGGAGATAAACCTGGGGGACTGGTATCAATTCACGGCACTCGAGAAGCTGTGTCATCGATGGGCAGGCGAGAGAGGACAGAGCAGCATTGCTTTGCTTGGGTTTGAATCATCTCCCTGCTCTGCTGGTAAAGCAGATTGTTAGTAGTATGTTAGTACTCGATGAGATGTTTTCCATGTGTTCGTTTGCGGTTAAACCTGGGCCGTTTTAGTTTGGGAGGGACCGTCAGTGATGCTGGTGGGATACTATTGTATTGTATTCCCGTTGCACAGGACGGGACGCGGCCTCCTTTTCACTGAAAGAATGTCCGTTCTGTTGTGTCCACTTGGGAGAGGGGTCGTCCAACCAATGCTCTGATGCAGGGATCAGCAGTCCGAAAAAGGGTCGAGGGGATGGAGGGTGGGCCACGCATGGCAGTCCAAAAGCGTTGGTCAAGAGTGCTGCGATTACACCAAACCACCAAGACCATACATATCCCATGTTGCAAATTTTCCTTTTTCCAAAAAAGAAAATCTATCGACAGCCAGACGGCACAGGAGAGAGAGGGGATATTTTTTTACGAAGGCGAAAAAGGGTCGGAGAATGGAAGCAGATAGAGATAAACAAGCAAGCTGTTTGGTTTGTGCGGTGCGGCGACAGAATATCTGGAACCAAGCGACGCCGGATCAGATCATCAGAGACAGACGGAGAGAGAGAGAGAGAGAGACCAATGGGCCGCGCCGCGCGCGTTCCATTCCGCGGCGCCATCTGCATGCGCTGCGATGCGGGCGGCGTGCGTGCTTGGCGTACTATTACAGCACGCCACCGGCCGGCCCGCCCGCTTTCCTCCTCCACCTGGCTTTATTGTCAAACGTATCCGATGCCGACTGCTATCTCTCTCTTTTCTTTTTTTCATTTTTAGGGCGGGCGAAAATAATCCCGAGCTGAGCTGAGCTGAGCATGGAGGCCGCCGAGAGAAGACCAGACCACGTTGTTTGCGTTCGGTTCCGTGCGAAAAATGATACTAAACGGGTCGGGGGGCGGTGCGGTGGTGGTGGTTGTGTGCGTGTGGGGGTCCGTTCCTCCGTTCAGTTCAGTCCAGTTCAGATGAGGACGAGGTCGAGACGTGCCCGCTTAAATTAATTAAGCTCTTCTTTATTTATTCTGACTATAAAATTAATTTTTTGCGCTAGTAGTAGTACAGTAGAGAATAAACCCCGTGACGGTGCCACGCACGCGACGCGATGGCGCCAGAGAGGAGGGAGCACGTGGGCTGGGCCACCAATCCACGCGGGTGGCAACCGGAGTCCGGAGGGAGAGAAGGAAAGGAAAGGGAAGGCCGCGAACAGAAACCCAAAGATGCCGATAGTCTCCGTCCCTGACAAACCAAAAATGTGATGAACCGGTCGAGGAGGAGATGATCAGGGCTCCCTCGTGAAACCCGCATCGGAATTGGCGTAAAGCGGCACGGGCGGGTCACTCGGGTCGGGTCAGGGGAGGAATGCTCCGCTCTCTATCGCCGGCCGGGCTCTTCTTCTACCTCCTCCTGGCCCTGGGCCCGGCTGGCCTGCCGGGACCTCGTGGACTGCCGCCCGCGCTTGCAGGTGGAGCGCACGAGCCGCCGCCAGTGTGCCTGTACTGTACACGTAGTACTACGTTGTTGGCCCCCACGCCCCGGCCCCGGCTGAACCTGTCGTCGTCGTCGTCTTCCTCACGTCCCCTTGCTCTTTCCCCCTCCTCACACATGGCGTATGGCGAGCGGAGGTTACTGCCAAATGTGTGCGAATATGATGAACAAAGTAACAAAGCGTTCAATCAGCGCATTTCAGTACAAGCTATAGTTCAGCGAGAAGCCCCTGCCTGCCTGAATCGGCTACCAAAGTACCAAGGAAAACAGAATGAAATTGTCGCTGCTTGACACACCTAGCTATGGATTGCAGAGCAAATAACGAATTCCTTCATGAGTCCCTGTCGTCTGCAAAATGTGAACTGTCAATTACTACTAGTAAGTTCCTGAACATTTTTGGCTACGGTATTAATTTGTCACGGTCGGGTCCGGGCATGCATGCATGCGCCTCCGATCCCAACCCAACAAGAAGCACTTACTGTGACACAGGTCATCAGAGACAGACAAGAAGGCAACAACAATTGACGTTCAGGATTCAGCTGTCCTACGTACCAGGATACCATCAGACAAACGGTTTGCTTCTGCAAACGTCCAAAGGTCTCTCTCAAGGGCTGCTGGCTGCTGCTGCCTGCTAGATCAGGACTCAGGATGCACAGGGTTCAAGAGCAGAGAGAACACATGGAGGACCAAATAATGTCCCTTTTTTTTTTGCATGGACAAAGCTTCTGCAGATTACTACATTAGTAGCTGCATGTGCCGGCTCCGCCACAAAAAAGTTAATACTTATCGGCTTCGAAATATTCGAAACTAGTACGTTTGACGCATTCAGTCTAGTTGAGGAACCTACTGCAATTCACTGACTCTTCGTTTCTTTAAGACTTAAAGCTATCCGTCGAAAAATACGTAGGTCGTGGCTTAAAAAAAAAGTAGTTCGCGTCACTTGTACTTTGAGACGTATTTGGACCACGCAGCACAAACAGCCAGCTTCTTTTTTCTCCTTTTTT
Source organism: Oropetium thomaeum (assembly GCA_001182835.1). Lineage (NCBI taxonomy): Eukaryota > Viridiplantae > Streptophyta > Magnoliopsida > Poales > Poaceae > Oropetium > Oropetium thomaeum. Next base: position 2,242,663 of record LFJQ01000027.1, on the reverse strand, counting down.
TTTGAGATGGATGTTCTCTCTCCCGTGTACCGATCGAACAAGTATCGCAGCTGGGCCGAACCAGAGCCTACTGGGCTGACTACGGTCCGGCGAACTCTCTCTTCTCATCACCACGGTCCACGTACTAGCCGGTTTCCTTTTCCCCGTCTCTCTCGCCAGTCGCCCCTTCAGCCGCCGGTCTGCAGCTGTGTGCCTCAGTAATCGGCAACCTCAACGCCGGTCGCGACCGCCCATGTGAGGCGTCACCGCCGCGTTCCTCTTCTCGGCCTTCTACTTCTACAGGAGCGCGTCCGGCACCACTTGAATTGATTTCACCTTTTACGGGTAATTAAACAGCACATCGTCGTATTCGTTTGCTGAATGGTACCATGCCGATTATTAGGTTATGTTTAAATCATTCTCCAAAGGCGCGGGCTCGATTCGTTTTCTAAAATCTGGCCATCTTGGTGGTTCAGCTGAAGCCGGAAGAAGCCTGGCGCTTGCGAGGGGTTCAGGGTGGCCCACAACAGAACTCTGTCAGGTTTGACACGGAAAACTTTCAGAACTTGCTGTTTATGATTCGATTTGGGAATATTTTTCGGGTTTATTTTAGCAGGGGACAGCTCACTGTTAGTTTGATCTCAAAGGAGTCCGTGACGGATGCGGACTCTTTCGTGTCCTGATCAGGGGCACCCAGCCCGACTGGCTGGTGGGCCCCTGTCGCACTGCGTCATATAAGAGCAACTCCAACAGAAGAGCTAAAACAAACGATAAAGCTAAATATAGCTATTTTTTTAATAAACAGCTATCCAACAGGCTAGTTATCTTTTTTGCTATATTTTCTCCCTTTCTATTCCGTCCTCCTCGCTAGTCATATTTGGCTCATGACCGCGGCTTGCCATTGCAGTTTCCTATCCCGCGCGGCTTTTCGATGCCTCCCCCCTTCCTTCTTGCACGTCTGACCTCCTTCTTCCTCCTAGATTTATGAACCTGCAGCGGCACTAGATGCTAGCAATAGATCGGGGTGCTGCTTTTCTTCTAGCAATAGCGATATATTATAGCTGACAATAGTAAAGAACAGATCAATATGGGTGCAAATATCAATCTTCCAGCAACGATCATTTTTCAACACAGCACCTTCTATACGACGGTAATTGACCGCGATCTCGCGTAACACATAACCTCAGCGGCAAGTAAAAAAAAAAGAATAAGTCAAGTCAGATCATGTGTGAGAATAGAAAAAGTAGAGGACGACGTGAATAATTTTAAATATAACAAGTCAATATACATGATCTGTTGGATTACCCTATCTTTTTAAGAGTTTCTATATTTTACAAAGGGGATAAATTAGGTAAATTTGGCTAATAATATTGCTAGTCTCTTGGAGATGCTCTAAAGAGAGGGGTGGGGAGCCGGGACACGACACACGAGATTCACCGCCGCCACAACCCCACTCACACAAGGAAACCCTAGACCCGATCCAGAGAGAGGTGCAGCCAGTGACGGGAAGCATCACCATTGCGTCGTTCCTCACTGACGACAGCGAGCATGACGACAAGCGCCATGATCGCCACCGACGGAGCCGGAACCTCATCGGCCGTCACCGTCACCGGAACCGGTAACGTTTTCGTCGATCCACTTTTTCCCCTTTCTAGATGTGTGACTAGCATAGATTAGTTTCAACAATGGTATTGGAGCCAGGTTAGTTCACCATCTAGAAAGAGGATCGGATAGAATAGAAGTAAAGGGGATCGGATAGAATAGAAATAAAAGGGAATTAGATCCAGAGTTACCCAAACCCTAGACAACACGAAAGGAGATGGCGCGCGTGCAAGGGGTTGAGCGAATGCCTCTCCCCTCGCCGTCGTCCATACCGTCACCGGATGGACACCCCGCACTACAAGCTACGGGTATACGGGAAAAGAGAACCCGCACCGCTGTGAGTCGCTCGACGGCGACGCGCTCATCCTCGGAGGAGCGCGCACGTCGGTGACTCGAACCACGGCCGCACGGGAAAGGACAGCCGGCGAGATCGGGATCGTCGTCGGGTCGTCGTCCACGTCGAGACCGCGCGGGCGGCACTGCCGCGAGATCCCTCGACGACAGCGCGCTCAGCCTCGACGAGCACGCTCCATGGCGGAGGGGCTCGCGGTGGTGCCGTCTCGCCAGTCATCGCCTCACCTTTTCGGTGCAAGAGAGAAGGGAGAGAAAGAGAGAAATGGGCTAGGGTTCATCGAGCGCGCGAGTTGGGGCGTTTTTGTTTGCCCGAGATTGATGCTCAGCCGCCCATCGCGATGTGCGGCTAAGGGCGACGCGGGGCGAACACAACCGCAGCTGGGCTGGGCCGGCTGCTTTCTACCAACGCGGGAGGCCGACTCGGCGGCCCAACTGTCGGTTGTCGGGCCCCGAACCCAGCAAGGGTTGTGCGCGTGTGGGCCGAGCTCCAAAAGCCATTTTTTGGGCCGATTCTTCAATGAACAGTAGCAAATTTGTTTATATATATATATATATATATATATATACTAGCACAATGCCCGTGCGTTGCCACGGAAAGATACTAATTATCAATTGCGAGAAAAAATGTCACTCTTACGATCAATTTCAGGATATTGTTCTATGACATGGTGAAAAAAATTCATATTCTATCTCGTCATAAACTTAGTGTCCCCCCCTCCCCCTTTATCCCCTCCTCTATCCATCCTTTCCCCTACTGCGCTAAGTTATCGCCACTAAGCTCCATCCCGGTCTGGTCCAGTCGTTATCTCCACCGTTTGCGAAGCGACACCTTTGCCTTCACCGTCTTGTTCGTCACCATTATTGGACCGACCTACCATCCCCAAGGCCTTTTGTATGTTTGGCAAACCTTAATAGCGCTGGCGGCACCGGGAGGGTCCTCCCATAGGCCGGTGGACGAGTCCTCGGCAGAGACCGACAACGTTTCCTTGGCTCCTCGATGGCGGTCAGGTTCCTCCCTCGATGGAGGAGGCCAACGACAGGCAAGTCCCTTGCTCACAGAGGCGGACAGGAGGCTGGTCCCTCGCTCGACAGAGGTGGACGGCGGGTGGGTCCTCGGCTCGTCGACGGCGGGTGGGTCATGAGGATCGATGACATTGCAACGTGAGGGACTATTTTGTTTTCTTCCTAGGCAGGTGTATGACAGTGAGACTTTAGGCGGACAAGAGGTTACGTAGGTTGGGGTAATCAACTTTAGGTTGGGACTTTAGAGGGATAATTGATTTAGATTCGTTAGAGCAAGTTCAAGATATGTATGACAGGTTAATTCCACGAGAGGAGAGTTGATTAAGGGTGTATGAGACCATCAATTCGTAATTAATTAGTATATATATATATATATATATATATATATATATATTTGCAAAAGTATGAAAACATATATATTCACATTGGAACATTTTATGTCCATTCTAAAACGCAAATAATTTTCATAACCAAAACAATAAATTTTTCTAAGTGAAATATTTATAAGGGTAAAAAGAAGTTAATTAAAGACTTTTAAAAAATATGCTCATATGAGATCTTATTTTGTTGACTTTAATATAAGGAGTACAACGATTCAAACGGACTCAAAAATCTACTTATGGTTGAGAGAAAAATGAATTTGAAATTATAAATTTAAATGGAACTCCTTTAGGGCCCACCATTTGATTTCCAGCAGCGCCGACATGACTCATGCAGACCGGACTCGCAGAGAACGCGGACTCCTCTGCTCTCATCCGGCTCAAGTACAGAAATGTGCTATGGTCAAACGGTGGGCCGTGAGGGCACGCGGCAGCCAGGCTTTTTCTTTTGAGAGACCGTGGGGGAGGTAACTGCGCGCGGCACGGGTTGAGCGGAATAACCTACGCACCGACGATAATTACGAAATTAATTAATAGTATAGATATATATAGTTTTGTCAATAATTGCTAGAAAGTGATAGAATTTGAATAATTTTACCGAGATTAAATAAAGGTTAAAATTACTACTGGAATATTTGTTTTATTATGTTTCCGCTGTAAATTAATAAAATTAATAAAATTGCTGTAATCCAAAAATTGAAATTCGAACCAATGAGAGAATTTTGATTTTTAGGTGTAATATTTATGATCCATGATATTGTTATTTTCTGACCAACGTTGTTAATTGCAATATCATGCTTGTTGATTAAATGCATTTTGTCTATTTTCTGCCCAACGGTGATATAGTCTTAATTGCATAGTTGAATGTATGGTTAAAATTTGTCTATTTTCTGCCCAACGGTGATGTAGACTTCACTTTCATGTAAAATTTTATTCTCACATGATTTGGTTAATTTCAGGTGGATACTCCTTAATAAGTTACATCATGGATATTCCAACTCTGAAAGGAGATAACTACAGTAAATGACAAAAGAAAACTCGACCTTGCTTTTGTCTTGGCTAAGATGGACTGGGTGGTTACCACTCCATGTTTTATAGAGCCTACTGCACCTGTCAGAGACGAAAAAGAGACTGATGCTGAATGGCAAAAGAGAGAGTGGGATTTTGCTCCTGTAAGGGCATTATATGACCTTGAGCACAGAAAATGGGCCACAGCCAACAAGAAATGTGTGTTTGTTGTAAAGAACACAATTGAGTCAGCTATTCTGGGCTCAATTACAGATTGTGAGACTGTCGCTGAGTACCTTGACAAAATAAAGAACCAGTATACTGGCTCTTCAAAGACATATGGAACCCAGTTGACAACTGGTCATAGTGACGTATACAGACGGTGGCATAAGAGAGCACATACTTCGCATGGTTCATTTGAACAACATGCTTAAACCATTAGATTTGGCCTTTAAGTATAACCATATTGTCCATTTGGTTTTTGCTTCGTTGCCAAATAAATTTGTTAACTTCATTGTTAGCTATGACACATCTCTTGAAAAATGAGACGTGAAAAAGACCATTGCGATGTGTGTGTGCAGGAGGAGGATAGGATAAAGCCTATCGTTGGTGGCTCTATCAACTATGTGAAAAAGAAGAACTACAAGTCCTCTCCCTCACAGCAAAAGGGAAAGCAGCCTTAGCAGCATCAGCACCACAACCACAGAGGAATGAATTTACTATAGAAATGGACCAGTGTTTAGTGTGCAAGCAGAAAAGGCACTACAAGAAAGATTGCCCTGTGCACTTGAAGAGGATAATGGTCAAGAACGGTGAGAACATAGTATCTTTTGTCGATGAATCCCTATTTGTGAATTATTCAAGAACCACTTGGTGGTTTGATTCAGGAGCACTATTCATGTTGCAAATTCTTTACAGGAGTTCCATTCGAGAGGACTATGCAAAGAAGCGAAAGTTCCATTAGAGTGGCCAATGGAATTGAAGCAAAAGTCGAAGCTTTCGGGAATGTCCATCTGCATTTAGCTGATGGTTTTAGACTTGTGCTTAGAAATGTCTTTTATGTGTCTTCTTTGAAAAGAAACTTGATTAGTTTATCATGTTTGGATCGTGATGGTTATGATTATCATTTTAAAGATGGCAGATGCTCCTTATGGATTGATAATAAATATGTTGCTAATGCATTCTTATGTGATCAACTTTATTTATTATCTATGTCTAAAAATGTGATGTTGTATGTGATGTGAATGTTGATGAGTCCTCGTTGCCAAAAGAAAGAAAAAGAAAGAGAACTCCTAATGTCTCATAAAAATTATGGCACTGTCGTTTAGGCCACATTTCGAGGGAAAGAATAGAGAGACTAGTTAAGAATGAACTTCTTCCTCCATTAGGGTTCTCAGATCTCGAACAGTGCATAGATTGCATAAAAGGTAGATATGTACAGAAAATCAAAAAGATGCTAAAAGAAGCGTAGGAATTTTAGAGATCATTCATACAGACATTTGTGGTCCCTTCCTTGTGAAAAGTATTGATGAATAGGACTCGTTCTTACAGAAAAATGGAATAGTGCCTCAATACTCAGTACCGGGCCAACCTCACCAGAATGGAGTAGCTGAAAGGCGCAACCGTACCTTGATGGATATGGTGCGCAGCATGATGAGCTATTCCAGCCTACCATTTGGCTTATGGATGGAGGCGTTAAAAACCGTCATTCATATTCTCAACAGAGTACCAAGCAAGTCGGTGCCTAAAACACAGTATGAGCTACGGACAGGCAGAGTACCCTCGTTGGACTATCTCCGTGTGTGGGGGAGTCTGGTAGAGGCAAAATTGTTTAACCCAAATCTTAGAAAATTGGATCCTAAAAGAGTCAGTTGTCATTTCATTGGCTACCCTGAAAGATCAAAAGGTTATCGTTCTACTGCTCAGACAGATATACAAAAGATTATAGAAACAAGAAATGTTGTCTTCTTAGAGGACGATATGGTGAGGGGGAGCATGGTGGCTCGGAAAGTTGATCTTGAGGAGAAGCGGATCTGTGTGCCCACTCCGATAATTTAGGAACCATTCTTTTCACCGCCTGCTGATGCTCTACCTGTGATGCACGGTGCTGCACCTGCAGCATCTGTTGTTAGTTCCCGCGTGGAAAATAAGGAATCTGTGCCTCAGGATCCAACAGAACCCACTGCTATAAATGAAGGGGAGCAACAACAGCCTCAGACAGAAAATATGCCAAATCAGGAGGTTGTACAACAGCCTCAGGCAGAGAATGTGCCAAATGTGGAAGCCACTAGAAGGCCTCAAAGAACTAAAAGGCCGGCTATTCACGAAGACTATGAAGTAAGAGCTTCATGTGCAGGACGATCCCACCTCATATGAAGAAGCCATGAGAGACGTCAACTCATCTCAATGGTTGGAAGCCATAAAAGATAAAATGAGGTCCATGGACATCAACAATGTTTGGATTCTCGATGAAATTCCTAAAGGGGCCAAAACAATAGGCTGTAAATGGGTCTACAAAATGAAATATGGTCCTGGAGGGAATATAGAAAAGTTCAAGACGCGACTCGTTGCAAAAGCCTTTACATAGAGAGAAGGAATTGATTACAATAAGACCTTTTCTCCAGTCTCTTATAAAGATTCTTTCAGAATTATAATGGCACTAGTGGCACATTATGACTTAGAGTTACATTAGATGTATGTAAAAACGGCATTTCTAAATGGGGAACTAGAAAAAAAAAATCTAAATGGCATAACCGAAAGATTTTGTTGTGGAAGTAAAAGAGAATATGGGATGTCGTTTAAAGAAGTCCATCTATGGATTGAAGTAAGCTTCAAGACAGTGGTACTTGAAGTTTGACAGCACTATAAGGAATTTGGGTTTGAGGCAAACATTGAGGACAATTGCATTAATGCAAGGTTCAAAAAAGAAAAATTTATTTTTCTGATTCTGTATGTGGATGACATCCTACTTGCTAGTAGTGACGTTAGTCTACTGCATGAGACAGAGAAATTCCTGTCCTCAAAGCTTGACATGAAAGATCTTGGTGAAGCATCATATGTCTTAGACATAGAAATTCATCGAGACAAAAGAAAAACATGCATTGGGACTGTCTCAAAAGACATACATAGAAAAGATGTTGAAGAAATTCAACATGCACAATTACAGTACTTTGCTTGCTCCTATGTCAAGGGCGACAAATATGGGATATGGCAATGTCCCAGAAATCAGTATGAGCTCGACAAAATGAAAACAGTACCATATGCTTCAGCTGTAGGAAGCCTATAGTATGCACAAGTGTGCACACGTCCTGACTTATCTTTTGTCACCGGGTTACTTGGCAGATTTCAGAATAATCCAGGCATTGAGCACTGGAATTTGATAAAGAAAGTATTGTGATACTTACAGGGAACAAAAGGCCTCATGTTAACATATAGAAGATCTAATTCACTAGAGATAGTGGGTTACACAGATTCTGATTTTGCCATCCAAGTCGACATCCAGATATGTATGCACTCTTACAGGAGGATCTGTTTCATGAAAAAGCTCAAAACAGACTATTACTACGGGGTATACGATGTATGCTGAATTCATAGCATGCTATGAGGCCACGGGACAGGTGAAATGACTAAAGAAATTTATACCCGATTTAAAAGTGGTCGATAGTATTGAAAGACCAATAAAGTTATAATGCGACAACGAATTCGCAGTCCAGTATGTTCACAACGATGAGTCAAGTGGTGCTGCCAAACACGTTGACATGAAGTGTTATGTTGTGAAAGATAAAGTCCGAGATCAACGATAAAATGCTCGCGGATCCGCTAACGAAAGGCCTTCCACCCAACTTGTTCAAGTAACATGTAGCCGGCATGGGGTTAAGTAAAAGCATATGATCTCTGAACTAAATAAGGGCTCAAAAGTTAAAGTTACCTGTTGTTGACCAGAGATGCACACTGTAGTTATGGAATCTATCGGTGGTTAAAACTGTGATGATGAAACATGTTTTATGTGTAAATCTGTGATGCGACAGAAAAAGCTGAAAGATAACCATAAATATGAGATCAAAGGGGAGAATGTTAGTTTGATCTCAAAGGGGAGAATACCAGTGACGGGAAGCACCACCGCCGCGCCGTTCCTCGCCGACAACAGCGACCACGACAACAAGCGCAATGGTCACCGCCAAAGGAGCCGGACCTCACCGGCCGCCACCGTCACCGGAACCGGTAACGTTTTCCTCGATCCACTTTTTCCCCTTTCTAGATGCGGGACTAGCATAGAACCGTTTGAACACTCACGCCTTCGTAAATAGTTCTAGTACTAGACTTGAACATCGAGCCTCTTTCTGTCTTTCAGAATAAACTCGAGCTTTGGTTGGTTTTTTGAAGTTCATTCATTGGAGCTTTCAACAGCTTGCCGGATTATTAATGGAGTCAAGTGACGGAAACAGTCAGGTAAGCTTTTTCTCCATTCCACATTGCTGTGCTTGTACTGCTTAGTGCTTACTGTGTTACGATGACTATTTGAATTGATGTAGAGCTCTCTTAAGACAATTTCTGGCTTATTAGAGGAAGGCCAAACAACATATAAAACAGTGTTTGTTTAAAACTTTGGGAATTTTTTCAAGATAACTGAATAATTGATACCTCTGTTTTGTTATAGGAAGGGGAGGATGTTGATAGGTTCAGCATGCTCACCGATGATATTATATTGTCCATCTTGGGGAAAGTTGACATAACTACGGCTGCAAGGACTTGTCTCTTATCAACACGGTGGAAACATCTGCCATGTTTGCTCCGCGAGCTCACCATTGACGTCAAAGGTTTCTTACCTACCCAGCACCCAGACCCTATTGAAGCTGGACATGTTTGATGCAGCAATGGCATCCGTGGCCAGGGTAACTAGGAGCTTCTTGGCGACATATCGTACTGAAGCTACAATCTCAAGGCAGCAGTTTATTCTCTATTCGGTTGACAATCACTTAGATGTCATTGGCCGTCTACTTACTGAAGCAATTGAGATTGGGATCGTTGAAGATTTAGACCTTTCCATTTTAGATGAGAAGGATCCTGTAGATTGCACTGATGAGTATTTGTTTCAGCAAGGTCGTTTTGTCGATGGATTTTTCAGTGCCTATCCTAGTGTGCTGTGTAGCCTTACAAGACTCTCGTTATATAATGTTCGCTTTGCTGAATGGGACATGAATCACATTCTATTTGACTGCTGCATGCATCTGCAGCATCTCTACCTCTTCAACTGTGATGCAGGGTGGAACACCTGGAAGATACATGCACCAGATTCGAATCTTACCGTGCTTGAACTGGATATGTGCATGTTGTTCAAACTTGAGGTGTCTCACCTTCTAAAACTTGAGCGGCTTCACTGGGAGGGCTGGCTTATTCCAAATATTCCTTTGTTACTTGGTGATGTCCCATCCCTTAAGAAACTACTACTCTTAGCTAATGCAACAGTTTACTTTAAAGGATTCAAGTTGAGTGAGGTGCTAGGTGATGCCACAGCTATAGAAGACCTAGAATTAAGTTTCCAAGGAGAAAAGGTGAGCCCATGTAGACTCTCATGCTCAGTTGTTCCAATCCTTATATGTCGCATAATGCAGCACTCAAAGCCAAAACATTCAATAACTTTTCTATGTCGCATTGAGCTTGTGTTTGTGATCATTTTTGTTGTCCACTTTTGGCCCCAGAACTATCACAATTGCTGATTTTGGCCCTTGACTACAAAACCAGGTAATCTTATCAACAGTGGTTCAGTTTTTTCTGTCATGGGCAAAAATTGGCAGTTGTGTGGCCAAATGTCGGCAGAAAAATGAAGACAAACACCTGCTAGAACTAGGACAATGCATTTTAGATTTTACTGAATATTTGTAATTTTTCTTCAAAGATACAATGACCAGATAACATATTGGATGGCTTTCATGATAATTCAAGGGCCAAAAGTGGGCCTTTCTCTGCAATATAATTTGTGATTGTGCACAAGTAGCAGATAAATTATTATAAAAAAGACCAAAGTGCACTTTATCTCTATAAAAATGTAATGATTGTTCTTTTTCGTCAGCTTTGGATGCTACCAGAAGGAAAACAACTCTGTGCAGTATTCAGTAAGCTAAGGAAGCTATCTCTGCTTGGCATATTTGTCGAATTTGATCTGTTATGGACAACTGTTCTCCTTGAAGCAGCACCATCAATTGAGATATTTCATGTTGAGGTACTTTCTTTTGTTTAGTTGTCCTCTTTATTTTACTGTTTACTCTTGTTTTTTTTAATTAAGGTTTGGTTGTTGTTACTTTTGTTTTTTTACCCTGTTTGATTTTATTACTATAACATTGGTGAGTAAAAATACATTGGCAATCACCATCATGGAGCAAATGTTAAAGAGTTAAATACATTGGCGAGGCTCAAACTTGTCAGGTGGTGTCATCTAGGTCCATGAACTAAAAACCTTAGGGTGGGGTGCCTAAACTTGTTAAATATGTCATATAATCCAAACACCCACAAAATACCACTCCAACTTTTTTATTTTTCAATAAGAATTTTCCACGCCAGCACGTTACCTGCCTTTCACTTGGATGATACACTTAATTTTAGGGACCACAATCTGCATTTTCGATTTTCATAGACCTAGATCACAGAATGAAAAGTTAGGGATAGCCAATGCATTTTTACTCTTTATTATATCACTATTATCCTCATTATTGCACAGTATTTTTCTTTCCCAATTTGTTTGAAGTGTAAATAGTAGAAATTCTGTCTCGTAGAATTGCTTGTTTCGTCAAGTTACATTGCCGCCACCCCAAATGACAACACCCCAGTCTCTTAACTCACACTCCTATTTTAAGCATTGAATTGACCTAATCAGGCAAACACTGGGTAGCTCACCTTATTGTTGGCAACCGTACATGCTACTGAATGGGCTTTGCCACTGGGCTGCAGCTGTCTCCCCACAGTTTTTTTTTTTTTCACTCCCATTTGAGGTTAGAAAACAACAAGCGGCTAAAGACAGGTTGCCAACATATCATGCACTTTCTTGCAGGGCTGGCAACTAACTACGTCCCAATTTAAATGTTGTTTTAGAGTTGAACACAGAGACTAAGAAGAGTAGGGAAGGTAGGTTGCATACAAAACGAGGAGAGAGATAGAGATAGAGATATATTGGAAAGGGAGAAACTGAGAACTTCAAATAATTTGAAAAACTTGAGAATTTTAGAATGTCATTTATTTTTAGGACGGAGGGACTAGGTGATTATGATTGAAAGAAATAAAGTATTAGTTGTTCCACCTTTTCCTTCGCTGCCATTTGGAGCTGGAAAACAGTAAGTAGTTAAATACTGAGACAGCCAACATATCATTAGAATTAGGTGATTGCAGTTCGAAGAAACAAAGTATAGTTGTCAAGATATTTGGATATTTGAGATGTTATTTGGTGAATAAAGGATAGGGATCTAACATGTTAAATTTTTACTATATAGATGTGGGAACATGCATGTATAGTGGATGACGAAGAAAGACGGCAGTTTTTTAGTAAAAGAACAAATCCTTCATGGAAGGTGGTTGAGTTCACAAACCGCAAGGAGTGGATATTGAAAGAGGTCCAAATTATTGGTTTTAGCCCAGTGGAGCAACAAATAACACTTATAAAGGCAGTGATGGAACGAGCACCCAATTTGCAAACTATTGTCCTGAAAGATCATCAGCGTTGTGAGGACTGAGAGAAGCTACCGCAGTCGGAAAGACTCAAATCAGAAGTCGTATTCCCAAAGGGCAAGGATGAGCAGGACTTGGTGGTCAATCTACTTACTGGTGACGATATGGCATACTACCGTGTTCAAATAATCTTCGGGAATTAAAAAGTAGCCTTTTTCGTTGTGGAACTATTTTTCCTGGTGGTACAGCTACATGGATAATTATTAAACTTGTTATTTGTCGACTGTTTAGTGTTTTGTTTTACTTTTAGTTGGATTTACCATGGATGTATATATACTGTATATCGATATTGACGTTGGACTGAAGACAACTTTTCTTATTTTTGTCACTAAAAGTTGCAGAGAACTGAAAATCAGCCGGGAAATTAGGACGGCTGACGTAAGTATATACCAATATCCAGAGCCATCGTATGTTATATATGGCTAATAGGCATACGCCGTAGATGGTGTGTGCTTTGAACTAGGATCTGTCCGCGATGCTGTCATCTCTAGAGAGGATTTTCTAGTCTTGCCCGTGTACCCAACAGAACCGCTCTTTGCTATCTGAAACTTTCTTTCTTATTAATATTTAACTATGAAAATATCCGTGTGTTGTTACGGGTGACTAAGAGAAATATGATTGACAGAGAACAAAGTTTCTAATCTCTATTTTAACAAGTGAGCGTGATCATACATTATTAAGATACTAGGGATAGTATATATCTCTATATCTCTGATTCGATTGATTCTGTTATTTGAGTTTTGAGACTCACTTCCAAGCATGTCATTTTTTAAAATAAATACTATATCGGTTAAACTATCTGATAAATAATTTATTCGTTTGCTTAAATTATCTTTTGTGACATTTCTATTCTCATTCTCACTACGGGGATGTGGCTGTGCAGACAATTGAAAAGAGAGGAATAGAGGTATAGGAGAGATAAAGGCAAAAAAGGGTAGCGAAACTAGAGTCTATAGGATTTTTGCGAGAGTATATCGGGGCTGCACCGTATAGTATACTAGTAGATACCCCACGCATTGTTGCGGTACTTATAAAATGTCTGTAAAGATGAAAAAAGTGACACTGCTTGAAAATATTCTGAATATGATCAAGGTTATTGTAAATAAGTTGATCATCAGATGGCACGCAACCAAAAAAAAAAAATAAAACACGTGATGATGCCTTGTTTTTTTCAGAATATTCAATCCTTCAAATTTTTGGCAAGTGTTGTGAGTTGTGACTCCATATATACTCTTTTTGATTTTAAATTATTGTCGCTATTGATTTTGACCGTCAACTTTAATCATTCGTCTTATTCAAAAAGCTATGAGGAATATCAAATATTTTATTATAATTCAATTTATTACAAAATGTGACGGACTGCCCCGGAAACGGGAAAGGTGCCTCTCCCCAGGATCAATTCTGGAGATATTCGACGAAGCGAGTACTCACAAGATACAACATAGGCGGATAAACAGAACGATTTACAGACAGAGAAAAAGTATTACATGAGTGGTTATATTACAGAGATTAAGTACACACGAACAAGTTTTGGATACATTTGCAGGGACAAATACCATTTCTTGCGAAAGGAAAAGTTAAGATTACAGACTTCGACTCTACTGTTCTAAGCAAAAGCAAATGTCTTGCCCAATGGCACATTGCTACTAGCCGCACACAAATTGCGATTAATCTATCTGCTCCCACTGGATGCTACCCCATACGGGGGCTGCCCCCTCCCAAGGGTAGCCATCGCTACCACCGAAGGATTCTGCACCACCTGAAAAACCAAAAGTCGCAAGGCGTGAGCTTCTAAAAAGCTCAACAAGACTAATCCGTCAATGTGGCTATCTACAGCCAACACCTAGACATGCAAGCCGATTCAGGGTGGGATTCTTTGCAAAAAGGACTCGCACTAGGGTTTCTGTACTTCAAGTTTTAGCCTATTACGTTGTTATGAACAAAACTTTAGTTCGTGCTACTCTATACAAGCAGGGTAATTCAACCAAGTGTTATCATATGTATAACCAAATCCAATTTAACCTTTTAGTTTAGTTCTCCACACATGCGACAGAGAAGTCAAGTAAACTCGTAGACTGAGAGCGACAGCGGTTCGAACCGATTTACACCTGCAGGGATAACCCGATCACACGCGGCAACCATTCACACCGGATATTGCAAAGCTAATTCCCTCTTATGCTACCTCAGCAGTGATGCATCCCACCAGATCACCCGTCTCAGACGGTATCTGCGGAGTTCTCACACTGCCATCCCCAGTCCGCCTCCAATCAGATACCGTAAGGTAGGTTCAGCTTTGCAATTACTAGGTTAACTAGGTTTACTGGGTCCCATAACTCCAGCATGTGAATAGTATGTTCAATACTCAATCAACTGTGTTGTACGGATCAGACAGAGCTACCGTACGCAGAACCCATGTTCTATTGCTATCCTACCATTCCCTGTCTGACCCACAACTTATCCATGTACCCGATCCCTTCATAAGTTTGTCAGATAGAGTAATTTCATGCAACTCCTACATCTGCGAGCAGTGTCCACTCTGCTTGACTTCTACCGAAGAGTACTACTAAGCATAGCATCTACATCGAGCTACATGTACCAATATTTCATAATAGGCACTACCGGAAACATATGCACCTAGAGTTTCATTCAATTCTTGTCAATCTAATGCACATCACATAACTCTCATATATTGTTATAAAGGAAACCTTTTAAAAAAAACTGTAGTGCACCAGGGCTTGCCTTGGGGTTGCTCCTCCTGATCGGCAGTGGTGTGCTCCTCGGAAAACTCGGGCTCAACCTCGACGGCTACCTCGTTCACGTAGGCGTCTACATGATGCAATTAGAGAGATGAAGTTATTTATTAAGAGTTGATCACTAAATTAAATTAAATTAACCGATAAACAATTAACAAAGCATAATGCTATCAAATAATGGTTAATTCAAGGGTACACTCTAGGGTTTTTATACTAATTTTTCCAGATTCTATTAGTTAGAACTCAATTACTTAGATTTTTATGCCCTTTCTTAGCAATTAAATAAAGCCCAAAATTAGGAAATCTTTACCCACGGAGTTTTATATTTTTTTCATGGAAACTACACTTTTTTACTGATTCCAGAACAATTGAGCTTTTATTTTTCTGAGCTAATACCGATTTGATACGTATTTTTAAACTTTTCAGCCGAATAAACAAAATAAAAGAAAAACCAAAAATTGGATCTGGCCTCGGTTCACATGCACGCGCTCCGGCAGCGGCGGTGGGGCGACTCCGATGACAATGGGTCGCGCGAAGGACACCAGCGGCACGAGCTCGACGTACCGGGTCGAATGGGCCAGGTCCCGACCGGTGGCGACGCCCGAAACAACGGCGTTGGCCATGGCGCGGCGGCGCCACGGCGCGCGACTGCGCGCCTAACCTTGCCCGACAGCTTCTACGCGGCAAGACGGAGCTAGGAAGGGGGTTAACGGCCAGGATTTCTCACTGGAAAGCGGTCGGCGGTGGAGAGGCCTACAGCGGGCGGCGTGCTCCGGCGTTCCCGACGACTTGGCTTCCCCCCTGGAAAATGGTCAGCGGTGAGAGCTGCACCGCGTCTCCAGGACCACGAATGGCAGAAAAAGAAGCTCAAATCCATAGCGGTGGGGGATCCTCACCGTGCGGCTCTCGTGTGCCGGCGTTCGCCGGCGGCGAGCTCCCGTTCCCGACGGCGGGGACCCTCTCCCTGGAAGAGAATGAAGCAATAGCTGCGCATGAGCTCCGCGATCGGAAAGGACACGGTGAATCGAAATGAATCGGACCGGGGCTAAGAGCTCACCGCGTCTCGCTCTGTTCCAGGAAATCCGGCGGCAGCGGAGCTTCAAATTCCGACGATTCGGGACAGCGGTGGACCTGCGCTCGTGGCTGTGGTTCAGAGGGATCCTTGGGAATGCTAAAGGCGGGGCACAGTGGAGATTTTTGGGGGCGGCGAGCGAGCCGAGAGGGAGGGAAACGGGAGAGCAAGAGGAGGGGGTGTGGCGACCGAGGCGCGACGGAGCAGTAGATGCGCTGCTTTAAACCACGGCCCGAGGTCGTGCGCGTGCCACGCAGACCCGGCACGCTGCGGAGCGGCGGTGTGCTCGGCAGGTGGCGGCCAGCTTCTACCGAGCAGCGCGCCTAAGAGAGAGAGAGAGAGAGAGGAGGGAAAGGAGGGAGAGAGGCTGACCAGTGGGGCCTGCTGTCTAGTGGGTCCCACTGGTGATGGAAATTTTTAGAGAGGACCAAAGATTCATCAAAATTCTGAAATTTCGAATTGGCCGAATGTTTGATCCCAGAATTTGGAAAGAAATTAATTTGGAGAGCAAAAGTGGGATCTGAAATTCGAATTGAATAAAAAAAGATTTCAACTGGGTTCACAACTCGCAAGCATCCTAGTAATTTTTACAAAATTCTTAACATAGATTAAAAGTTTTGTTGACTTACTAATTGCAATTTCTTTGATCTGATTTAATAATTTTTTTTGAGTTCAAAAGATTACGAAGCCGAGTGCTACACTAATGGTTTTGGATATATGAGTTTTAATTTTACATATTCGAATAAATCTTTTGAATAAGACGGCGAATGATCAAAACGGAGGGTGTAGGTATCAATAGGAGGGATCATATTAGGAAAAAAATATGTCCCGAATAATTGATGAAGAAACTCTGCCCACGGTTAGTGATCGGCTCAAGGCTAAAATAATAGATAAAAATAGTGCAACCGCACA
The DNA here is from genome assembly GCA_001182835.1 of Oropetium thomaeum. NCBI lineage: Eukaryota > Viridiplantae > Streptophyta > Magnoliopsida > Poales > Poaceae > Oropetium > Oropetium thomaeum. Next base: position 2,225,864 of record LFJQ01000027.1, on the reverse strand, counting down.
ATAAAAAAAAATCCTGTGACCGAGGAAAAGATGTATTAGATACCTATGTGTGATGCAAGCTGAAACAAGGCAGGGAGGAGGTCTCTCCGTGTGCAGTAGGGGCGGGGAGAGAAAAACGTTGTCGCTATGGCCATGGGAGTCATAGGTAGCCATTAGGACGTCATTGCTGTGGGAAGCAAATTGTGAGAAACCCGGGTCTCTCACAAGTCCAAGAGACCCAACCCCTCTGCCGTCCACTTGTTTGTTCTAATCTAAAAGCAAGTGTCCGTTAATCAACATCTTAATAGCACCCTTTCTCCGTCACCTTGTTTGCCGTTTCGTCTACCTCAGAAAATTCACGTCGAGTTGCAGGTTACCTTTTCCCCAACCGCCGGAAATTGCGCCGTCAGCATCTTTGTGGACTGCACTATGCAGCACCTTAATTCATCGATCGATTTGCTCGCTTTAACTCGACCGTCTTTGATGTTTCAGCGCCGGAGGCCGGAGATCGTGCGTGGCGCCTTGTTGACTTGACATCGTCGAACCGGACAGCGATGTGCAAGCATCCTGAAACTCCACAAAACAGCTATGCGTTCGCAAGTCACCAACAACATGTCCTGCGACGCGTGATCTCCGGCGGCCAGGAAACTAGAACAGACCATCTGTCGCATGCGAGCAGTGGAGAACTTGGAGGACGGCTATGCTGATAGGGTGAGCCGGCGAGGTGCCGCAGTGCAGTCCACAATGACTCCGGCCGGCAGGCGACGGGTGAGCTGCCGCGGCAGATGAAACGGCAACGAACACCGTGGAAGAAACGGCGGCGTCCGCGACGTTAAGATCACATTAACAGACATTTTATTTTGAGATTATAACAGACACGTGGACAATAGAGTGCCTGGATCTCTCCGACTAGAGAGAGACCCGGTCTCTCGCAATTTGCTTCCATTGCCGTGTGGGGTGGGATAAAAGAAAGGAAGGATGCTCTGGTCGTGACCTCCAGGAAATCTGTCGTAGCGGACTCTGGTATGGACACCGCCGTCGCCGTGACGTAGAGGAAGGTCACTGTTGTTTCCATCGCCGCGAGATCAGCCGTCGAGAGGTGAGGTAGGGAAGGAGGCTGCTGCCGCGTGGAGAGCAACACCTAGTCTAGAGGGGCTGGAGCACGGCCATGCCTCCATGGACGGCTGTTGTGGAGGGAGAAGGGCCTTGCTGTGCAGGAACAACAAACGAATCCTAGCTTATTACTCCACTAAAAACTGCTCCCTGCGCCGCCCTGACCACGTTGGACGAAGAAGTACTCCCTGCGTTTCAAAATAAAATTCGTTTTAGATAATGACACGGTTTTTAAAACATAACTTGAACTTATATTTTTATAAAAAATATTTATTAAAAAATAATGCATGTATATTTTTCTTAAAATACTTTTTATAGTTTACTACCTCCGTTCAAATTTGTATTAGAAAGGATCAACAAAATAAAAACTGAGGTAGTAGAACTTAATAAATTAAAAATTATTTATAATTTATATTCCAAATGATGGACCAAAACCTTGTTGAAACAAATGTTTATTTTGAAACGAGTATTTCCTTATCATGCCCAAGGCTGAAACAGAAACAGAGGAGTAAGAATGCAGGGCATCGGGGGTATTCATTCCTAGAGTAATGTATTTAGTTTCTTATCAGACCGTTCAATGCTCAAGGTTGTCGAAGGCAGAAGGCTGAAACTGAATGCAGTATAAATGAGGGAGCACTAGTGATTCATTTGTACACTAATGCATTGAGTTTCTTAGACGTTCATTTGTACAGTAATGCAAGGTCGTTCGAAGGCTGAAAAAATTACGTGATTAGAGGATATGAGGGGCTTCACTAACAAACGGACTTGATTAAATCGAAGCTAAAATCTAACGGGCGCGGTTTTGTAGGGGACGTGGCGCAACGTGGATGTAGAGAAATATAGTGTTATTGAGTTGTGTCTAATTAAGAATTATATACAGGTAGATATGTATATAGTAGCCCTCCTTGTGATTAACCTGGAGATGTAAACTGTTGTACGAGTCCGGCTGTTTCATACAGTTGGATTGGTAATTACTGGGACACCAAGTGTTCATCGTCTGCGTCTGCTTCAATCGGTCAGTAGGGAAGCATGCAAAGGGCCGGGTAGGTGCAGCTGCGTGCGTAAGCAAAGCGCTTCAGCGACTCAGAAGCATGACGTGCAAAGTTGTAATATGCCTGCGTCATGCACACCGAGCAACAAATAAGAAATATGCCTGCGTCAAATAACAGGGAAATGATGCTAGCAAAAATTTGGCAATCCGAGAGACCGTGCTCGATGTCGATGTCGTCGCCAGTCGATCGGCTGCCAGATGTCTCAGCGACAACACCGTACCACAGAGTTCAAACTCGGTGACAGACCCTGGCTACTCGGCCACTTGTTGGTCGTGGGCCGTGACGAACAAGGATTAATACGAATCCTCGAGCCAATATTTGATGAAGCACAAGAAACCGCATTGCCGTTCGTCGGAACTTATTGACGAGTTTATCGAGTTCCAGTTGTACATGTACAAGTCCCAGCATATATACCACAGCTTGTGCTGCACGATGACAATCAATACTCTAGCCAGATCACGGTTAGGGGTATTCTGGTGAGTCATCAGGCATTTGACGCCCCGAGGATCCAGAACTAAAATTGCAGTATGACGAAAACCACTTCGCCACAGAAATATGCGGAAGCAAGGGCAATTTATTTACATGAAATAAAGCCCATGTATAGTTCGCAAACATTAACGTCAGTTGATGAAATGGGATTTAGTTTATGGCGATCTAGTCCGCAATTCCGCATACAAACAGAACATTAACGAAACGGAAATGACCCGATTCCGCAAACTACTGAGACCATTAACACAACTTCACGAAACCTATCCCAAATGTCATACATCTTTTCTGGGGGTGGCGGGCAAACTCACTGGTTAGCGGCGGCGGCGGGCCCGTGGAGGACGGCAGCGGCGGCGGGCCCGAGAAGGACGGCAGCGGGGGCGGGTCCGTGGAGGACGTCGGCGGCGGCGGGCCCGTGGAGGACGGCAGCGGCGGCGGGTCCGTGGAAGACGTCGGCGGCGGCGGGCCCGGGGAGGACAGCGGCGGCGGCAGGCCCGGGGAGGACGTCGGCGGCGGGCCCGGGGACGACGTCCGCGGCGGGCCCGGGATAACTTCTGGAGAAAGACGGCCCGGTCCCTTGCCTCACGAGGGTCTTGCCCTGTTGACATGTACTGAATCATGCGCTCTTGCTTGTGCAACCGGCCAAGGCTTCTCGCGTTGGTACGAGACTTCTCTTACGCAAGGCGCTGGAGAGGGGTGGTGGCCTTTGGAGGAGGGAGGTGGTTAGGATTTTAGGTTTGGTTTAGGGTTTATATAGAACAGAATGGTGCGGGCGGCGGCGGTGGATGTGGATGCTGCGGTACGGGCCGCTGCGTACAATACAACGATTTGCTCGTAGACTTCCTGCGTGCCACATGGTTGGCAATTATTTAATCAGCACTTCGATCATTATTAAATTATGAAGCGTCGGGCTGTCGCCGATGAGGGAGCCCGGCCGATACTCCATTAAAGCTTCACACGTCGGACGTCGCCAAGTGCTCGAGATATTTAACCGCAGAGCAACGGATTAATCGTAGTGTTGATAGATAATTTTTGGCATAAGATTCTTTTACGCAGCGTCGCAGCAGCCAGCAGGTACAGCACACTCCAATGAAGGTTGAACCATGGAGTCCAGTAGCCAGGATGTACGAGTACGATACGTCGGGTTGGCGAACGGCCATGAACAGCAGCAGATTGCGGGCCATCGAGTGGTCAAGTTGTCGTTTATCTGTTTTCGTCGCTGCTCGGCCCAGGCGACGAATGGACAGCCAGGTTCGCGGTTCAGAGCTAGCTGTCCGTTTGAATCATGTGTAAAAATGGAGTCAGACTTATTTTAATTTTCACGCATCTTAATGCAACACAAACAATGTCAATAATGTACATGTGTCCAGATTACACTTGCGATACACGAGTCAGGGAAACTGAATTGGATCGGGTAAGCTTCGTGTGTTGCGTGCTTTGTTAGCCTTGCTCTTTGTAGGGCGTCCAGATCAGCTTGCTAACGTCGACATCCAGCCCGCCCCGGCCAGCAGCCTTGAGGTGACGGTCGAGGACTTTGGGGTCAGCGCAGATAACGTGTTGCCCTTTACGGTACTGGATTAAATCAAGGCTCTGCAGTGTACTCAAGATGTCATCTGACTTAATTGCCGTCATATCGCTCAATTCCTGCATGCAAAGGGCGAACAGTTACTAGAAAAAACAACTATGACTGATATAAGTTGAGAATGAGAACCATATAGGACAGGAAATAACGAAAAAAAATTGATCAGTGATCACCCCTTTGTAATAGAAAAGATGACCCAGAGGTCAAGGTACGGCAGTTTGAGGCATTATACCAATGGGAAGTACTATTTTCTGAACTATTGAAACCTAATTCAACCAGCCTGTAAAAGCAACAGATCTTGATAGCACGAAGAGTCTCTATACCTTTATTGATATGTTGCTCTTGTGCTTCTTTAAAATTTCCAAAAGCACTCTAGTCCAGTAACCTCGATAACTAAGCAGACCAAGATCAGAAAGAGGGCGCTCCGGTGTCCCAACTTTACCTTCCTTCTTGGAAAGCTCATAGGCTGCAACCACTAAGCAATGTGAACAAAATGATGGAATATAGTGATCCACAAGAGAATTCAAGTAACAATTAGATGATGAAATGTAGAAGAGGACAGACTTACAAAAAGCTATCAAGAACTTTCCGTATCCTTTTCTTTGGTAAGGAGGGAGAGTGAGAATGCAAGCCAAATTATAAGATTCCTCAGAGTGTTTTTCCTGCAAAGAGAAAACCCAGTTAAAAAAATAGAATGCACCGCTATGTTCCCTAGCATCAAATGATTAGTCTCTACTGATTTGAATCATACTATCATATACAGAAGTATCGTAGTCCATAAATACTGCAAAGAAAATCATTGTGAAGTATACCTTGGAGAAATATCCAACCATATGACATCCCCGGTCATCACATTCACATAGTACATAAAACAAGAACAAGTCTACGTCGTAGTACAGAGTTTTGTGGTCAAGAAAGAGCTTGGCCAGATAACAAAGGTTCTGCCCATAAACCTTATTCTTCTTGCCATCAACCTGCCATTGTGCAAGCACATTTCTTGTTACTTCACTAACAAAACTTAATAGAAGTGTTATAGTACTTCCAAAGAACAAAAGTTAAAGCAACTTAAGGAAGTAAACAGAGGCAATCATAAAAACTGACCAATGTCACCAGAGGCGATCACAGTTCACATGTTATTGAATAATGCATGGCCTTTCATCCTGTTTTGCTTTAAACTTTAAAACATTTTCCCTAGAATCATGTAAGAACTAATTGGCTAAGTGTAGCTCGAGTATACTCTTGGAATGTTTGCTCAAAAGATACAGCAGTAAAGCTATGATACCGGGCCAGCTTCATGCATCTAGGACCAATAGGGTCAAGAAAAAATATGTTTGGGTGGCAACCTTTAAGGAAGTAATAATGGATGGTAGAAACCTTACCTCAAACATAGAGAGAGTTCCACTTCTGTAGATTTCGTCACCAGGGGGATGTTTTAGATCACACTTCTTCTGCAAACACAGACAAAATAGCATCAACAGTTTGGTTATACTTCATGGAGTTATTATGATTTAGCATAACAGAAGCAATCACAGATCAACTCTGCAACAGAGAATGCTGTGCACGATTCAATGCTAAAAAGGCTAAAAACTACTCCGCAACGTTAGCAGCTTGTAAAGCATGCTTTGAGGTGACATACAAGAAATAAATGGTGGACCCAGGCCAAGTTTTATAGAAATAACTAGATTATATCATAGCAGGGGATTTACTAATATAAGAAATGAAAGAAATAAATGGTGGCATAAAATATGCATGTGGCTTAACATCTACTTTATGACCAGGATAGGATGCTGCCTTGGGCCATATGCGTGTCCCCGATATTTTAGTTATGATCCATCCAAAATACAAATACAAACTTATAACAAAAATTTAAAGTAATTATATAGGAAATGACTAAAGAATGGTCTTGATACATTCTTGATTTAAGCATAATATAATAAGTGGCAGAGAAAAGAATCCAAGCTATCGCATAAAACATTGGACAACTTTGATCACTTTTTGTCATCAAAATAGATCTTCTACAAATTTTTCAAAAGAAGTCGTATGATCACCAATAAGTAATATTCATAAACTAACGACCTCATTTATTTTGAAAATAGTGAAAATAAAAAAAAAGAGAGAGATATGTAGTAGGAATGACTTTGCTTCACTCATAAGCCAATAGTGAGAAGCAAATACGTCGTGAAGGTTGTGAAAGGTGAACTCAAACCTTACAGATGCAATATGATGAAAAATGAAGATGAAAATGGACCTGGCGGGTGCACCCATTGTGGAAGAGAAATAATAAAAAAAAGGCAATGCTAGGTGCTGCCTTTCCAGAAGCTAATAGCTGGGTAAAATTACAAGTTCTCCCAGCAAATATTATTGTCTATCTATACATGTTGCAAAGGACCTCTAACCGGCATAGGCACCAATGTTACATCCATCAAATTCCAAAAACAATGGGTCAACTATTTCTAAGCATTCTGTTTGCGAGGAAAAAAAATCTATTTCTAAACATTATGCACTCTGAAGCACTATACATTAACAAATGGCTAATTCAAGAGTGCTGGCATGAGTAACTTACATGCTATTGCTAATTAATACTCCCTCCATCCCATAACCTCCTTAATACTAGACTATGGCACAATGAACAAGAAAACAAAATACTACCATTAATTTTTCCTAGTAATTAACCCATGCACCATAATCTTGCGTGCATGAGTTACATGCAACCACTAATTTTGCTTGGGACCATCAATTTCTTTTGGAATACGAGGAATTAGTCTAGGAATAAGGGACCAATAATTAGTCCAATGCTTATACAAGGAAGGTTATGGGATTTTTTATTTTTTATAATACTAAGAAGATTATGGGATGAAGGGAGTAAGTACTTAATTACACGGTAGGACTATGACCATTAGAGCATGAGTTTGGCTAGCTGCCACCATAATTATTTTAGTCTTACACAATTGTGCAACATAATGCTCATTTGATCTTTGGATCAAAATAGTTTTCATATGCACACTTCCATTAGAAGGGAGAAGAGAGGAAATTTCAACCTATAATTCTCATTCCTTTAATCAAGCAACCATCACTCAGTCATTTTATGATAAGAACTATTATTCACTCTTTGGAACTTTTTTGTGCAGCACCATTTAAAGAGGTATAGGCTTGATTGCTGAGTAGTGGTGAACAGTTTTCTTGCAAGAATGCAATGTGATTTGCACGAAGAGTGATTAGGAATGGAAACTGGTGTTGTGATGCAGGTGGTGGGCACATTCAGGAAGGATGAAGGATACCAATGCATTAGTTAAGGAGGGGAAGTTTGTCAAAGGTACAAATGGATGGACAGATGTCAATGAGAGGTAATGATCTAACGGTGCAAAAGAATTGAAGTGATGTGGCTCAATGTGATGTCGATGAGAATTAGAAGTCAATGAGTGTTCGTAGGTCATGTCTAATACATAGATATATTGCACTACATGAGTGAGAATAGTTGTGCTCAATTATTGCAGGAAGTGTCAGAAGGTAAATTATTTTTTTAAAAGAAAAACACATGGTGGGGACACTAAAAGTAGATGACTTGAGGTGAACAATAATCGAGGTAAGTAAACATAGAGAGTTAATTCTTATAATTGCAATACCTATCTGACACTTGGATTATTAATAGCAACAAATAAGAGTAGCTTACCATGTGCCTCTGAAGCTGTTCCTTACGTTTCATGAAGTTGAGGCAAAATTCACAGAAAAATAGCTTCGGGCAGTCATTGTACTCTGGTGGAAAAGGAGAGAAATACCAAGTATCGATCTCATATCTCCCAAGTTCTATTTTAGCTATATTTTTCACTTTCGTGAACTCTTCATGCTCACGCAAGCTGGCAGCATCAAGCTCCTCATGACCTTGCTACAAGGGTAATATAAATGAAAAGGAACATTATTTTTAGCTTGTTAATAAAGGGGACGGAATAATCCAAGTAAAGACAACCAACAAATCCTCTCCATGTATGTATTTTGAAAGTTTCTCTAAGTTTGCAAGGAAGTGTATATATAGCTTGTATTAACGATCTGCAGCATACCTCCACATGTGTTTCATCAATTTTACGTTTTTGGTGTCGTGTCATCTTTAAACTCGTTGCCTGAAAATGCCAATAAGTAATCATATGAACATTTCGT